>JAZARR010000200.1:200000-800000 GCA_037389465.1 Baylisascaris procyonis
TAACTAAGAAGATTAAAAAATCTCCTCAGGAGATTTAAAAAAATATCACCTTCGCCCCATATTTAAGAAAATGGAAGCTCAGATGTTAAAAATTTCATGTTGGAAGCCAAGACCACCAACGAAAAGCAAAGCAGAAGTCTTAAAACATAGGAAATGAATACCAAGAATGCCTGACTGACTAACGAGAAGATCACGAGCTGTGTTGCTTGATAGCGAACTGTAGTCACTTGGATCGACCACCATTCGGCTACCACGTGTTCGTAGTGACCCCACATCGCATATCGTACCACCAACAACTACGGTGACCGTATGCAGCGCACTCTTTTCCTGCATTAAATAGAACATTGCATGCTCGAAAAAAAATGCAGAACTTATATTCCTAAATCCATTTTCACATGAGCCACGATTAAAATTCAAAGGTGATTTTCACTGTGCACAATTTAACATAACGATCTTATTTACCAAGACTTTTGCCAACGTTTCATCTATATCTAAAAAGTCAGAGGTAGTCGCATCTAGCACTAGCTAGTTACGTTAGATTTGAAGAGACTTTGACGAATTGAAGACAGTCGATTCAATAAGAATTTCACAGAAAAAACAGTCGATCCAACTTTTAATCTTTCCTTTTAGCTTTACTGCACTTGTTACTTGCAAATTCACTCAAAAACGTTCAATCAATACTTCTCATTTTTTTGAAGAAAGAATAATAGAGCTCAAGAAGACTTACAGATGAGCCCTTTGATTCGGCAGGAAATGCGTTAAGAAGTGTTTGTACAGCTTTTGTCGTTACCTGAAATTCATAGCCAATAGAACATTTAAAAAGAATTCCTCTAAGAAAAATATCTGACATGAAAATACTCCCTTCCCTACTGACATCTCTCTTCTCGCTCTCTAACCACTGAAACCAAAAGTGAAAAAATGAGATAACGGCTAGGAAATGTGTCATTTCTTCCAAAAACTAAATTTCTGCGTGATAACTTTGATAAATATAAAATTGAAAAAACAAAATACTTACAAATAAGACGACTAATTTACAAGGATTACCGCTAAGTAATTCGCGAAGCATTCTCAATAAACTTATTTAATATTCAGCTTCACTTAAATGCTTCTCTCCTATGGAATTACTTCAATATTACTTTTCATCTCATACGCCAAGTTGCATGAACGACGCCATTTCTAAACTACTATACTCCAACATCAAAGCCTTCAATAATAAAAAAAAAAAAACGCTTGCCTCATCATGAAAATACGAAACGAAAAAAACCTCATTAAGCCTCATTCACACATCACTTGCATGGAACTCTGCCGCTCAGCAGAGCTAAATATCGCAACAAAATGGGTACGGGCACAGGTACAGGTATAAACATTGGTATCAAGGAACGAGTATTGTTGAGTCATGAGAACTGAAAAGTAAGTCAACGTTTTCTGAACTGTTTTCAATCTTTGCAACAATCTCAGCAGTATAAAAATTCCCTATAACTCATCTATGGCAATCTAACAAAACCCTCTTTACCCATTATCTAAATGGCCTATATGCCTCTCTTAATGGTAACTGTTTACTATAGCAATATCTACTTCCAATTCCTCTCCCTCTCTTTCATGGGTCTCACTCATTGTAATCTATATCTATTGGAGATCCTAAATACTTAAAAATCTAAGCACTATAAAATACATCAGCGAAGAATTCCCAGTTTAAACATTCGAAACGGAGAAAGCATCATTTCCCATATCCAGAAAAAAAACTTCGACAACACTTCAGATTTTAAAAAAAGACAGAAAAGGCCTACTAGCAAGCATCCACTCAAATCAACATGCTCCAATTGGCTAAGCTGAGCCAACGAGCAAACACCATCATCGCCCAAATATGTGCAATTTCGAACGCGAATATCCTGCAGCTGCGAACATTTCGATGAAATCTCCGTTAGTACCACGTTGGTGACAGCCGCCAACGAACTCAAATCAATCTTTAAAGAAATTTTTTAAATTATTTAAGACGAATCCATTGCCATTTCATATTTCGTTCAAGCCGCTGCAAGGTTGGCTTCATTGCTTGCTAATACGGTCCAAAGTTCCCACAGTGGAAAAAGGAAATTAGTTGCAAGACAGTACCGCGCAACTCTCACTAACCTCTCCGAATGACCACCCCTCCCTTTTCACTTCTTACGATACAAGCCACCCATCTCACTTGTTTCCTACCTCCTCCACCTCCTTTTCTGGGTCGTCAGTTACCTCCGCCCAGTGCCTTTTGGGAAAAATAGCACGGTGATCTAAAATTCATAATTATTAAACAATCTTAATCGGTTTTATAAAATGCCCCACAGTTTCGACACAACCAGCTCTGAGGGCCGAAATAGAGAACGATCTCACAGCCTAAACTTTTCAAGATGCGATACCTTTTAACTCAATGTACCCATTTTAGGGTAGATTCTACCCTTCAAGGCACCCTACACCTTCGAAGTTGATAATTCTAATAAATACCTACATAAAAGAGTGACAACTTACAATCAAAATCCCTATGAACAAGGGAGAACACATTCAACTCATATTAGAGCGTTCTGATCAAGAAATACATCAATATCGCACGAATAGGAACTTTAAAAAAAGGAAATTAATATCAGTCGGATTCTACCGAACTTCTTAGTTAATCTTCAATACATTCATTCAGTGCACCCCAATCTCATGCCCAACCTCCTCAATTTCCACAAAAACCGCTTTCAGGACCTTCCTATCATGACCTGAAAAGCGTCAACAATTATCAGCATATACAGCGCTTTCGAATGCCAGCCTCAAAGGAAGACCGGGAAACGACGGAATTCCAGACGCGATCCAGAAAAATTCATTAACTGCGGCGAAGAAAATCATTTTCAGCACCGAAGATAAAACAAGTTGTATTCCCATCCTAATGGGGTAATCCACCACTACCACTACATTTCCCGATAAACAGTGCTCACATTATCGGCGGTATATACGTATTACAAATAATAACAACATACCGTGCATAACTGCTTTAAGTTGGCGATACATTTTAGTGAAGGCTCGGTTAGCGTCGTGTCCGTACCCGCATAAGCAATACTTAGCGACCGCAGTTCAGGTGCCTCCTTTACGATCGCTTCGAGCACCTCATTGGAGACAGCCGAATTATAATCAAGCCTGCAAACTACTCTGTGGTAAAACAAACTGAAAGTAAAGTATGAAATAATCTGACAATTTTGAAGGAGAGATGCTCCTCTCCATCTCCCTTCCCCTAACGAAACGCAACTCAATGAACCATTTTCTCTTTTAAAGCTTACTAAAATTTGCTTAATTTATATTTGAATTTGTGCAGCAGTATCCTTATAAAAATGTTTTCAAGCGAAATGCTCTACAATTTCAAAAGATGGTACAAGCTAGAGGAACCCGGAAAATCTAGGCTGCAGAGACTCAGTAAATCTAAGTAACAGGAATATGGAAAGTTTACAATGCCACTCAAACCCTTCTCCTTTGTTCGTTTAAATAACATGATTGTAGCACTCCCGTATCTTTTGGGACTCGTTGCCATTCACTCAGTTTCGTTCTTTTACAACATAAACCTACTCCACTTGTCGCAAGGTTCCCTCCTTATACGAACAAGTTATTAATCGATAAAAAAATATTTTAATAATCAGATAGGCTGATAAAAAAAGTATTTTAATAATCAAATAGATTGATAAAAAACCTCTTAAACTCTAATTTTAAAAAATGAAACTACATGCAAAACACTTTATAAAAGATCACCTGCAAAAATAATGGATTTAAATATAGAATACTCACGCCAAATCGGTGAGTGCCGAGAGCCGTGCAATAGCCATCAATCCATCGGATGTTATAAAATCGAAGCGATCACCACAAAGTGCGAATATGCGTATATCACACATACTACGCGTTATTAAACTAAAAGAGAAAGAAATAAAGCATTCAAGTTTTGGGAGAAAAGTGCTAGTTGCTCATTTATCAAGCCATATAACTACAAACCTATAAAAAGATCTTAAAACAAATGGGCGACAATAATCTCAACTACCTCATAAATTTAAGAAATTGCAAGTTAAAATAACCCAAATCATCTTATTATTTTGTATGGACATTTGCAAAATATTGCATGGACTTCCACTTGCCCATAGTCACTTCACTCTTCTCACCGGACTCACGTTTCGAATTAGAGAAATGAGCAACGAAGGAGAGAGCTACGATGTAGGGGGAAGTGAAAGAAGAGTGAAAATGATAGGTAGTGCAACAAAGAAGTGCAGTGAGACAAGTATGGGAACTTAAATAGCAACAGAAACCTGATCAAGTAGAATTATTATCTTACGTTTATTACCTTTCCAATCCAATTTACAGCCGTATGAAAGAGAAGGAGAAGAAAAGAGCGAGGAAGACTCCTCCTCATGAGGATAAAAAAGGAGTGGCAAATTTCCTCAATTACACCAAAATAACGAAATAGTGTGAAATAGTCAGAACGAATGAGCACCTCGATGCTCCTGCTAGAATGTGCGGGTGTGGATTAAACCCGGTCATTGGGAATGCGGACAAAGCCGAAAATAATTTATGACCTCTGTGCATATGTCTCGATCCCGGCCAAGTCGTGGCCCACAGATGTTAAAGGATGGTGCACCCAATCGGTACTGAGTTTAAAACAATTTCTTATTACCAACGATCAAGTCCGATCCTAATACCCAAGGCAACCTCCCGGTGGCGACCGGGATTCGATTTAACCCAAATCCACACTGAACACCGTTCCAACTATACTACGTAAAACTTTTCGTTTAAAATTTTAATCGTGATCAGAACTGTTCGACAGAGTTTATGCTGAAACGTCGAAATCTGCTTCAAACTTCTTCCCAATCCCGAGACATAGCCATTTTTTAAACCTAAATCGTGGGCGTAGTTCTACCATCGCACCGACCCTTGGAGCATCAAACAATCGAAACGAGTATCCTTTCCAGCATACATCTCTTTCGGATCCATGAATCTTATCGCAAAATTCATTCGAGGCCATTATTGCCACCTCCTTCACTCAAGTGCTGGTTGCGGTATGGCGTTCATAAGGACGGACAAGCTTGGGAAAGGACAAGGTCGAATGACCAAAAATGTGTGCTTGTTCGAATGTCGGCCAAATGAACTAAATTTCAGATCAAAAGAACTAAAAAGTACTTTAACAGCATCGGAATAGATGAAGAGATAAAACTCAACTCTCTGCTCTACTGAACGGTTGGAAACGCAATCCAAAAAGTTTAGTGAGCTCACACCTGATCAAACGCATTCCTGATCTATTTGCACTCCATATGCTTTACTCCAGCCTGAAAGGTACAGCAGATGCAACACGGTGGTGCTCATACTAATCGATCTCGAACTTGCTTCATTCATATCCTCTACCCTCGTCCCAACAAAAAATAGTCATTCAAAACTTCTAAAACCATAAAAAGGTCTTTAAAGAAATGCTGAATTAATTTAAAAAATTAGCTGTCTAAAGTTACCTCAATGTTTCATCAGTAATCAGCGCGCAGCCACTCAATCGTAATTCTCTTACATTGGGTGCTCGCAAACAGAGATCCTCCATGGCCATATTATCAACACGGCAACAACCATCCAAAACAATCTGAAAATAAGAACATATAGGAGTCCACCTCCGCGGATTTATACACGTAAAGCACTTCAGGCTGCTAGTATGTCGGAAATGACTTCAAGTCCAAAGTCCACTCTGAAAAGGATCTCCAGTTTAAACAATGGACGTCGCCGATCTCGCTTTCAGAAAACGGCCGAGATCATCTATCATTCTGGAAATAAATGATTTAAATGGTTGCATCACAAAACGCGAGCTTTATCACTATGTTCTTGAACGACGATCAAGCTGTAATAGGATATTTCGACACCAGTCTACAAACAGCGCTCTTCGGAATGTGGTCAATTGAGTAGCTAAGTGAAATGGGATACTTCGACGACGTTAGCTTATGATATTTGAAAATTCTCAAATGTTCATCCATTCCTCAGACTACGTATGCACTCGCTTCACCAGCAACGGAACTTATATAAAGATTCCCATAAGACCAATCCACCATTCAACAGAATTGCCCCAAATGAAACTATGAAAGAAGTTTATACGATTGATGATTTAGTAATTTTACACTTTATTGCGAAAACAACGACTATTACCAAGGCTTTCTTCACTGAGAAATAAACTAAAAACTATAGATGATTCCACCCAGACAAATCTATACAGAGCCTTAGAAGCATGCTGCATAAATCAACTCCGCATTGCCAATACCGATACCTATTTCCCCAAATCATTCCTCTCTCCCTATCACTCTCCATGAAGAAAACAAAAACACAACCTGTTCAAGCGCCGGTCCGAATAATCGGAGGCAGCGTCCTTTCACACGTCGACAACCTCGTAGATCAACGTTCACCAAAAGTGATCCGTTCGTTTTAAATAAGTACCATAACGATTTGTCTCCAACGTGCACCATCTCCCTATATACCACCGATCGCAGAGATGGCAACGATTCGCCAAAATTGCGAAGTGCCATCCAGTGTCCTTTTAAGCCCGAAATATTCACCTGAAATTTATGAATGTTCATTCATGGAACAATATTAGAGAGAAGTATTAACCGCCCTTCAATCCCCAATGAAAGCAACATACTCAAGGTAACATAAAGAGTGGCACTTTAAGCGCAGGCTGGAAATAAAAGAGAAGGCTGGCCCCTTATAAACAACAGCAACACAACCACAGTATGTCCCATCTGAATAAAGAAAAAATATTGCCGATTCATTAACTCAAACAGCAAATAATACATTTTAAAAAGTACCAAATGAAAGAAAACACCTTTGGTAACCAACAAGAGGCTAAAACTAACTAAAACTGAGGCCAAAACTACCATGGAGCTGAAATCTCTCGATTGCCATAATAAACTAAAAAAGATCATAAATGAACACAACACATTTCATGATGCTCGCAACCCTTATATCTCGTGAATGAGGATCCACAGTTCGTGTCAACAAATGAAGTCCAAAATTAGACAAGGGCTCTACCCACGTGCGTTAATTATGGAGAATCGATACGGTGCTTAATGAACCAAAACCAAGAGGGAACGACTGCCGATATATATTATAACAAGGCAATAAATTATAAATAAAAGGGGCAGCAAACTACATCCACCTTTTGTAACACGCTATATTTTTGAATGACGAGATAGACAGATATTCAAGGCCCCTACCCCTCCGAAAAAAAAGAAGACTTCTGATCAGTGAATACCTCACACAGATGCGGGCAATATGTGCAGATGATCCCGAAAGCCGTGTCATCGAGCAAATGCACCACACCCGATACATCCAGACGTCGGAGATGAATCCCGCATCGAGACAGAAACGACTAAAAATCAAATCACTCAACATGCTTATATATCTGCAACCGGATGACCTATCCACACCCTTCCCTTTGGCTTCTTTGCAACATCTGGTCAGATGATCACACATATAAATTCTCCCATAGACGGTTTAAGTATCACAAATAATCAACATTGTCTTACGTTTGTCGGAAAAGATGACATGCAACAAGTGCTTGCACTTTCTCTCACGAAACCAGCCGAAAGTCTGCCCAATTAATTTCTACCTAGAAATAGCAACTGACAAGCATGTGACCATCTAAACATTTTCCCTAATGCACTTATCTGTCTGTCTGCTGGTCACTGAAATACCTCACACTAATCAATATTCGCGGAGCTGTCAGCTGAGTTTACTACCATGGCAAGTAAAACTTGAATACTGATCAGATTTTAGAAAAACAGTTGGACATCCTCTTTATACGAGTTACTCCATCGGCTGCCAGATGTCACTTCTCGGTCTCACACCTTGTTGCCAGAGGGAATGATAAGCCTAAATATAGGGCCAACAAAAAACTGAATTTCATTAATCAGGAAGTACGGGCAAGCATGTAAGTAGACGCAACCAATTGTCTACAGTCACAAAGGATGCTACTAACAGCTGCTCCACACTTCCATATCCCTAAAGATTATGATAAGCAACTCTGCTAGAGACACAGCATAAACTAAAATAAGGGACATCACAGCCTTTGGCTTACTCTGCACAAGTAGGTGTCCAAAGATTTCTGATGTTTATACAAATTGAATACTGAGAAAACTTTTTTAAATAGTTTCAAAGTAAACAAACCTTTAGATGACTATTTCGTAGTGGATGTGAACGCGTGAATGTGCGGTTAATATATCCATCATCCACGAATGAGAATGACTCACTGAGCGCCCATGACTGAAACGTTAGCTGTGAAACACTAATGAACATAGTGGAAAACGTGTAAAGAGAAAGAAGGATAAGGAGGATAGTAAGAAAGACGATGAGGGAAACGGCGCAAATGTCATTTTTCGAAGGTAAGCTTAACTTTCGCTTGAGTTCCAGTATAAAGGTTAAAGTTTCCTGACTTCCGGCATATTTTCTTCCATCTATTCCCTTTTCCATGAGCATGACGTGCAGAACCGACAGACGGAAGAGAAAAACAGGGATGAGGATGGTTTCTAAAGACGGTAACCACCAAAACTGCGAGAAAGGAGGCGCTGGGGAAAAGGGTGTTAGATCTCTATGTAAAGTCCCCTCTTCTTTTTGAAAAATAATAAGCAATACTTCCACATTTCCTTCAAAAGTTCAACACTCAAAATTTTTCTGCTAAGAATTGAGAAAATGAGCACTAAAAATTACCAGGTACCAATTACCAAATGGGAGAAAAAACTTGAAAACTGAAAGAAATTCGAACAGATACTCTAAAAAACAAAGTTTTCAAAAACCTAAGAATAATTTAACATCATACCTTCACAGCCGCTTCAAGGAAAGTTTTGTTGACCCTTTCGAGTCGTATTCTATCGACTGGTGGTACCATCGAAAAAATTCGTTGTAATATCTTTGATGGTAAATTCTCTATTGATATGCGAGAACCAAACTAAAAATATACATAAAATTACACACATAAAACAATACAAACAAATTTCTTCACATAAGTTAATAAGATTACAAGATTTCATTGTTGAGAAGCAATTCTTCTTTCTTTTTTTGCCTTTGGCAAAAAAGCTAAACAGCAATACTTTAAACAGGTCGATGCATACAAAAGTGCAGGTAGAAGGTTGTAAGTTCTTGTTGTAATCCTCAATACGCAAGTACAAATAAATACCTCACTAGGTATCTGTACATACCTAGTGAGGTAAAAACGGAAATAAACACTAAAAATACAGGTATCTGCACAGAAATTGGCATAAATCGAATAGTTGAAGTATGTCTATCGGTCACAAAGGATGGCTAAGTACTGGAAAGAATCGCTCAAATTTCCCCAGGTGATTCAGGACGTTGGATCTGATCTGAGGATTCTTCAAGTCAACATCAGATGGTAACAGACCGTCTACGAGTAATGTACGCTGCTTTATATTGCTAATCAATGTTACTACTCATTAACTCTATATTATTTTGCCTAACTGTGAAAACAGATATGATTTGCCACATTGCAGGATTCTTTCTCTTAAATATTTTCGAGTTACTTTAAAAGGAATTGTGAAAATTATTAACATGAATTGCATTCTTCGATGCATAAAGTGCAATTAACTAAACTTTTACAAGCTTCCCAATCTTCGCATCGTCAAAGTCCCTCACTTGTCTATACGCGCTCGCCTCCCCTCCCCCTCCCAGGTCTCCACAGAAAGATCCTTACTAATGTCAGTGAATAAATCGCGTTGGTTCCAGTCACGAGAATCTGAGTAATGTAAACTTATCTCCTCCCTTCCTCTATAAAAAACCGCAAGCAAATTGTTTTCAAAAAGTAAAAACAAATGAGTTATCAAACAAACGAAAGCACGAGAGGTATTTTTAAAGAATGATGAAAGGTCTCAAGCTCAGATGCTCAGCCCCCCTCGCCCATACGAATGCCCCTCATATTCTCATACCCCACATCTCTCTCAGATCCTCGGCCCCCCAATATCAACATCCTGCGCACAACTGAAAGAGCTCCTAAGTGCTTCATTTAAATCTGAATCAAATAAAACAATTAAGCAGAACCTAAGCTTCTTAAAATTTCTTTTTCGAGGAATGGTTTTTGTTATTTAATGGCACTTCACTCACCTCATCATGATCGATCAGCTTCCCCCATTAGCTCGTTTTTCTCCACTATAGATATTCATCCTCGTATATCCGCACTAGTGATCTCTTAAGCATCTAACTGTTTCTCCCTATTTGTAAGCTATTTCTCTGCAGATATAACATTCAGCACCAATATTCTTTCACAGTCAATTATCCTCTTTCGTTTTCTGCGAGTGTCCTTCTTGATGATCCCTCCCCCTCTCGCAAGTACGATACCCATCATTGCCTTTTCTGGTGTTTACTCCAACTAAATTTTTCTTCCACTACATTCATTCCTGACTCACCATCCCGAATTCAATACCACCAAACATTCAAGAGTATTGCAGTCCACGTAATTCTAAATAAAAGAATGCTTTGCAGGAAATAATAGGCGAAGAAAGAAAACTGACCAGAGATGCGACATCCGACAGCGAGAATGTTGAAGTCGGATGTATGGAAAAATTGGAGCTTGTCTGAGATAGACGATCGTCATCCATCGAACTGCCTCCTGAAGTTTATTCAGCAAATAATTATGCTACAGGTGAACAAGAACCCCAGATGTTAGTTGCTTTTCACCTTGTTTGCTCGCTGCCTACCCCTTAAGCAATCAAATCAACGCGTATGCTACTACACCCTCTTATCTAGATCACAAAAGGAACCTCATCACCAATTTTTGAATATGTTATAGCCCTTGAGTTGATATGCCTAATATGCACTGTTACTATCCAATGATAATTTCAAATTGGAAGCCAAGAACAATTTTGGATGAAGAGATTGATCTGTATTACTTAAAACGCATTCCCAAATTGAAAATCATTGTCGACACAGGCGCCGACTACAACTGCAATCAAACGATAATACCTTCCTGTATTTATCTATACCGCCTATATCACTTATCACTTCTTTGAATCAAACAAAGACGATACAAAAAAAAAAAAAAAACTGAAAAAGCAAGGATAAAGTGGATATAAAATTTATTGTGAATTACTGGAATTTCTGGAATTATAAGTAAATATTCGCAATTTATTCTGCATCCCAAATTATAAAAAACTGAAAACAATGATCAACAAAGGCCTCCCAGGATTAAACACTTCAAAAATCCACACCTTAAATTTGTCTTCCAGTTTCCAACAGAATCTTAAAAACTCATACGGTAGAAAAAACAGCGTCATAAAATATGCAATGACAAAAAGTTAGCGAAAGAAAAAACCCCTTCGAATTTAGATTATTTAGAGTTCAGTAAACATAGTAAACACAAATAAATAAAGTAAACATAAAACTAGCATCGATGGATCGCTCTAAGAAGCTGATGACGGGCATAAAAGACGTGACAACAGACATAAAAATACAAACGACGACAATGGAAAGTGCCCATTGTATCTGAGATGGTATTCAGCAGTAAGTGAAGGTGAATAACAATATTATATAGAGAAATACGAGAAAAAATAACGGCACATACCTATGGCGATGATTGTTGAAGCGACTTTCCCTTCATCAACAACCGCTGCACTTGTTGCACGTTTTCTTGAACTTGTATACTGAAATTTTAAATAATTTATTTGCAAGATACAATTTTATATATATATATATATATATATATATATATATATATATATATATATATATATATGCATGTGTTTTACATGTGTCTATATTGCAGATCTTCAAAAAGAATTATGTAAAAAATATAACCATTGTAATCAAACAACTAAAAGAAGGAACCTCAAGTTGAAAACCTGGACTTTCGGCTAATCTATCCTCAGGAAAGCTTACTGGATGACAGCAAAGGATCTATCAAGCGGCATTATTCTTAGCGTTGCCAGTTCAGCATAATGACTCCGCATAAATTAAAAATTTACCACATAGAATTAAAAAAAAAAGAACGACTAAATAAGTAGCAAATATTCATGCACCCTAACAATTATTCCAATAGTAAAAGAACTGACCGGTGAAACGACCATGATTTTATCATAGAACTTCAGTTCGTCTGGGGTTGCTCTTTTTGCCTTTTCGGCACTCTCAATTTTCCTTAAATTGGAAAATATTGAAAAATCTTTTGAAAAACAGTTGGAAAAAATTAAACCTGAGAGATAAAAAGATAAAAATAAAAAAAAGAAGTAAAGAAAGTTAAGATGACAATAGTACAATATTGAAGATATATGGATAATTTAAATATAGAGAAGGAAAATAAATAAAGGAAAAATAAGGCAAAACAAGAATGGCTCGCCTTGTGTGAGAAAATTACCGAGAATAGGTAAGTTTAATTCCCAGCTCAGGAGAAGCATCAATTGTGGTTAAAATCGTGCAATTAAATAGGTATTCAAAGACTTTATTCCCCAAGCGACATTAACGGATCACTCTCGAACCGTTCTCATTCCATTAAACTGAAGAAATAAGTGAATCCGAAATATCTTACCTAACAGCTAGATTCGAAACAAAGGCGCAAAATTTTCCAAGCCGTGCACTTACCTACTGAGCCATTACAAATCCCCTATACCCTCACCTCGTCAAAGCACAGTACGTTTGAGGTCGTACTACAAAAACCGACCACATATCGCTTTGGGTGATGAATTTCGTAAGCAATTCTAACCCCCTTTCGTTTAACAATGCATAAAACAGTCCGAAAAAAATTTGAAGTTGAAATCAGTACTTGAATGTAATATGCGCCACGAGAGATGTACGCGTGTTCTTCGGCGCAGTCGCATATATCGTGTGGTAACGTTCTTCCGATGGTATATGACAAGTTGAAATCTGAAATTAACCTTCTTCTACGCATAGGTGCAGAGAGGTGAACGAGGAAGGAAGGGCAACAAAGGTAGTTATGCCTCTCCGACAGCTTTATTCTTGAGCACTTCTAAATTTCTCGGACCACTTCCTCAAATAATTACGCATAATAAGAACAACTTCATACTGCAACATCCACCCATAATGCACAATATTCCCATAAACCAATATATTTTGAGAATCAGGGCAACCGAAAATTTCGCCAGCACCCTCTCCCCAAATGGATCTAAGCCCTCGCGGAACATTTTTTATTTAATGGCCGATACATAAAGTCTCATCAGTTCATATTAACTTGGCTTCCAACGTAGACAAAAGCACAATAAAAAAGGGAGACGAAAACAATAATTCGGAAAGGAGTGGTGAAAAACAAAAGTGGCACTGCTAAAACTTGATAACCAACCTTGCCAAACTTGGAAAAAAACGACGTAAGTTGACTAGTGGTGACTCGTGGAGAGACGTTCGTTACGATAATTTTCTTCTCTTCACCCTTCGCGCGTGATCCAATACTATTCGACGAAGTGCTCGCATCGCTACGAATCGAATCCGATCGAGCAAGGAATGCCGATGTACCAGCCATAAATGAATCTTCTAAGTCTATAAACAACAACCTCTATTAAAAGCAACTTCATTTAACACAACAGATATGGTCAAGCGTTTAAAGCAGTATGATTAGATCTGCGAGGAAAACTACTTGGTTAGATCTGGGAGCAGTACTATTTGAGCTCGATCTCTCTCACCCTACCTTTTTTCACATCCGATGACGCCGCGCACCTCCCATCCCCAATCTTCCATCACATCACCTGAATATCACCGAAGATGAAAGGGTTAAGATTCCAATAAATAGTACTCCTTTCGTACGAAAAGGATGCTACAGCGATATCACTTCTGCGTATCGATAATCTTTCAGTTATGCATAAAAACTATAGTTTAGACACAGGTTTTCCTCTATCAGCTTATACGCCAATAAGTTGGAAAAGGTGCCAGGCTAATCAGCGTTTCTTTCATTAATTTCCTCATCTAATCTCTTTAATTTTTTCTTTAAATTCGATGCAAACATTGGTCATTAGTTTATCGTAATAACATTTAAACCAGACCTTTTCTCTCTAAAAGCCGCAAAAATAATCAATAACATCGGTCTTTATTTAGCTCTACAACTAACTATTGGGTAACAAACACAAAGTAAAGAGAATCACATTTTTGAAGAACGCTAAGAAAAAAAGGCGTCTATGTATCTGCCCATTAAGTAAAACTGTGAACTATCCGCCCTGAATAAAACCAATAAATAAAAAAGTCGCATTAAAAAAATCCAAAGAATTTCAATCTCAAATAACAATAATTTACCATCAAATTGGTCTCCTTGTTGTCCTTCAGAAGTCAGCATCGGTAGAAGCCGACGATACTTCATGAATTCGATTGCCGAATGTGACCATGTACGTCTGAAACAATTCATCTTTAAATCATTAGAACTCTCCGCTATGAAAAGAAAGTGAAATGTGCATAATCAAGAAGGGTAGCGAATAAGACCAGCTACGAATATCTCCAATCTAACAAACCACGGATCGATGACAAAACAAACTGTTTAACCCAAATCCCTTCCTCTGATAACCCTTCGAAAGCCCTTCCGGTCGCGCAGACCAGATAACAACAAGGTTGCCCAATCATAACGTTAGAATGACCAAAATACATAAGGAAATGAGCGAAAATCTTACATAAAAAGAATGAAAATTCAAATAGATGCATTTCACATCAGATCAGAGATATTTTCATACATTCTATGATTACAGACGGCGAGGCAAGGGAGTGAAAGCCCAGAGACACCAACGACTGATTCCTTTCATAAAAACAAACAGCTTTTAATACCTACAGATGTACTATGCCACAATGATCAACCTTTAAAAAACTTTAAGAATAAACCAAGAAATATCTGAACATTTGATTTATATCGATTACATATTATCGATCGATGCTGGCCAAGACAAACCTTCCTCTTCCCTCTGCACCTATTCTTTACCCCCTCTTATACGATTTTTTTTTCAGGTGCTCCCGTAGTAAAATTCCCACCTCGTTTACTGCTTACCAAGTAACAAAGTGAAATAATGAAGCAGCACGAACCTCAATCTCCCAATACTGAAATATTTGGCTCGTGTGACGAAATTTTGAAACGCATCGGTGAGATTGTTGAGTCCTTGATTCTCCAAATTATGTCCATGTAATCGACGCAATGTTTTGAACATCGCCTAAATGAGCAACCGCTTAAACAAATAACACTGCTACGAACGCTTTCATGAAGAGTACACCTAAACGACGATAATATTGAGTCTAGCCACCATTCCCGCTAAATATTTATATCGTGGTACGGTCGCGAACTTGAGTTCGAGAGGTTGTGGCATCGCTGGCAAGTATCTTCCAGTAGGAACCTTATAGCCCCTGGGCTTTCATTGAAGGCTATATGCTACACCTTTTCCTGGCCAAGGCAAACAAATAAAACGATAGAAAACTGCTCAAACATTGAGGAGGGGGCACAGATGCTTTTCCGTCGCTTCATAAAAATCAGGAAGCATCGTGTTATATTATCGCCATATTTTATCGTCTCGCCTCCCGTGCTAACGTAAACACGCTATGACCGTGCCTCATTACTGGACAACATTAAGTTACTCAAACTTGGCCTAGCACCTTCAACATGCACCACCCAATGACATTTGCAGGTTCATGAAATACTGTAGGCAAAAGCGCATTCACTCTATTGCACTAATTTAATACTTTATCTAACATTAGTTAAGTTCGAATTAACTGTATTATTCAAGAATGACTATCACAATCGGTGATAGACCTTCAAGCAAATAGCAGGAAACTGAAAAATAAAAACAGATAAATACCGCTGGTCTTGAGAAGCCACCACCATCGCTTCTGAATTCCATTATGTTATCGTCGATCGATAGGATCCGTTTGACTAGAATTGATGAAGTAATATGAAATTCGACGCCCACTTCACTCTAATGATATCAACAACGACATCCTTCACGAACACCCGATTTGCTCCTAAAATCTAACTGTAGTTGAAGTCAAGAGGAATTGCAACTAAAGAATAACAATCGACATTGGAACATTGTAAGCCAATTCCTAGTAGTCAGTTTTATCCACCAGTTGAGTGATGATTGCCACAAAGACAAACACATACCCAATTATTCCCTCCTCCCCCCCCCCTCCGCCCTCTTTCACCGTCATTTGAATTCGCTTGCAGCTTCAAGATTAGCAAGTTCCGTCAGGGAAAATCTTGCCTTTTCCATCCCACCTTTTCTGTAGTACCCCATGGACGACATGAGCCTAATAATTTTTTGGTTGCAGCGACAAAGTGACACCTACAAAACGGAGAAGAAGAGAACCTTTAGCTAATGCCCTATATTAGTAAACAAGTCGCTGCTAAACAGAAGCGATTGACTGGTCATGAATTGAGGCCTTTCGAGAATAAAAAAAATTCATAGAGGATTTTCTAGAGTACTTTTTTCCTCACCTACCAAATAAAACCATTCATACAAAATCGGATAGTGAAAATAAAAAAATGATTCGGTGATTCTGAATTATTCATGATTTCCTATGAACTTCCTACCATCCTATTAAAAAAAAAGACGCATTCATTGAACGAATCTCATGCACTCACAAAGGTCAATTGCACTCCCGGTCGTAACCTGGATTAAGTTGAACTGCGAGCATAAAAGCAACGCTTAAATCTAGTCCCAGCCCTGATCGAGTAATCAGATTCCTCCCACTCTGAGTGGAGATTGAAGTAAACCCACCTTCGTGCCGTCACTGGTTACCGATCCCGACCTTGTTCCCGAAGAGCGGCTTGAATCGAATTTCACCCCAAACGTGTTTACAATCGTGGCATTCACCCCCTCAGAATCTCTTTAACAGTGGTTATCTCTAAAATATCAGCGCTAACTTAAATTACAAGTAACATGAAAAGATAACGAGAGTGGAAAATTTTTAGACTCTAAATGTCAAGACGGCAAGTAAAGAACAATAAACAAAAGCTCAAATACCATCAACTCTTAGATATGACATCCCTTCCACTCAGTCCCTTCCTTCAAAAGTCCACAACACCGTTATAACAGAAATTCGTACTACATAACGCAATGCAGGCAAATGCAACTTCGAACGGTACGAACGTTCGATGCCAAAACATATGCGGAGCACAAAATCATTGTAATGAAACGCAATGAACACTAAACACTTTACAATGTGATCCCATTAAGGCTTAAACAATGGAAAACACCTTAATTAGAAATGCGTATGATGACCTCAAGAAGTTCAAGCTCGAGAAACAACTCTGGAAGTGTGGAATGTTGAGTCTTCACCTTCAAAACAACGTTAAATCAAGAAAGATCAGTTCTAATGACCTCAACGCTCCCCTTGGCGCGATGATTTCGAAATCTTTGGCTCGTACCGCCAATATAACATAAAGATGAGCCGGCAACAACAATGAGGGGAGCGGTATCGATCTGCGACGCAACCCGACGTCACTTTGATCCCTCAATCTTCAAGCGCATACCACATCGTAATAAAAAGCTTCATGCAATAGAGGTCACACAGCCCGAATTGCTCGGCACTGGGAAAGCACATCACGAAGATTTGCACGGTATGTGCTTTCATTCACAATGAAATACAATCAACCATCGAGCGCGATGTGCGCTAAGCGAATAAAACCAGAAAGACTTCTTTACAAAGTGGGTGACGGAATTAGCGACTGCAATAGATACTCGAGAAGAGGCGAGGGGGAGTGGGAGGGAATGGGGAGGCGGGGGGACTGGGGGCTCCCCCTTCCCTCTCTCAGCGGAAAGTAGACTCTCTCATCTGTACGTTTTTCAGATTTGTAGTGAATTTTCTCAACTTTTCGCTCCTCGCGAAAAAACGCAAAAATGGCAAGCCGTTCCATACTTTCCATAGTTTTTGAATTTCTTAGCAAAGGGTGAAAAAATGAATTAAACAACAGTCGAAGAGTTGAACATTATATGACCACTAACGTGGAAAGCCGAGATATGAGGTAAAAGAACCGTAGTTACGAATCTGTTCGTTATAACGCAAATACATTCAATCATAAAATTTTAGATATTTCAGGTGGGGACATATTTAATTAGTATTATAAATTATAAACCAATGACCTATTCCAAGGTACATCTAACAACGAGCATGATTTCCATGACCTGATCACACAGCAAGGAAGAGTACACTAACAGTAGGCATGTATAGGAAACCTTTGCAACCTTATAAGTACAAAAACCAGTCCTCATCACAGACGTTAGCACGCTTCTTCCTATACAATCAAAAACAAGTAGGGAATGTCCTTCAAAAGTTAGCAACAACATGCGTTTGTTTATCCCATACACCAGACTAATCACAGCCCTCACAAAGTGCTAACAAATAATAAAACAGTGTGATAATGCATCGGATTTTTCAGTGATTGGACCATTCGACGTCCGATCTGTGTGAAGAAATCTGACTCGTTACTAGAGGTATGCAAATTTTTGGCTACATTTAAGTGTCCACACCTGTCTGTAACAGGTATGGACACTCCTGATGTAATATATCTCAAAAGTAATGGATCAGCTTGAAAGCTTGTGTGGGAATAGATACGGTGATGCTCACATAAACTTTAAACTATCCCTACCAATTCTTTCAACTACGGTTTTAGTGATCCCCACGTTGAAAGTGTCGGATAAACAAATAAACCAACAGACACAGATGGACAAAGACACATATCTACCGCAGATACGAGGTCCTAGCAAATTGCTTTCAGAGCAAAAGTTCGTGAAAGCACAAAACAAACAAAAATTCATCGGTCAGAACAGTTACAAATCGTTCAACAAAGTCTAGATATGTACAGATACATCTGGAAATAAACCTGCACGTTCGTATTTCTGTATGTGGACTCTCATGTTTGACAACAAGAACAACACTTTTATAGAGATGCAGCTACAAGAACAACAATTCACATGAAGAGTACCACAACAAACCTTTCTCCCCATCACATCAAATATTGTGCAGGCAGGAATTTCCCTTTGCCCTATATTCTAAATAAATGCAAAATTGTGCATAATATTACCCTCACCAAAAAAGCAATCATTTTATAGAGTAAAGAGGATATCAATTGCAAAATTGTTTCAAAATATTGCAATTCGATATTAGAAATGCAATCCGCAAATTTTAGTACTACTGTTGCAAAAATTGCTCATTATAGCAGAAACACTCCAATGAAAATGTTATAACAGAGAAATAATGCATCACAAAATAAACTTCTATACGGGAGTAAAAACATCCACCTCAACTAAGCAGCATCCAATCACTAATATTTCAAGTACCTGTTATCAGTAGGTGATAATGATATGATAACATCCAAAATACAACGGAAAAAATCAAATTGCATAGAAAATACATCATGCTATAGATTACAAAAATTTGAGACAGACAACAGAAAGGTTTTAAAAAAAATGAAAGAACGTATGGGCGCAAAATAGATTTCATTTGCAACATCCATCCACGCAGTCCAAAAGAGATTCCATGCAACGCAATGTTTTCCTCTACGGATGATCCCTTTTCCACTCTCACCTCTTCCGCTAATCCCTGCCTCGGCTTCAGCTTTCCATACCAGCAATCCCTCTCGGCACCTTACTGTCTGGGAGTTCCAGAACTCATGAATCATGTCCCTTTACCTCAACCTCAAGGCGTCGAAATACGGCTATTAACCCCTCCTCACACAATGCTTCCGTCTGATGAAATAATATGAAGAGCGAATTTGGTCCACAGTCAAGTATCACTTAGCTCGAGATCGTATTTACCAGATTCTCAAGCAACGCAAATCGCAGCATCTCAACTTTCTTCTTCCAATCTTCCATTGCATCGTCGATCGACTCCGCTTCATTCCTTCGTTCTATACCGTCCCTGTTCAGATACTGTAGCATATTGACCGTAGCCTCTTTGTCAATTATAACCTGAATCAGGCAAATTTACGTTCACAGTAGTTCACTTCATTACGGTAATTGCTTACTGTCTATGAGAAAGAAAGAAATCAGATGAATTACACCGTAAATGTCACTAGCAACGTTAATCAGGGAAGTCTGAGTGATGCCCGATGAGGTGCCCGACTTTTCATATCATCACATCATACAGTTTGGCAGGATGTTTGAATCTCTGTCATCAACCTGCATTAAATACATACGACGGGAATCATGAAATGGACGATATCAATCTCTGTTATGAGAAATATCAATGTTTTCTTGGAAGGAAAAATAGATAGGCAAACGAAATTGGTAAGGCAGCAAGCCGGAAAAACGGACAATTATCAGGAATTTTCAGGAAAATATATTTTATTAGCGCATCTTCGTCACCAAAAGCCCCAATCCCTCTGATCTTAATCAACTTTTATGTTTACGAAGGACACTCTTATAAAAAAATTCAAAAGGTTGGAACATTAGTTCACTATCACATGTTGGAATCTGTTATGTAATCGAACCCTGGATATTCTTATAATGCTGAGCATAAAATCATGCACAACACCGATAAGCTACTAAAAATATTTCTGATACGAAAAAAAGCGAACTCCAACGACGTTCTAATTTGTTTACATAGTAATGAGCTTTTATCTTTCATGTCTCTAACATTCATTTCTGCAATATAATCCCACGCCGATCTATGTACAAACTCAAATTTCGGTTCTCTAATATATGGGTATGGCCAATGAAAAATAAGTCGACGGTGCCGAAATGGGTACTATACTCTCAAGCTTCAGGTAGAAGAGACGTGAAAAACATCTACCCCCTCCCCCTGTCCTTTCAGGAATTCCTCAGTCACAAAATTAAGTGTTGCTAGATTTCGAAGAAACTGCGCTGAATTGACTAGTAAACGACAACGTATCAAACAATTAATTTCTATAGCTTTCTGACTATATGATATGCATTTCAACATAACATAATATAGACGCGATCGCCGCAGTTCGCGAACTGACTTTCAGCCAATCTGAGGCGACAAATTTTTCGAATATCTTCCGATTTATCCCTTTCTCACCTGAACTCTTAAGTCAGTAGTATCTGTGAATTTTTAGAACCCTCAACTTCTCATAACAATAACGGCTCCAATAATAACAATAAATGTTCAACGAATGCCGAACGAAATCGACAAAGCTGCGGTGGCCCACCCACCAATCACAAACCTCCCATAAATACTTCCAATATTCATTGCCGCCACCTTAGAACTCATTTTTCAAAAACTAAACAAAGTCCAAATTTTTACAGAAAAATATTTTCCAAACTCAATGATCGGAAAATTTGATGAATCACATTTGCTTATCTAAAATTAAAAAAAAAAACCAGTCACCAATTTATTAAAAGCTCAGCAATGAATAAATTACCTCATTTTCATAGCTGAGAATTGAAATGAGATCGGTGAAGAGGACATCACGAAAGTTCCTTGGCGCAAAATCCGATATTATTAGATCCACCTGCAAACGCATATTTCCTTATTTGTTGACAAGTCAAGTATTAACTCAGGTACTCAATAACTTGAACAATTAATAATTCAAACGTCCACTCAAACAAAATTTCAATGAGGATTCCGCTATCATCGCTTGTATGCCTTGAACCATGTACATGGCTAATTATCATAAGACGAGGTTGACTATCGAATGAGATCGAATAAACACACACCTCTCATCAAAACCCGCCTTTTCCTTAAATCTCTATTACCATTAAGGTGCCAGATTCCAATCAATAATTCTTACCAAGTGAATCCGTTTTCCATACAAACGTTCCACAAAAGACCCGCTGTTCTCGGCTTCAACCGAGGTGTACACTCAACTTCTTTCAAGTTAGCCGTACCTCTCGGTTGGAGCCGTTAACGGATCAGCGTAAAATAAAATTCCGAAAGGAATCTCACCGTCAATAATATACCTATCTCAGTTCACACCTCCAGCTTAAATAAATCCTCATTTACACGGCAAATATATATATATATATATATATATATATATATATATATATATATATATATATATGTATATATGTATATATAAACACGACCATACCATAATACATCTTCGCAGCATCTTTCCATGACAACATAATAAAAAATAAACGATAATGATAATAATGTAAAACAATAATAAACAAATAGAATAATAAGACATCAGCTAACCAGTAGTGTAGCAGCGTCGACCTTCGACCCATTTATCAGTGAATTCCTGAATAAATGGTACTTATGCAGAAACAGCAACGAAGGTGAGACAACCATCTCTGTTGACAAACGCGAGAGCATATCCAACGCTGAAATAGCCTCAGGTGAACATCGCTTTATCACCTGATTCGCCACCATTGAACACAACGACGGTTCATCGCCTCGCATTGCCCATGAAAGCGCACTAGCCCAGTGCTCTTCGCGTAGCAACCTGTAACCAAATGACGCACTCCCAGTAATACATCGGATGTTAATCTAATTGCCATGGAATCTAGAACAAAAGCCCAGGTGCTATAAGACTCAGGCTTTGACGAAAAAGCGTCATAAAGAAGTCCACGAAAATCTATCATCGTTTTTTTGCGCCAGAAAGCTTAGTCGGAGACAGGAATATTTCAAAAATCATTTAATATTATTACAACTTTAGAAGCACATCTTCTGAGACAACAAAGAGGGTAAACGCGAGTTCTTCTACATGTAGTCGACTTTCAAAAAAACGAAAATGCAGCGCTACTTGAACTGAATAGTGACCGATGGAAGCTTATCTAAAACGAATTTTCATTGAAAGACTTTCTATCAGATATGGTAGGGCATTATTTATCTCTCCTTTTTTTAGCGATCAAGTCTCTCTTAAATAACCTCTAAGAAGAGAAGCAACTTACTTGTAAGTAATAGTTTTTGCGATATCTGAGGCCAATTGTCCTAAGGATGCTTTCTCGCATACTTCACTCAATAAGATAGCAGTTTTCTCGTTTTCCACTGGTATCGTTCCAATAAGAAGAATAAGATTTTCACGTCCCTCTTCTCCACATTCCAACAAGTAATCCACACCCACACGCCACATACTACAACAGAGCTACGTTCATATATAAATACCATCAAACAGTCTTGCAACTTCCTTGTTTGCGTGAGCGGTCGGTCATCTTTAACATTGTCACATCATCGCCAAACTTTACAGCGCTATATTTTCCGGACTTTCTGATCACAGAAAAAAAAACAATAAAACAACTCATTTTTCTAAAGTTAAAAATTTGGTCCCCCACGTGCAAATTTATGGGGAGTTAAGGAAAATGCAACAGAGAAAGAGCAGAGGGACAAAAACTCCCAATTTTTCAAGAATGACCTCTTATGTACTCATTAAATTCAAAAATATCTCTAAAGAGTAAAGCGGCAACTTGACAAAAGGAAAATACATAACCTACAATTACCATATTTGATGCTAAAGTGTTTTCAGTTTCGAACTTTTCCGCCGACTAATATCTCTTTCACAAGGAATTTATTTATACACAACGGCTATTGACAGCATTCAATGGAATTACAATGAACTTACAAATGAAACAGTACGCATTCCTGCTCCGACATCACGCATTCAGTTCCGAAAGAAAGTATCCATTTCCAACAAAGAATTCCCCTCTCCTCTTGAAAGTACCAATTCATTCAGAAAACATTACAAAGAATATCCACAACTGCGACACGATAATCGGCTTAGATATAACTCTACGCAATATTATTTCATCCCGAAGTGGTTTGTTTACTTAACACTTTTCTGGATAAACGGGCAGGCTTGATTTTGCACAACAGATGACAAAATTTCTATCTTTCTCGACACCCTACCAGATGAGCATAATCAAAAATATGGGGACTATAACTCTATTATACTCATATCAATATTCACTCTTATAGTTTTATAAAAATAACAAAAAAATCTACCCAGGTTCAGCGAACAGTGATTTAGCATATTCGATGAGAATAAATTGCCTCGCATCAATGCCGTGCGCGCTCGTTGTTCGTGGATCGCATTTATATAAGAGATCAGCCAAATGTGCACCAAGCCACCAATCCGGACTTGATGCACAAATCAATTGTAATGCATATAACGAATCCAACGAAAATAACGCACACATTACTTCATCAACGCTTCCTTCACATTCACTCCCACACATATCCATACATTCCTAAAAATATGACTCATTAATTAAAGCGCTATAATAACGCTATTCATGACTTATGAGTTCAAAATCTAAAAATTATGTATTTATTTGCGATTGCTATGACATCAATTCCTAATTTATTTTTGGTAAAAAATAGCATGGATAAACAAACAATGTTAGAGGAATAATGTGAGGTAGAAAATATGAACAATGAAAAAATATATTGAAAGAAATTTCTATCAACTGAATGATTAAGCTCGAGTTTAATGGATCACAAGCTTCAAAGTTTATGCTCTTCCTATTCAGCATTTATTAGCAAATGCGTACAACATCTTCCCATCTCAACGAATAAATATGGCAAAAGCAATAGTTCCTTCCTCTCCTCTTCATACCCCGCAAATCATTTCATTAAGAATGCCAACTAAAAATGAATCTAAATATATTTGAAAAATATTAACTTTATTAAAAGAACATCACCTGAACAATTTCGTGAAGATCGGACGGTGCAGCATGAGGTCGCAGAAACGAAAGGTAGGCTGGCATCAATTCGAACCAGCTATCCACGAGGCCACTGATGCGCTTTAAAGCTGTAGAATCTCCAGATACGATAAGCGCTATCTTCTCGGCTTCACCTTTGCCCCAAAGTCGACCCGAATCGCACAGGTCACGCAATCGCTAAATTTCTTTAGTCTTTTCCATCAATACTCTCCACTGTTCTACTAATATTTAACAGTCTTACTATTATATCATCAAATGAAGGATCACTTTATAAAGATCAAAATATCTTGAATAATGATCAACAACAGCAAGTTCGATTGTTCCGCATTCCCCTCTCAATAAAGAAAAACACAGTTAACAATATAAACTTAAGCAAAGGAAAAAAAGAATAAAAGACTTAATTTAAAAATTTGCCCACCTTTTGTCGGTTAACGAACTCGGTTTGCGTATTCGGATCATTCAGAAGGATTATATCAACATCGGAGATCAGCTTGGCCAATTCGCCGATTGCTGCATCATCGGTTAATGTAGCGTAGCTTTCGAGGAACGCTGCCGCATTACTCAGCAAGCCTCCAAGCACAAAATATGCCACCTAAATAATTTAAAAATACACCTATTTTCAGGTGTATTTCAGGTAAAAACAACTGAAAAACCTGTTCACAGGCGGCATTCGAACTTGCAACCTTCCACCTACCCAACAAGTGTCTCACCGAACAAGTTGTTTTCTCTAAATGCGCCCTACAACGCTTTCGCAAACGACGATCGATTGCTATACCCTCTCTCTAAGCCGAATGAGCGATAACTTTATTTTACTATGTGATGGTCAAGTTTTAATAAAAGATTATAACTGAAGAAATAAGACGGAATCTGGGAAAGAAATAAAGTTTACGTAAATTAGTTCAAAGCGATAAACCCCCTCGCCCCTCCCCCCCCCACAGTTCCACTTTCCGTAATTTGATGCCCGGAATCGAAGGAGATATCACGGTACCAATGAATGTAGTCACAAGACTATAGCCTCTAAGTCATCACGGATTCCATGAACTGAGGCAAATTTTGATAGTCTGATTCCCTATAGAAAAAGATATGATAAATTAAGAACGATAAATCACCTGTGTCCAGAAATGTTCCTCGCTGAGTTGTTGCATCTTGTTTCTCCTCAGACACTCAGACACCTCTTCGGCATACTTCGTCCTTGCAAGACACATTCGTGACCACATCACCACGTCAACCACTACTGATGAAACTGAAAGTGAATTAAATGCTATCGACTGGGTGGCAATATTATTCACCAAATGGATGGATTTCATACCTGCAAATACCCATAAATACCCTCCCCGTCCACTTCACACCAAAGCTGGGAAGGAAGGGATGCAATACACAGCCGAATTTTGGGGCAGAATTAAATTGCTCGAAAAGCGAAGAAATAAGACAGGAGGTAAGAAAAGAGAATAAAAACAATTTTTTCTCATATCATCCTATAAAACATCAATTTTCTTATAAAAACAACGAACATAACCGTTTCTTCAAAGCTTTCGCAAAATTATATTGGTACAGTATATTATGGAAAAAGTCACATTGACGTACATTCATGGATACGCGATAGTTTCAGCCGAAAAAACCACTGGAAATGAGACAGTAAAATTAGGAAGTCATGAAATGAACCTAATAAACTTTGAAGGTATGAAGTGAAGCAAAGAAATAGGCCAAAAGAAAAATGACTGCCTACGTTCATTCATCAAATTCTAGCAACATCACAAATGCTGGAACGTGTTTCAAGGCATTAACAGCAATAAAATGCACGTTTTATATAGCTGCTTGGGTAAAAATGCACATTCTCGAGACTGCCTATTATGTGCGTTATATATTTGAACACATACGCATATCAGCAGCAGATCCTGTGCTGCTTGGGTAAACACGTCAACGCAATTGACAACAATCGGGAAGGGCATGTCTCAGCTAACGCTTTTGTAGGGGGGAAGAGTGGAAGATAAAGACAGAGAATAAGGTGGGATTTCTTAGAAAACGAGCATGAAAGTAACCTTTTAGGGTTATTCTGTGCGTAGCTTCCGGATAAAAAAGTACGCCTAGACTGAAGTTTGAGATGTCCTTTAGAAAAAAGATCCTCAAAGGGGATAGAGGGATAGAGCATTTCAGGGTTAATACGCTCATCGTTTCTTCCAAACATCCTAATAGCATCGGATCACATAAAACAAGGAAATGAGCTACTACTCCGTCAACGTCCTACTCGTCCCGCTTACAGCCGTTTGCAAATTAACGAATCATAAACGCTCTCTCTCTCTCTCTCTCAAAAAAAAAAATCTTTGAAAAAGAAGCTTAGAATAATTTTAAAAAACACGAAATTTGTATGCATATCAAAAACAAATTAATAGACAACTATATCAAAAACATCAACAATAAAAGACCAACCATGTGAGTTGATAAAAATAGCCTCAGTCAACGACCAAATCAGTTCGTACAAGCCAATAGTCTCACGAAGTTCGCTATCCTCTTCACCAAGAGAACATAATGCTGAACGAAGCGCTGAACGATACTCCAAACTGAGGAAACGTAAGCTGAAATTCAACATCGTTCATAAAAAAAACATCGGAAATTCCTATCATCTCCTATGATTTCTGCCACTTTGCTTTACTCCATGCTAATCCACCATTCACAGAATCAAATAAGCATTAAATGAACCCCATTATTCCAATCTGCAAATAAGGAAGATACGGCTAAATACCACAAACATGAGCACAACACATTCCGACATCTTCAATATAAAACAAAAACCATGTTTAGGATTTTATTTGCGCATTTAAGAATATAACGTCTCAAATACACCAAGTAAAGCAATAATAAGAGGTGAGGTAGTGATTTCTCAACTTTAAAAACTTTTTTGATCGAAGGAGAAACCAAAGATCACTAAAGGAAAATGCCAGCAAGCCATCTTTTTCGGGTAACCGATTCACTTCATTCAGAAATATAGGCGATTTCGTAACCGATCCGCACTCCACCCAACAATTGTAAAGAATAGAAAGGAAGAATGAAAAGGGATATGGTGCATTGATGAAATCAATAATAAAAGAAATATTAAATAAATATTTATGATACCTGTGGGATATGTCTAATAACCCGTTAAATTTAATATCACCATTTACTCTTCTTCAATATCAGTTGACGGCGTAATTTCGATGCAGAAATGCTGAACATGAAGAAAGGATGAAAAAGGCCTTGTCCGACTACGAGACAATGTACATCAAAATCTTTGTTACTTTCCGTCCTATAACCACATTTTATTTTATCGCATTTATGTTATTTCTTTGCTTTCTGAGACAGGATCCAAAAAGGGGAAGAAACGCGGAAGGGGACCAGAAGAAGAGAGTGGTAAATACCACAAAATGAAGCACTTCTATGAAATTATAAAGAATCGGGAAGGGAGAGAAATGCACTGAGGATGCAAAATTTCATAGCCATTCAATAAAGCAGTAAAACAATCCATTAGAAGATGATAAACTTACTCATCAGCACGCATTGTAGCTCGTTTCGCCATTTTTTGTGCCGATGAAAAAATCGCTGCAATAAAATTTATTTAATACATTTGATTCGATGCTAGAACTTTCGCAGTTCGGATTATCTCATAGTGATAACTATAAATCGAGATGGATATAAGCGGAAGAAAGCTGAAAGAGCAATGAAGAGCAGCCTGAAGGGAAGGGAGCAGGAGGGGAGGGGATGGTATCTCTCAACTTTTCTAGTTTACAAGATGGAAATATAAGTTTTCTAGTGAACAGGCAATACTTTAATTTCAGTTCATTGTGTTACAGCATGATTCCATCTGTCACGAAGCATCTTTATTAGTGCAAAACCTATCACATGCACTTCCAAGAAAGCAACAGCATTGTTTCCGCTTGATCACTTCGATATCTCTGTTTTATATATTTACGGATTTTAAAAGAGTTAAATTTAGTGAATGCAACCGGTTATAATACAGCAATATCCGCAATACATAATATAATAATAAAAGGAAACAGCGGTTAACTATTGAAAAATGATAACTTCGGATGAAAACTTGTCAGATTTCTGCATATCAGTTAAATTTATCCCTCCTCCCACCCCGTGCCTCCTCTTCTCCCTCTAGTCGAGCAGTCGAAAAAGCTCTCCGTGTAAAAATTTCCCAAAAATTTTTAGACATCAATACAATGGCCAACATGGTATGTCAAGTTCCCTTCCCGGAAAAAAATTTCAATTAGAAGTGAAAAAAAATTTTTTATATAAGTCTAATTCGCAAATTCTTAAATAAAGCTTTCTTCAATTCAGAAAAAAACCCTTTTCTTGCAATTTTTGACTGATTAAAAAACTGAGTTTACGTTAATTATTAAACTTCGAGCACTTAATTGTTTTCCATAATAAAATATATCATATTTAATTAGGAACTTATATAACTGAATTAAATCCAATAATAAATTTGCAGTGCTCAACTTTAATCAACAAAAAAAAGATGAGAACAATAACTTACTATGCGATTCGTTAATAAGAGCCTGCATTGCCGGATTTGCGAGACTCTTTTGTTCCGCATCCTTCAACGAAACCACACGCAGCAATTCGCCTTTTACCGAACCGTCTAAATTTAAAAAATATATTTTAGGGGATGCTATACATAAATGTGATCAAATGCTGCATTTAAAAAGATAGCTGATATCTTATCACTCCCATTTCTTATCCTATCACTCCCAACCAAAATAATCACTGATTATACGCAAATTCATAACGATGAACGATTATCCATACAAAAAGTTAATTTAATCAATCAAGCTTAAATGCGGAGAAGAAAACGAATGTGGAAAAATCTTTCTGATAAAACACTGTAAAGAAATTGATGAACCCTTCGGGTAAAAATTCCACTATTTAACTTTTACTGCAATGCGTTCTCGATTCCTCCCACTTCTTACCCTCTCCCCCCTCTCTCAATGCTGCGGCACTCTTGCAGAGAACAATGGTACCCTTTGCTGCGAACACCGAACAGAGCTGAGCTCCTGCTCTACATGGCGTACGCATCACTACCGTACTCGCACTGCAAACGAATACTAACACCTATCAGAGAAGCTTGAAAACTTGTGGTAGAAATATGCAATTTTTTCCCTATCATTCAACTGAGAGTGTCAAATAATGCTGCTATGCAAAATTTCAGGTCGAAGAGGAAGTGCACTTGGTGCATGGGCCATCGTTCAGTGCAATCTTTGAGTAGAGCAGCATAGATGGCCCCTCCAGCAAGTGCAGTTCCCCTCCTTCAATTAATTTGAAATTCTGCGAAGGGATATTATTTGACACTCAGTTGAATGATGGAAAAATTGCATGCTTCTACTATAAGTTTTCAAGTTTCTCTGATGAGTGTTAGTATTTGTTTGCAGAGTGCAGAGTGCGGTAATAGCGCGTACGCAGGGTCGCGCAGGAGCTCAGCTTCGCTCGCAGTTCGCAGTCGGGGTGCCATCATTCTCTGCAGTTGTGCCCGGTGCTACTTGGGAGTCTGATATTACTATCACTTTACTCTCTAGCTCATAATCGTCTATTCGAATATTCTGCGTTGAATAACATCCATATTACTGCTGATTTCTTTAATTACAATATAAACAGCTGAGATAGTTGCCACGTTTATTTATCCGACACCCCCTCTGGCAAGTTCATAATATAGAGGGCAAATGCCTCCTCAGACCTGTTTTAAAAAATAGGTGTTGTTCGGTGAATTTTTATGCGAGTTGAAACTGTATGTTAATCGAAAAACATAAGACCACCAGCCCACTCGCTTTAACCCGACATCCGGCTTGCACTTTTTACTGCTGTACACAACGATGCTCAAGTTTCCAGCCTTCCAGCCATTCTATGCATACGATGAAAATAGGTTGCTGCTCTTCCTCTCCTCTCCTTCACCTATTTTATCTAACGGAATACGTCGTCCACCTACACAATAATTAGTAATTACCTTTGCGTTTAGCTCCTTTGATCTTTGACAACGCAATGACGATCCCGTTCGCGCTTGCATCCCATGCACCGTATAACTCCTCCGTTTTCTCATCCATAATAATTCCTGCCTCCTAACTAAAAGATCAAAATTGATGCATAAATACAACAATACAACATGAAATCACTTTCGCTAGTAGATAACGGCACTTGAGTTTCGATAAGTTAACAGTTGGCTTCCTTTAGTTTTCTTACCTCAATATGATCCTAAACCTAACTGGAACACCTGCCTGTTTACTTTTCTTTTGCAGCTCACGTTTATGCACTCGTTTTGATACCCATCCTCATCGAAAAGCACTTCATCAATGCAGGAAGTTCGAGGAAGATTTAAGGGAATTTCTTCCCAATTGCGTTCCCGACAACGAGCAGGGATCTTGTATCATATTCATATACAGACTTAGGTGAAAAGATGTAAAAAAAAAAAAGAATTAAATTAAGGCAACATAGAAATCAAATGATAAAAGACGTCCTCATTAATCTTGCGAAGAAAAATTTCTATAAATGCGGTAATCTTTTACCTAATAATTCAAGCAACATTAGCAATTCAACACCGAAGAGCCCCGAGGTTAATTCTAGATTATTCTAGGTCAATTGTTTGTAACTCTAGGTTAATTATTTGTAATTCCAGGCTAATTATTGGCAACCTTTCCCTTTTCTTGCAAGAGTTATCCCATTATTGGAAAGGACACTTCTGTGAATGGTCATCATTGCGCACAGACATTCTAACGTGTATAATTTTTCTTTCTCATCTCTGCGAATGGAACGACCTGATAGAAAATAAGCTTAACTCTGAAGGTGGAAATAAAATTAAATTAAAATTAGACAGCAGCACGGAACCTGTATCCCGTCAAATCGATACAATAGGTAATATACCCCTACCAGCAATATTGAGTACTAAACTTTAGGTGAGATGGGGCGGTGTGGGAGGTATAGGGTATGGGAGGGATGAGGGAAGAGGGGGTAAAGGGGGGGAAGAGCGAATAGGCACCAGCAGCAAATTCCAAGATATAACTTGAAATAACAGAAATATAACTTAAAATAACAGAAATATGCAAAAACAAATCCGAAGAAACAGACTCGACACACGTAACACCTTCACTTCCTTATACGCTGACGATCGGTATACAAAGCAACGACAGTCTTTCATTTTCCTGAATCAAGGTGACTCTTGGCAACTCGCCCAATCTTGAAATTTGAACTTTTCGGCGCGTATTTTTGCACGAGAGTACTAAAGGAAGCGGACAGGGGAAGGAGGAGAGAGGCGAGGGATACCCCCGAGTGGTCCCGATCCGCCATGAATGGATAAACCACAGGGAAAAGCCAGCAAAAAATGATGAAAACCCTCACCAACTGCTACCGCAAACCATCGCAAACCTACCTTCTTCACTCTTTACGTATTAATTACGCCTACAGGTAAATGGCATTAGCAGTTTGAGTCACGATTTTTTGACAATACGCCTTTATCCTACCTTCCCCTTATCTCACAGTTGTGATATCAGTCTCTCGCGGGTTCCAAAAACGTTACATACTCCTCAAATGATATCATTCACAGAACCCAACGAACTACTTTCCTTCACCGGCTAACACAAACGACTTTCACCCAATAAACTATCGAACAGCCTTCTATTACCACTCCAAACCCTCCTCAGTTCAACGTTTGCTTACTCAAATGACAGTATCAAGGCAACACCACGTTAAATCGATAAAAAAGGTGGCAAGAACCGTAAATATAACTATAACAGCGATATCGAGTAGAAAGTCTTATTGGTAATAACGTAGCTAAATAGAAACAAATTTGCGTATACTTTCAAAGAGAGGGGAAGAGAGAAGCACTTATAGACACAAACAACAAACACACATCTACATTCATAAATATCCATAAATATGCACAATGAATATACGTTATTCGGCATTATTGCTTATTCAAATAAAGCAATACTAGGATGCAAACAATTTAAACCAAAAGGTCCCCATTCAGAATCCGACCAAGTATTTCACCCCTCTATCGTACCAATGCGACAGGGAGGAATCACGAGCACCGTTGAACAGAAGCTCGGAAGTATCAAATACCGTACAAAATACCGTGGACCGTAATAAATTACAAAACACCGTACATACCGTAACTGACTTCATAAAATACCGTACACCATGGTAGAACGTAAAAAAACATCGTAGAACTCCGCACAGATAGTAATATGCGGGAGTTATGATTGATAATTGATATGTTTCTATTTGGTGAAGTGAAAAAACAAATTAAGAAAACATTGCGTGTTAAAAATTTTATGGTACTTACTCGCTACCTATATGGCATTACTCTCATAGTTTTTTACTTTTTTGTTTCAATGGAAGTACAAAAAGACTACGCCGTTAGCTAAACGCCATTCTGACCTACTTCATTCAACGACATAATTTCATACTAAAATTAAGGACAAGGGGGAACATTGCCCGTAAGTGGGCGACTCACGGGTGCAAAACTATGGAATCGGTAGAACGAGGGTTGAGGAGGGCAATGGAGGGGAAGGCAGAGGTTAGAGAGAGATGGAGACTTATTCTCACTTCACCTACTACGTTTCGACCTCATGCTCTCTTGTATGATGTGCCATCCAAATATTCAACAACTCGCAACTTCATACTTCAAATATGAAAATACAACGTTGCTCAATTATTTGTATTCAATTCAATGGCATGAATTTTCAAAAAAAAATTTTTTTTTCCACCCAAACCTATAAAATTTGACAACAGAATTAAGTACTAAATTTACATATTAAGGCAGAGCATGTTTTTTTTAGAAAAATTCCAGCCCCGTTCCAGCATATCATATTTCAAAGTGATCTAATAGTGTACCACCAGATAAAAGAATAAACCTATCAGATAAAATTCAGTTTTAAATATGCAAATTTCAGAACAACATTTTCAAACCACAATTAATGACTACGTAAAAAATATGCAAATTTAAGAAATTATCAACCAACGATAACCTTATCGTTCAAAACCATTTTGATTTGCCTCCCCCTTCATCCCTTTTCCCCATTAAGCATAAAATTTATAAGCATACAAGCGGACTAATAAAGAACTGCATAAGATTTGCACTACAATAAACAAAATTGCACACCGCACTTACAGTAACCAATATGATACTATCTACAGTAATAGTATGCTTCAGACAAAATACCGAATATTGCACTTGGATGCTTTTTTAGCATCAATGAAACCTCTCAAAAACGCTCAACAGCACTTTAAACATTCAATTGGCGAGTCAAACATCGATAAAACCGGCGATTCAAATAGAATCATAAACCGATCCAATGCTTCAATGATATTGATAAGATAATAAACAAATAAATAAATAAATAAACGAACGAACAAATAAGTAAATAAGTACACATGATGGCATTGATTGCCATGTAAATTTCTTTTCTAATTAGTAGCGCATTTTCATTTCAATAAGCATGAAATTTTAAAAGAGAAATACATCAGAAAAACTTTTTTTTTAAATCTATAAAATTCTTCCTCAGATCTTTTCCACGCTCTAATTTATTCAAAAATTTCTCCTACGAAACAAGGCATTCACATCCCCCAAGCCCCTAAATCCCCTTACCACAGTCACACAACAACTAACTGACTATTAAATTAGCATAAACTTACGAGATTATCTAAATAAAAATTTAGCAATACTTCATTTTTGTCGGCATAAATCATTTAAATTAAGTTCATAAATAAAGATTTACATATCTTCGGTTAACCACTATGAGGTTGTTTAAATAAAAAAGGAACAATGATGACTAGATGACAGATCAAATAAAGGCGATTGTGCATTCGATGGTTGAGAAAGTCGGAAAGACAATTTTGAACTTCCACGAAAACACTTCGATCTATTCTAAGACGCATGGAAATATATCTGCTTAATCATAATCTGGAATGTTTTCCGCGGACAAAAAATCCCACCTAAATATTATCCCGTCATCTCAATAAAGGCCTACGACCCTCCTCCCCCTCTAATCAAAGATACAGAAAATCCTAAACGGCTAAGCATTTTTCCGGTAAAGAGGCACAAACCACCTTTAATGTGAGCATCAATAATAACACACAGCAAATACATAAAATCGAATATATAAAACCACATGACGTCATCATAATCGCTGTGCGAATATTTGCGTGCATTGGACAACACAAGCTTAACACAACACAACAATAAAGCAAGTTTAAAAAACATATATTTAAAAGAATTGCCCGTATAAGTATCAAAAATTTGGGTTATCGAAGGCACTAGAAGGGAAAAACAACATAGATTTAAATATAAGGCAAACGATAAAAAATGAAAGTGCTTAATAAAAGTAACAGCAAATAAGACAACTATTGAGGCACGCAGAAGTGGAAACAACAGAAGTCACCTCTCCCTCTTTCTATCATTACTTCTTTCACTGAAAGAAAAAAGACTACCGTATGACTTTAAAATAAAGCAACACTTTCACCTGAATAGTCGTGCTTTCAGGGAATCGGAAGCAAAAACAGCTTAGAAGCGCGAACAAATGAGGGATTCAAAAGTGCGAAAAATATGAGGTGCTAGAAATTTGATATACGACCGTATTGTAGTACACACTACTGCCCCTTCCTTTTTTCATCCCATTTTATCGAGAATGGCAACAAAGGTAACTCACTCTCTCCTGAACGAGGCACCACAAACATTCGTGCCCTCTGATCGCACTTATAAAAATTCGGCCTTGAAATCTATTTTCCATGAAAGTTCAACCTTAGAATCTACTTTTTTTAGCGTTCGGCCACAAATCCAGTCGTTACTCGTTCAGAACGGCAATCAGTGAATGGAGTTAACTTCAATGATGACGAGGCACGGTGGTGATCGATTCGAGTAGTTCGGGATTTTGCGCCATAATACGTGTTAAAAGAAGCTCGATGTACTCGTTGAGGTCTTTCTCCTTTGCTTCTTTTTGGGCTAACTCGAGTCGTAATTCAATGATCTGCTTTTCCAACTCCTCATAGGAAGGCTTTTTCGAGTCCTATAAAAGCAGTGCTGTTAAAATGTTCGCTTGTTTAAAAAAAAAAAAACAATTTCATGCATTAACCTAGAAGAAAACAAAGAAAGGTGAGGTGATGGACTTGTAAAGATAACGGTATTCCTCTCTTATCTTTTGAAGCTCTTTCGATATAACAAACAATAAAACTTTTCCCAATTATATAGTTAATCAAAACTTTCAATTCCAGTTAGAAATTTCCAAAACGTCTTGTAGCCGAGAAAAATACCGCAAACAACCATGTCGGTCCTAAGCGAAAACTCTCCTTATTATCCCCCATAATCTTCTATACTCTTTTAGACTCAACATCTGCAAAATTAAACTTGTTGAATTAAAGAGGCTCAAGTATGGGTTGCAAAATAAAAAAAAAGTGCAACATTCAGCTCTACTGCTTTCACTTTATCCCTCACGAATGCCAACACCATAGACTAAACTATACGTCGATCGACATGATGCATCATAGCACAATAAAAAAACACCGATTTAATGGAAAGTTGAAAATTCATCAAGATCCCCCAGAAGTAGTAAATCAAATAGGGTACTCATTCATCATGTACCGTACTCACTGATAATAGTATCACATCATAGATGGTGTTATTATAATACATAGCTAACTACCATTCTCAGCAACAAAACTCTACTCCAATCTCTTTCAGTTTTCCTCTTTTTTTCATTTTCCACTATTTTTTATCTCTATCCGTCTCAATTTTATGGTGCAACCGTTGAACTATTGACTGAATTAATTAGTTTTCTTAAGAAAAACAAAAAATAATGCGAATCGATTTGCATTCAACAATACTCACTTGCCAGGAAGCAATTACGGAATCAATTAATGAAATAAAAAATAAAAAAAATTCTGGCAAATCTCCAACTTCGAACTAAATTTGTCTCAGCAGATGTATTCAACTCATAATCACGGCACAATTATTTCACTCATCGATTCATGGAGAATGATCCCGACCTCGAACAAACGTCGCTAAAATGATTCCGAGCTCAAGCACACCATTGATTAAAATGGAATATTTCAAGTATGTGTTCGAGTTCGAGTACCCGAAATCCGCTTTTTGCCGACTTATGGATCCCACTCCTTCAGCTCAGAAAACTTAGCTTCAGCTTCAGCTCCACCATCCTTCGGAGATAGTGGATGGCTCAGTTTATAGGGAATGAGCTGCTCCGATCTTTAACCTACTGCAGCTCTTAATCATCGTATGTATATTCACCCAGATTGCAACTTTGTGAACGTTTTGTTCTTCTTTATTGTTCACGCTCATATACTTTCCGTGTAAGTCCCACTTTAGTAAATTGAAATAAATAACAGATATGTAACGAATAAATAAAAAATAAGTTAATTAAGCAAATAAACTTAAATAAATAAACAAAAAATAAATTTAAATAAATAAATAAATTTGAATAAATAAACGAATAAATAAATGGCTACCCCGATCTTGAAACTTCTTCAATCAATCAAAAATTTTTCGCCATATAATTCTTTTTTTCGTTGAAAAAATGCGACTCATCTATTACATAAACGAAGATCGAAACCAAGTTGCTGCTAGTAATGACAGTCAAAGAAATAAATAATAAAGCAAAGAGGCAGGGAGAGAAAAGAAGGAGAGAAAGCGAGAGAAGTTCTTAGAAAATCAAGCAATCAGAAGGAGAAGAGTCGAAATTTTTACTAAAATAAACACTGACAGTACAGTTGCAGAACGACCTCATGGCCCACAGCCCATCTCATGTGGGACTATGGTACTAAAAGTAATATTAGCAAGGGGGAGGGTGTGAGAGCTGAACATGCAAACTCTCCCCTCTCTTTTCATCCATAAAAAAGAAAAAGCAGTTAAACGTGACGTAAATAATGAAAACAGACAAAAAAGAATATATAAAAGACCCTGAAATCAACCCTTCCCCTCCTCCTTCCTCCATCCCCCTTCAACCGACCCTGATGTGAATCGGCTGTCTTATAACTACATCACCTGTATAGTCTTGCCAAAAATTGCACCTAGCTACAAAATTTTTCATTTAACATAAAAAGTTTTTTTCCTAACTTTAAAAAACGAAGGAAAACTTGAAAAAACTTAGTAATAAAAGTAATAATCAATGTGCTTTTGAAGAGAATGATACACTCCTTTTCAGCTATTTCTCCAATACGAAAAAAAAATCGATAAAAAAGGAGATAAATCAAAATAAAAGAGTGGCGATAAGTTTAAAGAAATCATAAAATTCTCTAAATAAATCTAAACTCTATTTATTTCACAGATGAGCCTAAATCCCGTTGCATTCTAATGTTTACCTTAAAGTAACATGAAAATGAAAATCTCACTCTCCATTAATGTCATTCAAAACTTTAGAGCAACAAGATGCTTTAGAATGCTGCGCATATCCTCTGTGGTTCAACTCTCTACCGCTTCCTCTCAAAACTCTAAAAGAGAAGCAGCGACATGGCAAAAATTCCATTCATACTTCATTCAATCCCCATCGAGGAGTAATTTCCTTTTGTACTGTACTTAAACGGCAACGAAAATTTCCTCGCAACAATCGTTAAACTCTAAATATGCAAATTAGAGCTGACGACCAGTAAACAGCGAAATGGCTGCGATCACCTGTTGGTCCGAAGTTAATCTTATATTGCATTCATCAACTAAAAAAATCTGCATACCAATATAATAAACAGGGGACAAAAGAGTGTTTCCAAAAAGAGTCAAACTCATCCGACCTTAGGCGACTTTGTTCGTGCCATAAGTGATGTCACGCACGAATAGGGGCGTTCGATCAACGGCGATTGGCGCAACTAAAATTTGCATATTGCTGTTATATGGTTATCCATCACTGCAAACTATGAAAGAGTTGTTAGTGAAGAACGAAGTAAAGATAGAAGAAATAAGTATCCTTTATCCCTCATCACTGCTTACCGATCGATAAAAGGAAGGAATTCCAGTTGAAAGTTGAGGAAAGGTAACCACCTTCATAACCACTCACATCCACATCTCCCCCCCCCCTCTTCGTTCCTCTTAACGTCACAGGTCACAAAATCCTAAGCACAACCTAATCGAAGCTGGCATGACAACCAAAAAAGCGCATATTGCACATTACATTACGGTCTAAAAACCTGACATTTCGATCTCTATGTGCTCCACCCGCTAACCACTAATGTAACCTATAATTTTCTAGTGATACAACCCCTCTTCTTCATTCCCTCCCTCTACAAACGAATTCAGACCCAAACACTTGTCTCTTGTTGAATACACTCCCGCATATTGAATTAGCGAAAGCCAACACAACGTTAGACATAGATCTGTTAGACGCGAGACAAGCAGAGAGTTGCAACAGCACACAATAACAACCAAACAGAGGAAAGTAGAAAGCAAGCACTTACAGTGTAATAGGTAATTCAAAGAAAATTAAATAGTATTAAAAAGATGTTGCATAAGATAGTTGATAATGACTTAAATAATTTTTTTAGAGTAGAAAACGAAAAGAAAGAGTGCTGTGACAAGGCGACAGAGAAGTTTTGAAGCACACAATATTTGAAAGAGTGAGAGTGCTTACAACTCCAAATTCATCAAATGCCTTGCTACTGGAATCTATACATGCAAATACATAATAAACACCCCGCTACTTAATCATGCAAGAAACATCTCCAAATCTATCAGTTTATTCTAATATTATTACTAAGCTGGAGAAGTTAGCCCCATTTAACATAAAGTCAGGCGAATAGGCTTGACCTGAACTTCATGAATACTCAATGAACTAAACCAAAAAATGTATTCGTTCACAAGTTGGACAAGAAATACGAATATTACTTGAACAATTAATCACAAAAGAAATTCCCACATTTGAATGTCTACCTTAACTAAACAATGCTCCAGCAAATATGGAAAATTTTTGTTTAAAAAATTTTCTGAAAAATTTTCCAAAACGTGAGGAGAAAATAATGAAGTACCTTATTAAATGTTTCATTCACTCCAAGCCCCGATTTCGCGGAACCAAACCCCGATGATGTAGTACTTCGTGGACGTGCAGGATTCGATGAAAGGTCGTCAACATCCCACAGACTGACCGGCGATGGGGTTCGTGATTGATGCATCGAAATAGACGAACCGGCATTTGAATAGAACCCGTGAATTGGTTCTTCGACCAATGGTTCGACTGCTGTAATTTAAAAATAAAAAAAATTAAAAATGAAATAATTAAAAAAAACGATTAAAAATAAAAACATCAATTAAATATCCAAATTAAATCACTTCCTGACGGAAACAGCGAGACAAGCAAAGAAATAGAGAGGAAAAGAAAAAACGACTGCAGATAACTTAAAGCACACAGATATGCAAGCTACCAAAAGTGATAGGCAAGCTTATCGTCCAAACAAAGAAAATAATTTGAAAGTTCCAAAAACCTTTCACCGAATCAGCAAAGATGATCTCTAATTCAGCTAGTTTTATCGAGACACATTGGGAGGTCGATGGAGCCGATTGAATTCTGCATGATCCATCATCGCCCAATAACAACTCGAAATATCCTCCAACCTAACAATGAAACGAGTCTTTTCCAATCCACTTCCTCTGACCCCCTCTCTCTTCATCCACCTTGCCTCTAAAATAAACGAACCTGAGCACTTTTCAAGCATGGCAATACTTTGGCTTACACGTTAGTGCAGGACTTGAACGATCCGCAAACGTGGTATCAGGCTGCTTGGCGCTGACCGGTGGAGTGATAAGACCTTCACGATTCAAATCGTTCATCTGTAGACTTCTGCGTGATGAATTGAAGTTGATACCCTCAGTGATGGGTGATCGACGACCCGTATGTTGAGGGAATGCAGCAATTGATGCCGCCTCCGTATTACGATCACGTTTTTTTCCTAGATGCATCTTCCGTTTGAATGCATCGAACGCCGTTGAGCCTTCAAAATAAAACAGCTGTCTAAGCATTTATTTATTATGCTACTATCGATGCTTTTGCCCCTCCTCTCCTCTTCCCAACCCCCTCTCTTCTCTTTCACTGTGCACTACTGCATTCGCGCAACTTTACTGCATGCAAATTGCAACCATAAAAATAATAACTATTCACTGTGCGTTATCTAGTAACGGTGTTTAAAAAAACAATATTTGACACACAATATTTTGTAACAATATTTATATAATCATATATAAAATAATAAATAACTGTAACATTTAAAATAGATAAAAACGTAATCAGTATTTCTTTCAAAAATAAATATGCAATTAAGAAACTAGCATACTCCCAAGTAGGAGTGTTCCAAAAAAAAAAACAGCAGAAAGAAGCACTTAAAAGCCTGAGCTTCAGTCATGCAGCTGTAAAGCACTCGTTTCTTTCGACAACAGGCTCGCATCAACTTTTTTTTCTGTGGAACCGAACAATGATGGGTAAGAACAACTTGACGTTTTCAAATGCACTACATAGTGCGATATGAGCCTTGACATTTCCGCCAGAAGATCATCTTCCCTACTTGTTCCTGACCGACTGCCGCAGGTAACCAGCCCCCTCCTGCTTTGACCTCCCAGCATCACACTAGTACCCCAAAGGTGTAGATGAATAAGACACATAACAAAATGAAAAAATTTAAAAAGACAAGCGCATCCATACGCAATCTTCCCTCAGCCCGTATTAGCAGCATTATCAAATCAGTAAAACAGAAAGAACATTCGCTGAAATTTAACAATTTTAAAATACTCAAATTAACGCAGCGATTAGCACTTCTTTACGCTTCTCGTATTATGCCGAAACGCCGATTAATGCAAAATAAAAAGATGTCATTGTTAGTACTATAAAAAATTAACCTACAATCAGTCGACGAATCTTTATTTTCTTCCCGTCACCCCTATCCCTTCCTCACAGGTATGACAAAAAAGGTTGCCTTCATTTAAATACAAATACGAACTTGAAAATAACAATCCCTTTTGCTCTGATCATGTCATAAACTACGCTTTCCTCACTTGGAAAGCTGACATAGATAAATGAATAAGAAAACAAATAAATAAACATGCTGAATATAGCAAATAAGTAGAGAGATGACCGAAACAATGAACCATTAACCAACACCATATAACCTCAAATAAACCCGTTGAAGATGCACAACTACAGCTAGGTCTTGATCTAATATTAGCAGAAAAATCCTTCAAAACATTGGACGAGTTTTATTACAGCAGTGTAAAATTCCGATGCTCAAAAATAAAATTTCTTTACATTTGCAGTAGCTTTTCTACCAATTACTATATTCAAATAATTTCTCAGTGCAATGTTTTTTACTTCTCAGTATACATATATTGGCGAAGTGCCAAACGTTGATAAAAATTTGAATAATCAATGCATAAAACTTCCTTCATTTATGATGGAAAGGTATTTTCCCGAGAAGAAAGTATTTCTATATAAGAAATGAGGAAATATTGGAAAAAAGGAGGTATATTAGAGATAGAAATAAGTGAATAAATCACTAACCATGAACGGTATTGAGAGAGGTCATCGATGTGGATAACTTATTCGAGAATTCGAACTTCAGTTGCAATTCTCCACGATATTTCTGTTGCGATGATCCATCAACAACCTTGCCCTTCTTATGTAGTCGGAGCCACATCGGAGCCCGTTTCCCATACTGCGCTCTTAACGGGAATTCCAGTGCACCGATCGCTTCACTGTTACCCAACATTGTCTTATGATAGACCGTAATCGTCATCACCGAGTCCAATCCATAAACGACACTGAAATTTTCGAAAGATGGATGATCCCTATAAATCAAAATTATTGCCGTAATTCTCTTTTTAAGCCCAAGAGGCTAGAATGTTAAAAATTCTCAAAACAGGCAAATAAGCGATATGGAATCTTTCATATCCACTCAAAACAAAGCCAGAAAATCTGAGAAATGATCCTAAATCCGTACCTTACAATGGAGATAGAGGTTTACCTCACAGGGAAACAGGTCCACATTTGACGAGAACTTTTAAATAAAATAATAATACAACAAATCAATACGATAATAAGGTAGCATAATAAAAATATATTAATAAGGCGGAATAAAAATGAAATAATTGGACGCGAATTGCATATTGAACATTAGTGAATCAGGTGGATGAATAAGCAAGGGGAAGCAACTGGGACGACATATTCACCTTTTCGATTCAAATGATCTACTTCCATAAATTAGTAAAAATACAACGATGTGTTAAATACTGCAACTAAACTAACCGCCTATTTAAATTATAAATAATCCATCCCCCAATATAAATGATCATCGATTACTACTCGATTAATCATAAATTCTATGCAAATTTTTGGGCACTTTCAAAAATTTCCAACTGCTTTTATAATTAACAGACCAAATTAAAGGCAAATACAGAAGGTTGTCACATGATTTTCATAACACTTATAAAATTCCCATATCTTTAGCTTCAATCGTTCCCAAATTGAAATCCTCAGACAGAGAGACAGATGCAACAAACAGACACCTCACCGCCATAAAGTGTTAAAAAAGCAAACCAACAAAGAAGGGTGGAAGCAAAATTTAAAAAAAAACGCTCATAAAAGGAACAAAATTTTCAAATTTTTTCACGGGTAGATTTAATGTATTATAAAACATGATAGACAATCTATAACATTTCACGGCTGTGAGAATATATGCAAACATCACAGCAATAAATCTTTAAAATTTAGTGTAGTTGGACTGCCAAATAGATCAGATGATAAACAACGATCATATAGATGTATGTTGACGTTGAAGATTAATAAATATGGGCAATCCCATCACGTTTGGTGATGACGTATGTCCACTCCCCCTCCCTCTCCCACCATCATCACCAATTCAATGCATGGCGCACAGCTCATTACTATTTGAATATTGACCCCATGCATTCAATGTTTATGTTTGCATATTTACATAATCCCATTTGCAACATCCCCCCCCCCTCCAATTTAATGTGTTTTCAGAACATCTCAAAATTTGCATATTTTATCACTTCTTATCAAGAAATATGCGAAGAATGTTGAGGGATAAAAGCGATGACGACTAAATACCGCAAACCCATAAAGAGAAACCCATGTTCTAAATTGTTTCTTAGCCATGAAAGACGGACTTCAGAATCGCAGTGTTTAAAGGAAAGCTTTCAAAATGATTTTCGATTCTTCTCAAGAAATTCTATACAGCCTTCTGATCTTAATAGATCATTCGAGATAGATCCTCTATTTCCTAAGTCACGGATGGTTTCATCTTTATTTTTTAATGAGAAAGAACATCTATATTCATCAACTATTGTTCCGCGCTTCAAAGTGCAACGAATATTGCATTGCAAAATCATCAGAATGTATTACAATTACTTAGTGCATTGCAAAATCTGATATAAGATTCCCTTACTGCAAAGAAAAATCAATTTTTTTTCGTAGAAAAAAAATTAATCCTTGATATTTTCATCAATATACTGTCATAAGCATTTTTCACTCACATTCACATTTTGCCCAAAAAACTTTCAACATCATAACAGAGGATTTTTCTGCAATTAAAAAAAAATCTCCCTTACCTATATATACCTATATATATATATATATATATATATATATATATATATATATATATATAGTGTGACAAACGGATATGAGAACTTTTTATGATAAAGTGGTAATATATCTGCCTCTAAGCATCGGTAGGAGCGAGGCTGCAATAAGCAAGACCCACATAAACCTCATCCACACGACTTCTGATCCTTACAAGTCTCTCTCTGCACACCATTCAGAAACATCAGAAAGAAGTGAACTCTATGGCACTATGATACATCCACCCCTCAGCATGTTGTCAAATTTGAGACATTTCAAAACACTTGAAATTAATTCATTTGAATCAAATTAATAGAACTTATTAATTTAATGGAAAAGAAGAGAACATGAAAGACATACAATTCACAACGTTGATCCCACGAGCAATTTCCAGTGGTCTTCCTGATATCCGTTTGCACTTTGCTCTTCCATGAGCCTTCACCACTCAACGACAGACTCACATAAGCATCGAGTCTGTTGTGTCCTTTAAGGGTCAATCCACGGGCCGATAGCACTGTAAGTAAAATATACGGATATACTTTATTGAACAAATAATAACAAATAAAATTAAAAAATTTAATATATGAAGTGGAGAAAACTTAATAAACAAATGTCAATTACCGTATCACCTAGAATAGAATCACACCCACTACAATTTTCTTGCTTAAGAAACCGAAAAAATATATGCTGAATAATCAAACGTTCACAATATGAGCAAACGTCCTAGCGTTTTCCAGTGAATACATGACAAAAATATTAATACTGAAAAAGTACCTGTTACGACAAGGTTATTCGGCTCCATATATTAATTAATTGAGTGGTACTTTCGAATTAATTACAGTTTAATGAGCCACGAAAACAATGCAACACGGCTGAAAATAAGTAACATGACGGTAAATAAAACAATGAAAACGATTCATTTCGATCGTATCCGACGCTCCGACCAACAACGACAGAAAAACGCCTCCAAAAAGAACCACACTGCTTAAAATAAGACGAACTGAAGAGGAAATTTCATGTTTGAACTCTACGGCCCCTCAACCCCTTCCTCAATCAAAGGGCCTATAGCATATAGTACAGTCTTTTAGATCACGTGCCGTGGAAACTACTCACACCTTGCATGGTATGTGATCTACTAGCAATCTTTCCCGCATGGTATGAACTGACAGGGCATAACGCTTTGCTCATACAGCCCCACAACCCGTTGCCTGTCATATATATATATATATATATATATATATATATATATATATATATATATATATATATATATATATATGTATATATATATATATATAAATGCATTCATATTTTAACCGATCCAACCGCCCCCAATGAGGACAATGCAATCCGATCGGCTGCAGAAGACCTTTATATTCACCAAATTTCCTAACTGCATCTTCCAACAGACAGACATAGACATACATAGAGACAACACATGCACAGACATACAGCCAAATACAATATAAACTCAGACAGATCACCATATCGCATATAAAATAGGAAAAATACAAAGAAAGGCTTACTAATGTCAGCCTTATTTACAACTATTGGATGGTGTTGACGATTGAAACAACCACACTCGCACACCAATAAGCGACAATGATCTATAAACACGAGTGTGAGAAGTGCAAAAGATTCTGTTGAGTCGATCCACACTCTAATTAACATAAACCTTGCAATAACTGTTGATTGAAATATTCAAATATATGGATAGAACACAGAACATGTTGTGAAGCGCTTCTACATGAACTTATATACATCAATGTTCATTTATTGTTTTTTCTGCTTCAATGCTTAATCCCATTTTTTAATGTAGTGGTAGTCCCCAAACCGTCCCTCTAACTTCTGTCTCCCCTGTTAACGACCGTCCCTCCCTCTCCGAATGGAGGCTGTTAATAGCAAAAACACAGCTATAGGGGGAGGGGAGAGGGGTGGAGGGTCGTGTTTGCTCGCCGTTTGTTTGCTATATGTCAACAGCCCGAGTTCACGTACTCTTTTATGTTCTTCCACTTTGAGACGTTAAAATAAATACATAAATAGATAAATAAATAAATAATGAATACTCCGGACAAGTCCACTACTTCCTCTTGCCCAGAAAAAAACCAATAAACCACACCCTCATCGCCATCTTTTTTCAAGGATGCACCAAGTCACGAACAACTATTCTCCCTTAGAGAGCAATCTTCACACTATAAACGAGTGACGAAATTCATTGCACTCGTTACCGTAATCGAATATCTGCGAACCATTTTATACGTAACTCTTCGTTCGTTTTCAATTTACAAACATGATATGCATAAATGTTCGCAAATTTTTAATGCAATTTGCTAAAAAAAAAAAAACAACGATAATAAATAATTCTATTATTTGCCTGAGTAATTAGCAAGACTATTATTATTACCTTCATATATTCATATTTCTATTCTTTTTATCTTCATTTGTTAGTCGTTTTCTAATAATAATCCAACTTTATATAGTTTATTATTTAACAACTTCCGATTTATTAAATATTCTACGCAATAATCATTAAAAATATATACATATTCTACGCTGTTTGAAATTTCATTATAATCTTCTAAATATACCAGTAAAAACTATCTTACTGAAGTTCCTCTTCGTCCAGGTACATGATGGATGAACTACTCTCATTCGCAACCGTTCCCAAATTAGGAAAACGTTATCACCGAGAGAATTAGAGATCGGTACGCAAATGACTCTTTGATTCAGTTTTAATAAAGCCTTGATCTCGCAACGAAAATCTTTGTATGTTCGCGATAGACCACCGAAATTGCTTGCGGTACAAATTATCCAGTTCGTTTGGGGGTCAGAGAGCTTTTGAGCTGAAGAACCCATCGGTTTATGAGCTGAAGAAATTGTAGTCAGTAGGGTTCGAGCTACCTCAGGCATACTGCTTCACGAACAGTCCTTCAGTAATCCTACCCTCAACTACATGTTGAGTTTCACGACCGAGCCACATTTTGAATCCTATCACATCTCCTCTCCCCCTCCCTCCCACAACCCTAAAAAATAATGAAAGGGAGTAAAACGTTGGCATCTTTTCATTTGGTCGTGGAGTTTATTGAAAAAAAGAAGCCATTATAAGAAACAGGGATTTGTCTCCACTACCAAGTTGCCCAAGTTAGTTTCCTTTCCATCACACCGTTTCCATCAGCCCCTCTCAATTCCTTGAGGTCATAATCAAACAACCATTTTTTGACTGCAAAATTCGCGCAACGTATTCACTAATATGCAATCAAAATTAAAATATTCGCATGCGAACTTTGCAATCGAATCTAAATACGCAATGAATCAAATTGATAATGCAACGGAGAATAGCAATGGATTACAATGCAATGGCAAATCGAATTGATATAAGAAACTTGAGATGAAAATAAAAGACGAATGGTGAATGAAAGAATGGCATTGAACGAACCAATACGAGAAAAATGGAGCACACCCACCAACAACACCATCTGCAGAACAGCCATCGCTCAACACTGAAAGACGAGTGCCACATAGAAATAAAAGACGGCCGACCGCACGCACAACGGCATACGTTTCGTTGTTTTTTTTTTCTTTCTGAGAACATACATACTTGAGCATTTGATCGGCTATCGACAACGATCTACTTACAGATTTGAACGTAAAAGTTTTGATGGCAAAAAAGGGGTAAAATGAGGAGAGAAAATTGTGAGTAACCGAAGGCGCAAACGATATAACCCCTTGAAATACCCCCCCCCCCCCACTTCCTTATCCCTCCCATTTTCACTATCAGAAGCGTCCCTCATGGTGCTGTAAAAATGATTCTTTATTAACAAAAAAGTTAATTAACGCGCGGATGGGCATTTGATTTAATGAATATCAGACGACCAAACTTCTAGTATCGAATAACCTCGAAAAATATTCATATAAAATCTAACGATAATCAGAACTATCTGATGGTCTCGCATACGGTTCAACATCCCTGAGACAAAAGGTTTAGCATATCTGAGATAGCATAGGATTTGGGTTAAAGAAAATCGATAGACTCTTTGATTGTATTTCATTAAACAGGCTTAATGAGGAGGCAACATAAATACAATGGATACATAAACTGGAATAAATTGGAAAATAACAGCACACTGAGATTTCATTTCAAAAGTCTGTTGCAGTAACGCAAAAGTCATTCGATTTTCCCGAAATTGCTTGCCCTTTATTTAGCTGATTATAGGACGAACACATAGGGTACCACAGGGGTAGGGGACGGGGTAGAGGTGAGGTTGAGGCCGAGAGGAGGGGTCGAAGGGAGTTACTAAAGCAGCGCTCTAAAGATTGCCATAAGTCCGAAAGCTTCTCAAAAGCGACTATAGGCATACATCGAACTCTGATCGGTGTAGAAACTATCCCGCAATGATCGGTTCTCCGATCATCCTAATATTTTTTTCAATTCTAAAGATTTTTTTAGGTTACGCTTGATGAGTTAACACTCCTGAAGAGTGCAGGTAAAATCCACGGTTTTTTCGATGGGATCAACGTTTTGATCTTTGGAAAAAAAAATTGGTTTTTTGGAGATGGACCGTCGAATCATTCAATTGTTCATGGAGCAACTGTTGGTGGTGATTCGACAGTTGTTCCACGAATATTTCATCAAGGAATACCGATCAGCGGCCCCATAGCGATGGTTAGAATCAAACTCACTAATCACACGTTTAATTTTTACCTACAATAACTTTATTGAGGTAGTAATTTATATCGAAAAAAAATTATAGAAGCGACGTCAATCGGAATTAGTAATCGTTTCGCGAATGCATAAATACAGGTGAAATCCTTTTTTATAATGAAATGCTTCTATTCATATAAATATGAAAACATATTAATACACCTGTGACTTTAATCAGTGATAACGCAATCATTCGTAACGGTAACATACTTCTTTTAATACCAATGCACACTAATAAATATATTATAGTTGTAAAATGGAAAACATATATAAATCAAAAAATCCAAACATCTAGTTCCATCAACCTTAATCGAGCCATGCTATCATAGCCTAATATCTCCACTATTTTCAAAACAAAGAAAATCAGCATTTTTAAGGCGATGAGTTCTTCGTGTATTCACTAGAGAAGTCAAACACTGAGGAATCGAAATTCGATACAACTGAATAGTTTCATTAACGATTATAACGAAATAGTTTTAACGACTTCCGCTAAAAAATGCATAAAAATGAAGGTGCACATATTAAAAATAAAGAGCCGAGCTAAGAAACCTGAATTTTGAAGCATTTCCTCCACGTTTGACGTATAGCGAAGAGCACCTTTCACGCATCTCCGCATTGCAATGCCTCAAACAATCCATTACTTCAAGTACCGCTTGAACAACCACTCTTTACCTAAATGCATAAGCATAAATTGACACATTTCCTGTCATACGACGATTCTCAAAAAAACAACAATCACTTCTGCATATATCAATAACAAAAAGGAAATTCAACCTATAGTAATAACACCGTCCATAATAAATCCCTAATAAATAATATAATATTGCAAATAAAATTCTAATATCGAATAGATATCTCAACAAATAGTGGAAATAAAATGATTTATTACTAATATTTTGACTAAATGGAAAATTAATTTGTTCAAAAAAAGGGAAAACGCATTGGGTATAAACTGTATGGGTTTTGTTGAGTCACTCAGTCATCGCAACTTTCCAATACTGACAGACTAATGATTTAGATGAATAAGTAATAAATCAACTTTCTCCTAAAGTTAACCTTACTGCCCTTATATTCATAAAAAACTGGCCAATATCTCCCCCTCCTTTCTCTATTTTTTCTTTGTAACGCCCTGAAGGCGTTTCGAATTTCCGTACACTCTTTCTCAACTTACACTAATTCTATCACTTCCGACCTTGCATTTGAGAGCTTTTTTATATCCATCAAGGAGTCAACCCCCTCCCTCCCCCCACCAATCGTCCCCCCAAAATCCACATCCTTCATCAATCCATAAATGAGGTAAGACTCTCATAAGAAGTAGACTCAGCAAGAAATGTTCTCCATTTGCTAAAATATGAAAACCATATCACCCCCTCCCCTCCTCAATGGATAAGTCCTCTCAAAGTTTGGTATAATACTCGACGGTAATGATCTGTGAGATATGGTACTCGACAGTATGAACAATCTTTTCTATCAATTCAAGTTTTATTTCGTAGTGAATAAATGAAATAAAATGAGACAACTAAGTATGGAATGTAAATTACAGTAGGATGAAAATATAACAACAGCAAAAACTAAATAATACAAAATACAAAAATGAAAATGAAATTAAGAGACTAATGAATATAATGACCTTAAAAAATACTAATTATTTCTAGTAATACATCTGAGAAAAAAACATCTTTTTGAGAGAGGAAGTGAGAAATAGAGAGGGAGAGAGATTCGTTGAGTAGCTTTGTAGTAGAAGTACCACAAAAAATGCATTTCTGAAACAATTAGATATTTAGCGATCTTTGAGGTGAAGCACACTTACCACAGCAGTAAACCTCCTCCTTATTGGGAATGGAGGATGGGGAAGCGATTCGAATGAGGTGGTTGGAGATTTCGCACTGATGTGCTATACCAAACATGTTACAACAATAATTCGAAACTGAGTCACTGCACTTTGCAATGATACAAAAATCCATTTCACATCGTGCCAAATTTCAGTTCTGGGGAAGAAGGAGCGAAATGGGAGAGAGGAGGGAAGGGAAAGGAAGAGTGCACTCACGTCTAGACTCAACCCCCCCCCCCACTTCAAAAAAAAAATCCTTCAAGTCAACAAAAACTAAAAAATATTCCACGAATTTCTACAATAAATATTTTCCACCTCCATTGCTTAAATACATATAAAACATATCGATTAAACGATTAAATAACTCCCATAAATATACAATTAAAAATTCCTCAACAAGATGCAATAAATAATAATACTGCAAAATAGGTAATACATTATAGTTAAAAACGGGGTATACAATATAGTATTGATTGATTATCGATTGAGCACTAAGCTCTTAGAAAGTGGGCAGATCAATAGAGACGAATCACGTCGAGAGCAAGCACCAAAGAATACATGACAGAGGGAGCCCTCTCTCCTGGAATAAAACTAAATCCTTGCTTATTTCACTTCAACATCATTGGCTAAATTTTTCAACAATCATAGAGCAGTCAGAAGAAGAAAAAAGCCACAATTTGCTGCAAAAATTGTCACATAGTTCTTCAAATTTGCACCCTCCCTTCCCTTCTGAATAAAGAAATAATTTCATCCCATGGACTATTATTTTCTAATGTGGTTTTCTTTAAATAAATAAATAAATAAATAAATAAACAAACAAAAAAGGATATTTACAATAATACTAATAAACAAATAATAAAATAATTTCACATTAAATAAAAGTAATGACAATTATTCAACTTAAAAAGTTTTCGTAATAAAAATTAAAAAATACAAAGCAATCCTTTTATGGCAATAACAACGTAATCTTTGACCAATTAAATACTAGCACATTCTGCAACGTAGATCAACTAAACTTCGAATGCTTTTTACGCTTATGGGGCGGGAAAGGAAATGTTTTTACGAACTGCCGATGAGAGCGTATGTACCGCGAAAACAATTACGTCGTTATCACGGGTAAGGACCTCCATTCCCCTTCCCTCCCCCCTCCCCCATTGAAAGTGGTGGGGCAGATCACACCTTTATATCTCTTTGTTATCTTAAAATATTGTAGTTTATTTATGTCAAATCCTTAAATTACACGAAGAAGATAGCAACGGTTGAAATTTTGATCAGATTTGGAACTAAAAAAATCAACAGAGTCAATAAAAAATATATCTGAAGCAATTTACTGCAAGATTTGAGAGACTAAATTCGAGGGAAATACTCAAAAAGTTGTCAAATGGCCTTAATTTGATACAAACCTTAACCTTCAATGAAAAGTGAAAAAATACCAAAACCTCAGTTACCAATCCCATAGCTTTTTTATATATCCATACGAGCAGAATAACAAAGTATTCATCAATGATGGGCAAATAAAATGAAAGAATATTTCATAAAATAAAGAAAAAAATCACAATTTTATTGACTCCTTTGAAGAAATAAATCAATGAAGGTTATAGGTAAACCATAGGAGAGAGCAGAACCAAAGAAGAGACCAAGACAACAAGATACAAACTAGAAGCAATAAACTACATATAGAAGTGAATGAAATCAAAGATAAAATCTCGACTTTTATTCAAATCAAAATAACACATAGCCAACTTATTTCACAGACATCCTAACATCACTTCAAATTTATACTCACTCCTAAGCTGGGTTGGACGTGGAATTCGACACCTTAAGCTATAAAAGACACCCTATTCCGCACAGGATTCCCTCAACTAAGTTCAGTCTATGTCCCCTTAACTGCATGGCCTCAGGCCGTTTCCTGAACCATCTAAGCCATACGCCAATTTTTTTTCGAAAAAGTTTAAACACATCTCGTTGAATTGCAATAGCTGTTCTAGTCGTCTTCCACCGGAAGTAATTTTCCAATAAGAACGTCTAAAAATAGGTAAGAAAGCTGCTTATTGAGACGAGGGTATTGTAACGCACGAAATAAAGTATAAACACCTTGTCGAAACCGTTTCTGACCAAAAGATTTCAATAAATGTGCCGGCAGTTCTTCTTGTAAATATTCGAGGGTACGGCGCTGAGCCAGTTCGGCACGCAAAGCTTTCTCCTGTAACAATACTACTTAAGTACAAATATCAACTAAAGGACATGTTGAACCCGCAAACTCCAGACTACTAAGCGGAAGATATACCAAATGCGCCAAATTGAACATCTTTAAACTTCAGCTCATCTTTCAATTCTATAGTTGCCACCTCAGAAAAATTAACAGCATTTGGAAATTCCGCAGCAATTTGTAAGAAAACGATTGCATTTTCCCTTAAAATTATCCATTATGAAATAGTTTTGCATTGCAAAACGATCGCAATTATCTCCCATTGTTGCATAAAATCATAGCATTTTTCAGAAATCAATTCTTTTATTGCTTGAAGAATAATACCATCAGATATAAATTAAAGATGCAATAGCATAAAACTGCAAAAACACTTACTCCTTTGCAGCAATAGTTTTGCAACTGCAATCTTCCTCCACTTCATTCTTAAAGCTCTCCCAAAAGACTAAACCACGAAGCAACGGAAGAGTGAGATGAATTCAGCACTCTCACGGTCAATGTCAATACTATTACCAATCCTTCATTCATTTGTGTTGGACTGAAATCATGCAAATGCTGACCGAAGAGATTATTTATTATTCCTTTCAAGCCTTATAACAATAAACAGAATACTCGAAAGTAAAACTTAAATTCTAAAGGAGGCACACTTCATTAAAAATCGCTTCCCATATATTTTGAAACGAGAAGGAACAAAATTTTCCTCAAGAACTATCATTACCTTCAAATAAAATATTCTTCCTAGTGAGGCTTATATAGCAAGTAGATCCTTTCTACACACCTCCCCCTCCTCTTCTTCTATCCTCTCTCCGTTCACGCAATGGAAAAGGAAAAATATGTCGATTGACCTGTTCAGTAGTAGGTGGTTGGTCGGCGGCAAAAAGGGAGTCCTGTACGAGTCGTATCATTCTCACACAATTGGACTCCATAAATGCAATCCTGAGCACACGTCTTAGCAACAACCCAATCGCTGCATCAAGCGTGCGTGCCGCCAATGACCTCGTTGATACGAGCAACGAAACGAACCACCGTCGAATAGAGAACAAACGAACAAATACAAATAGTAATGTATTTGTTATACTCCTGAATATATTCAAAACAGATATCTAGATATTCATGCTCATGTAAACAGAATCGACTATTCATTAAAAGATATACTAAATCCAATTCCTCTCCCATCCTCCCAAAATATCATCTGCGCTCTACATAGAGAAAAACTAAAGTTTTATAAGGGAAGCAATTGCTTCGAAAGTAAAAAATATTTTTAAAAACCCTTGCAATATGCTCTCAAATCCCGAAAAAAAAAAAGTAAATAAGGGGGAGGAGAAAGATGAATGCAAAAGGGGGAGAAAACGTTTTTCTTTAAAAGTTGCAAACGTTTCATCATTACTACGTGTCTTTCGATTCAAGTCAACGCGAAATGCCTCTCTATGAGGCATCTGCTTGCACAGAATTCTCCCCATCCCCTCCACCCCCTCGCATCAGCAATCCCCCCCCACCCTCTTTTTTCTCCGATATAAAAAATCCATATATATATATATATATATATATATATATATATATATATATACGCTGATAGCATTTCATCAATAAAAACAATACTTACTTTGTCCACGCAATATACGGATTGGTGTTTGCGATGTCCGGTTTAGCAGTTGGGCAGTTATTACCATAAATGGTGTTGACCAATAGATGCCGAGGTCGATTTGCACCCTCAATACTCAATGAGGATATACTGCTGCAAAGTGAACATCTTTGTAATAAAGCATCAATTGATACAAAATAAAATTCAGATGAAAGCGAATAACCAACACTCATTGAAAGGAAGCGAGTTGCAAATCACACCATTAGCTTCATGGAGGAACCGATGAAAATCTAACAGCCAACTTAAACGGGGTCATTTACCTCGTAATACCCCCTCCCTTCGTCAATCCTATCTTGATTTAAATTCCTGTCCCACTCTACAGCTACAGTCCCATGTAACATAGTTATAACCATCCTGCCCAAACAACAACCACTACTCAATGAAATGTATATATTATTCCACTAATGAATCCTCAAAAATGAATGCAAGAAGTACCTCGTTTCTGAGCGTTCACCACAACGCAATGTCACATCGAAGTTCATACTGCCCATTTCAGGTTGAGGTGCAAGCGTTGTGGCAAGAAGCGAAAGCAAAAATGGCTTCAAATTCTGACCCCGTTCACGGGTAAATTTGCTTGGCATCTTACGCACCATCTGAAAATCACATCCGTTAACTGGCAAAGAACTGAATCCACAATCATCAAGGCTACCTCCACTCACCTTTATAAACCCTCATTTCAAGTTTTATTGTTTCATTTAATTTTTTGCGATATCAAAACGATACGTCAAAGTTTAAAACTTGAGCTCTTATCTCCTTCGTCCTCCCCTTATCTCCTCTATCCTTCTCTCTTTCATTAAAATAAATGATAATCTACACAATATATACCCTTCAATTCAGTCACTATCTGCAGGTTGTATACATTTCAGATACCTTAGTAGTCTCCAGTAGAATTGTAAATGGATTCATAGCAATAAAAACGAATCGTAGATCATTTTTTAATAAAATACGTCAACTGCACCTGTCAAAAAACCTGAGATACGCCTGCAATTCCCATTTCTGTTAAGAGTGATGGTACTAAAACATTCATCTTGTATAACATCCAAAATTGTAATGAATATATTTAATGCAATATTCTTTTTTCTGTATACTGTCGACTTTAACACGTTCGATGGCATCAGCAAGCATTATAATTGAACCCTGATTTGAATGTATGCAGAGTTATTTATGTCAGCGGCTTATAGACAACTAAACAAACAATGCAAAGGAAATCGATCAATCGAACGTAACGCAATAAATATAGGGCTGCAATTAACGATACACTTTTAATTCAAACTACACATGGCGGGATAAAAATAAAACGCCAAAAATTTATAGAATATAAAATTGATTTTCAGTTAATAATAAAAGATAAAAATAAAACTAAGAAAATGAAAATGTTACGGTACCACAAGTGAGGTAAAAAGACTGCTACAAACAAATGGAATTGAACTGTAGTTGCCATTTTAATGCTCAAATTCTCTAGCGACTGCGCCATTTACGATGTTACAACTTCAAAACTGCAGAACTCGATTACCTTCTTCCTCCTCAATAAATCTTTTCACAATCAAAGGAAACATATGCCAGGCAATCTGTTACTAATACACATAAAATTAGTTCAAAAACTTGCATTCCAAGGGTTGAGATCCGAAAGCTGTATGTTGTCCTTGAGCTCTTGATCACTCGTTAGAAACATAAATAAAAGATCTGATCGCTTCAGCACCGACTAAAACAAATAATATGCAATTTCATCGTGAAAATTCGTCAAATATATTTAAAAATTTCTGTTTTTGCTTAAAACCGGAGCTGAGGAGGGGAGGGGGGGCTGCGGGAAGGTACAAAGAACGAGGGAGAAGAAGGGAATGGAGAGATAAGGAGACGCGGACGGGGAAGAGGAAAAGGTAAATTTGAAACAAAGGGTCAATTAGTTCGGTCCTGAAAATATCTGAATACCTAACAAATATCTGTGTATTCAAATATAGGCACTATGTCTAAATATAAGCAGAAAGCAAAACCCGCGTCTGCAACGAATATCTGCAAACAATATTGCAATCAACTGCAATATTTGCAACGAATATTTACATATTATCAAAATTATTTCAGTGAATAATCCAAAGTACTGAAATGTGATTTGTGACCTTGAAAAGACAACAAAAATGAGAGTAAAACAAACTTGTGTTCAAAATATAGCACTATTTCTTCTGTACGCATCCTATGTCATATGAAATTCTTCAAAAAATCTCAACGAATTCACAACAAATCTGTGTTGTATAACACTCATAAATAAATTAGAAACCATGTTATAAATGCGCATACGTTACGACTATAAATGGAAACAAAAATGGCATTAATGCGTCCAGAAATTAAAAAAACGCAAAATCCGAAAGCAAATTAAACTAGCTCCTCGCCCTCCTTTCCTCTCCCTCACTCTTACATCCTCAGTGAAACACCACTAACAAAAAAGTGAATAAAAATACTGCCAATATCTGAAAAAGAGGTTGGAAATAAGTGATAAACCTGTCGCGTTAGTAGTTGAAGAAATCGCGCAAAATGTGGTCGTTGGGTTTCGATAAAAGCGCGACTCTTCGTTGCGAACGGTTTCCGGGCAGGTAGCGGATCCGCTTTGATGAGATCACCGTGAAATTCGAGCAGTTTTGATTCCAAAACATAGAATTCGTTGTAGCGACGCACCACTGACCACTAAATTGAAGCCGATATCAATGAAGGTTTTTCAAAAACCATTACTCTAACAGTACCGCAATTCTGGAGCCGAATAACCGGAACCCACGCGTGCGATCCTACTCCAGGTTATAAACCCACAGCTTAATTCCACTCTACCCGTGATGGACCACATATATCCACCGTGTGGATGAAAAATTGATGCTTATTGCTACTTCAGGTCGGAAGCAAACCAATCGTGAAACGATAGAAAAGCGCATCATTAAAACAAGCGCACGAGAGTGAAGACAAAGACACGGAGACAGAGGTAGGCTTGCCGGAAGTTGCAAATGCAAGTGAGTCCCACATCATTGGCTATATTCAATATTCAAAAATCTTAAGTCTACATTCTTCTAGCAACCTCATCCTAAAAATCACCTGAGCAGGTGATTGCAGGACGTTATGAGCAGCTGCTGAAATGACCACTCCTTCATGTCACAATTGTTGTAGTATTGCGAAAAAAAAACAACCGCTATATCGTGTTGCACATTTTTTAAGTGAAGGAAAAACTTTTTGCTCTTTTTTCTCTGTTTTCCACGTACCATTTCATCATAACGATGTCACTCAAAATTCCATGCTTTGATTGAAGAAGAATAAAAGCGAAATATTTTCCCGTATGGGCAGAAAAATAAAAGATTAATCGAAATCGCTTCACCCTATTCTAAACATAACAGAGATGATAATCCAATTCAACAAGCCCTATATAACCAATGCATTAATATCAAGGCCACCATCATCATGTTGTTGTTCGCATATATGAGTACGACAAGCCGTCCTTCATCAAAACAAACCGAAAAAAATTCAAAATAAAACCAGGTGTTCTACTTGAAATATTACTGTACTTCAATGCATTCCATCAGCAACTTAACAAGAAGATCATATAAACCTCTCTGTTGTTATGATTCGTCTCACTGGACAAGTGCGATCCATTTGAACTTCCAGCATCGTTCACGTCGAAACGTTCAACACGAACTATGTAAACATACATTGTTCTTCCTGCAAAAAATATCCTCTCAACAGAGAGTATAACAATATAATAAGGGGAATATAGCAAGTACCACTATTTGTATTCTCGTCGCTACGGTGAAAGAACATAAAAAATATTTAGAGAGGGCCGACAGCAATTTTTTTCCCTGAAACCTTCCGGACCCATGACCCATATTTTGCCAAAGCTTTACCGCACCGCGGTGAATGGGATAAACGGCAGCCAAAATTTGACAGCCTCTGATATCCTATGAGGTTAGCAATTCTGCTGATTATCCAGATATAAACGTAGGAGTGATAATTTTTATTACTATTACTACTACAACTATGTTTTTATTGTCATTACCTCTAATTTTATTACACTCTATGAAACACAATGTTCAACTGAACCAAGTTAAACTTGAACTGTGCTCCCCTTGAACCATACATTTTATCAGAAAGGCAATACAACACTAAACGTAAAAAAATCAAAAGTCAATATCGGTAACAAAACTGCCCATTTAAGAGAACAGATTCTATATTAAACTGCTTTACGTAATTTGCAACTGTAGACGTGAACACATTCTATATTAAACTGCTTTATTGTGAATGGTTTATTACCAGCCGACTGTTAACATAGGTACTTTCCCCTTCCGTTCTCTCTGCATTATATGAAATGTACATTTTTATTTACAGAAAGAAATATGGGCCATAAAAAAGTCGCCTCTGCAGCTGGGTTTGTTAATTACTCCATTAATGCATAATACTTACGCAACTAATATGCTATCGTTGAGACGATTCGACAATGTTACAAAAGTATTACGGCTTAAAAAATAGAATAAAAATTTTAAAATAAACCATTAGACGGATCCCTGCGTGGTTCAATCCTTGGGATTGTCACCATCCACCGATTAATATCCCTGTGTGGGTCAAACATCGTCATTTCGTACGGACTCCCAGAATGAGATTGACGGTCGACTGGCTCCTCCTCAAATAAGAATAAACAACTGCAAGCGCTGACATATATAGAATTTATGCATGGGAGGGAAGAGTGCAAAGTAACAGAAAAACTATCGGAATTTTATGCAAAAAATAAAAAAACGGAAGAAATCTACCTCCTAATGAATTCACTGAAACTTGACAATCACCCTCCCCAGCACATCAAAAAGGGAGTTAGGGAGAGAGAGGGAGGGAATGAGGAAAGGGGGAGGTCGGAGGAAGGAGAGAGGGGAGGGAGGGGAGGCTTAGTTAGCACATGAACCCTCTAGTCTTCAGTAAAGCTAAAGAAATGGCACTAATAGACAGGTTTCTATGAATGCGAATATAAACCACTATTTATTCTAAAGGGATGCAATGGATGCAATGTTGCATATTTTTGCAGCATGAATGCAACCCATTCTCTTAGCACAATTATTGCCAGTGGAATTCACCTTTCTCGCATAAGGGGGGCGGGGATCTAGAGGACGGTCCACCTCTCTCGCACAAAAATGGAGGGAATCTAAAAGGAGATATTGGACTCTATATTCAACAGTACTCTAACTTTCACTAACAATGCAAAAGTTGGTCATTATTGATGATACAGTTGAATAGTGTATTATTTATGCAATTATGTAACACATCACCGACTTAGGCACAATGTGCCAATGCAGTAATAACTACTTTCAATTGCTTTCATAAAGGGATATTCAAGGAGAGACACCTCTCATTTGAGCTGAGAGAGAAGTGAAGAGGGAAGAGATGGGAGTGATAAGCTCTACAAATACCAAAAAAGAAAATTAAAATCAATGTGAATGCAATTCAACTACGTCAAAATAAATAATTTATATGCTACACATTGAAAAAAAAAAAAAATTAAACCAATATTAAAAATATAAAAAACGCCATCTCGAATAAATGAACGTGGAAATTATAAACAAATAAATAAACAAATAAATAAATAAATATATATATATATATATATATATATATGTACGTATATATATATATATATATATATATATATATATATATATATATATATATATATATATATATATATATATATATAGTTTAATAAGATTAAACTTCGCAAAAAAAAACGAAAGAAAAGAGAGAAAACAGCAAACCGAATTCGAGATAGAACCGGGGGAGACTTGGATTTCACAAATTCCATTCGTACTCTCCGAGATATCACCTTCATATGTCACCTGAAATATACAAATGGTTGCAACTCTCTCCAATTCAAATTCACATTCGGTCATCGATCCCTATTCCCTTCTTTTCTCATTAATCAAAATATTATCAAGTGCCCCCTCTCAACCTAGCTGATTCTCCTGTCTCCTTTCCCGTCTTCTTCCCATCTCTTTCATTTCCTCTTATCTCAATCAAATAAACAATTTTATTGACATTATAGAAATCCATAACAACCATCACTACCCAAAAAATTGCCGAAACATCTTTCAAACAATTCTACCATTCTACAATAAATATACGATAATAATGAATCAAGTAGACGGATAAATCACTTTACTAAGAACTAAACAGGCCAAAGATCAAATTCTTGCCATACAAGAATAAACAACACTGGATCAATGCAGTTTTCAGGGGCTGCAGCGGTTAAAAATAGATGAGCTCGAGAAAGAAACTAACATCAATGCTTGGCAATGATGCGAAGTTGGTCATGAACTCGGGACTAGGATGTGAGCCAGCTACCGCCGATGCATCGTTCGCCAATTCGACCTGTACAATCGGTGAGTACGATTGCAGCGAGCTGAGATCACTGAGACGATCAAATGACGAATCGGCCGATCCGTCGGTCGACGATGGCATTAGCACTTTCCACAAACGATTCCTTCAAAAGCTGCGCACATACTGTCAAGCTTCTAAGGAAATGCAGCAGGCCCACATCTCTTCCCTTTTTTTAACTTCGGGAATGCAGATCAGTAGGCAATAATTTCATACCCCTCCCCTCCCACGTGCACTTCAAAATGAGATCTGTTAAAACCCCTTATAGGTTAAGGAATCATTAAATCGCCATCTTTTAATATTAATAAAGGACATCTCCCTGATAGAGGTTTTAATTTATCAAGCGATTTCGTAATGACAACTAACTGATTCAACGTTTCATAATGACGCTATTTCTGTCCTCTACCCTTACTGTCGGAATATGCTAACAAACGTTATTGAACACTATCGTATAGAAATCACCGAAAAACCTCTAGAGTACGCTGGGAATTACACCGTTTGGAACTTGAAAAAAAAACGCCTACTTCCTGGAAAGGACTTATTTTTTGGAGAGGAAGAGGGAGGATTAGGAAAGTATTCGCAAACACCGTGACTCCGGAACAGTAGATCACTCAAAAACGCACAAAACTTCAAAAATATGCCAACTTTTATAGTTCAATTGCCTATCACTGAACAGCCTATTTCATCAAAACCCACAGAGCTTAAAATCAAATGAGCGCTCCTATTCGTACAGCTGGCAATAAGGCTCTACTAATTCGCAAAGTTCTGTGCAAATTAAAGCGGAAATCAAAAAATTCTACAGATTCCACGACTTGAACAGTCTGTAACGTTTTGAGGTGGGACGAGGAGAGTATAGTGAAAGAAAGTATATCCACAAACATTTTTAAAGGAAATAAGCTTTAAGGAATAAATTTTCCATGAAAAACTTCAAACAAATCCTGCTCCATTTTGTCATTAAAACCACTTGCCTAACAAATCTCTATAAAATGAAAAAATACCAAGATAAGGAGATAATATTCAATAAACGATCAAATACAATGTGACTCCACCTCAAAATATTCGTACTGTAACAACACCACTGATAGCTGTATGTTAAGATGCAAAAGAATGATCTGAATTATACATTTTTTTTTAAATACTCCTCTCCTTTTCGACACTTTTTGCTTAGATGGAACAACTAAGAATGAAAAAAATCGTTTCAAGAAGAGAATATTGGAAAAATCCTACCTGAACTGAGAGAGGGAGAATGATGATTCGGTGCCCGGAAGTGTTAGGCGACGGCCAATGTTCGAACGCTCACCCACAATCATTAGTTCATCGACTGATACAGGTGGTGATCCACAAAGATGACCCAAATAGCAATCCGACTGACAAAATGGAACGACGTAATCGTGTTGAAGGCGTTTATAAACAATTTGAAAAGCCTGAAAAGACCCCCAGTGCAAACAAATAATAATAACAGACTGCATCATCACAGAGATGCATGGCTCAGTAACAAATACCAACTGCTATAAACGAGGTGATCTGTTCTGATCCCTTCTTCGGTCTCATATCGGGCCAATTTTTCCAAGTTGACTTATGAATCGCCAACTTGACTCGTGGAAAAAGATCGCCGAATCAGCGTGCCTTCTTATTGCTTACTGGTTTCAACAGTAATTTTTAGCCACGATGCAGTGATGGTATTCAACAAAAAGAATTAATATCCGCAAATCAATTCAATTCCTTAAATGAGAACTAAAATTTTCTAACTGATCAATCATGATAAAAAGTAACATTTTTCATTCATTCTGTTTATTAATAAGTATCAATGCGCACTCAACACAACGACGAAATTTCTTGCGAAAATAAAGTGCAACTCTCCTTAAAGGTAGAGAATGATAAACTAATGAACTGCTTGAAAACGTAAATGAATTGTTATCCGCTGATAGATTTACATCATGCGCTTCAAAGAACTAATTTTCGTTCAGGTAAATGGACAAGATACACAGTTATCGTTCACAATATACCTCGGTCCCGACCAAAAAAACGAGCAAATGTTCGGAATGGGCGGTGTTCTACCTCATTTCGAACCTACTAATCAACTACCCCTTTAATTCAAAACAATCGATAAAATTCTCCTTACTGACCTTTTCAATGGCATGATCCAGTGCCTCGATATTGCGCGTTTCAACAGCATCTTGAAATTGGTCGTGAACATCTTTAGGAATAGTTACACGTTCTGGAGCAGCACTATGTACGTATTTGCTGAATATCTCCCAAACATCATAGTGAAGTTCACTCAGCATACTCTCATCATTCTGAAATTAAACTTGAACACTTCACTCCAAAGAGAATCAACACGCAAACTTAAACTACCTCATCCCAACTTCGAATCAATAACCAAACTTGAATCACTTCACCCCAACTTCGAATCAATAACCAAACTTCAATCACCTTACCCCAACTTCGAACCAATCACCAAACTTGAATCACCTCATCCCAACTTCGAACCAATCACCAAACTTGAATCACCTCACCCCAACTTCGAACCAATCACTAAACTTGAATCACCTCACCCCAACTTCGAATCAATAACCAAACTTGGATCACCTCACCCCAACTTCGAACCAATCACCAGACTTGAATCACCTCACCCCAACTTCGAACCAACAAACAAATTAGCTAACAACGTACCAAACAACTAAGTCTGACAATTATGTTAAGAACTTTTCTATCGTACTTTTCCGATTGTTTCCAAGAAAAAATGCCACATACTGTACTTCGCGATTTAAAATGCTTTGGAGAATTAACTCGATCATCTTGCATTGAAAAACAAAATTAAAAAACAAACAACAAGTAAAAAGCATTGAAAATAAATACCACACATAAACTGACTCAGATACGACATGATTTTCCGTTCCCGGAGAATGGCTAAATTTCCGAAACGGAAAAACAAAAAAATGCCCTGCAGAAGTTGCTAACGAGACAGAAAACAATACCACAATTTAGTAGTATAAACTAGAAGATGTGTGATTCTGATCACCACTCTTGTATTAGTAACCTCCTTCAGAGGAACAAACAATAATTAGAAACAAACAAATACGCTTAAAATTGATGTCCACCTAAGGTTTTACCTGCAGAAGTTCAAAAGAAAAAATTAAAATTAATACAAAATCCGGAATGGAAAACCGATAAAAAAGAATAAAAGTACCTGAAGGTTAAGCATTCTTTCGTGCACATCGGCCGAATGGAGAAGAAAATAAAGTTCATTGGTGGGTCCGTGAACATCTTTCAAGTACATAGTAAACATGTTGAGCTGACGAGAGTCTCGTAATACTTCACTCAGTTTTAGTTGCAATAACGAATCGGGCGCATCGCTCAACGCACAATCCGTCAATCCGTGAAGTAACTCCACCATCTTTGGCTGTAAACAAGTGAATTGTGGGTTTGGATCAATGCCCTACTGATGCCCATCCCCCCTCCCTCCTCCGCATCCCCACTCCCATCCCTCCTTTAGGCCGAGTCCTCAGGCGCATATATTACAATATTCTGTTTTCATGCTTACTGCCTCTGAAATTTATTCCACCGAGGAAGGACGTATTTCATAGGCTTTCTTCAACAAAGTCCCACTACGTATTCTACAAAAAAATCAAACCCTCCCCTCCTCCTTACGAGGATTATAAACCCTCAATGATCCTCTTCCTAGGGTTTCTCCTTCAAATCGAGTGTTCCTATGGGTTCGAAATGTAAACTCTACTTAATCATCGAGAGGATCCAAATCAAGAAACAATTAAAGTTTACCTCAGGTTGTGCCGAAATATTCATCGGTTCAGGATCGAATAAAAGAATTAGTAGACGATTAATAGTATCCGGATCAGCGATAAGATCGAGTATCGGGACCAGAAACGTGAATACAATCAACTCCCGAAGAAAATGCTGACAAGCATGACTTGGCCAAGCACGCTATAAACAGTGCTTTTTGACGGAACTTTATTAAAGATTGGAACTCTGTTCAGCACAATATTGAATGGACATTAGACTACAACAGTATTAAATATCACTATCCCATCATCTTTACCATTGACTTATTCAAAAGAACGAATTATGTACGTCTTCAGCTGAATTCATCACTCATCTTCCCTTCACGTCTCCTCCTCGTTCCGAATCCCAACCCCTCCTCCCCTCCCCTCGGAGACGCTAATATCTCAAAGACATAACGAATTTTATAACAACAGCATATTCAATCCGCGTCTTCAAAAATCCTCGGCACTTGAAGCACCCATCCTAAATTTCTGCTGAAATTACTACCCACGTCGAAAGCCCATATGAGCCTATCTTTTAGTAGCAAGTTTGCATCGTTACCTACTATTCGAGAATAGACGGCTGAACATGCGGAACGATATGCTACAGATAGAAAAATATAAGAATACAAAATCTTTTTTAAACCTCGGACTATGAATCAGCGAAATGAATGCTCGTGGAGATGATGGCTTCAACGTGTAATATTTCCTAATGAATCCGACTTCATCTAAGTGGCAAAGCTAAAAATTCAAAAAAAAAAAAAAAAAACATAAAGTGACGATAGTTTTCAAACGTTAGCGCATTAACGACATTTCAGGCCGGCGGACGATATATGCAGGCAACAGGGAAGGAGGGAGTGGATAGGACAGCTTGTAGGAAGAAAAACAGGTGAGAGGAGAGGGAAGACGATGAGGATGCAGGAAGAATGAAGACTAGGAAGCAACTGGTTACATTAATGAATAGTTAATAACGGCTCTTCAGTAATGTGGAGATGAAACTGAAACTTTAAAAATGATTCCACTGAAAAAAAGAGATTACTATTCACATTTTTATGGTACCATAAGAAAGGGTTTCTTAGAAAGCTTACTGAAATATGAAAAAATAAGAATTTCTGCCTAGTTAGGTAGGGAAAGGAAGGGAAGAGGGTAGAGGGGGGAGAGGGCGAGAGAGTGAAGACCACATGGGAAGCACACTACTCCCAAGCACCTCTTTTTTCCTGGCATAATGACATTTATAGATCCGAAAATCCTTTTCACCTTGTTACCTGCGTAAGCAGTGCCTCGCCGGCCACCTTTTCTCTTTAAATTCTAGAGGCCAACAAGTCCCAACACTGAAAATCAAAACGTCAAGAATGACTTACACTTGAAGATGCATTAGAAGTACGCAATGGTGAATCGTCATCACTAGCTCGTCCAGCAACGCGGTTCTCATCGACGAGTCTTGCGACGATATGATCCGCTACCTGTCGCAAGTAATTCACTTCGTTCTGACGAGAACATAACGCATAATGCACATCCGCCATTCGTTCCAATATTTTCATCTCTATCATTTGTGGAGGAAACACCTGAACTTGCAAAGGTAATTGAAGATAAGGGGAGAGGCGAGAGACTGGCGAGACAGCAAGAGGTTCTGTGTATCGCAAGCATGTCTCTCTATGAACGCTAAGCGTGCAAACTTCAAAAAAAAAAAAAAAAATCTATAACGATGCAGGACGGACTACAGCTTATTTAAACTACAAAGGTGCTGCAAAAAGGCTCATTGAAAAATTAAAAAAAGCTTAAAGAAATTCATCATCTTTCATTATCTATTATAAAAAACTTTATAATATAGCAATGCAAAAATAAAGCAAAAAATTATAAAAATAAACTGGAACTATTAGCTTAAAAAATTAAAAATAAGGAAAAATTCAAATATCAAAGACATAAACCCCCCAGAATTCGCTAAATATAAGAAATTCAAGATCAAAAGACAATCAAAACATACATGTTTATCAATTTCAGCAGCAAGTCTTGCCACTCGTTCAGCGTGTACCACCGCAATCGGCACCGCATCGTTAAGAATCACACACGATAAATCCAATTTTTGAATCCTCCGAAATGCCATCGCACTGGCATATCGAATTTGATATCTGTTAATGGTTAGTCAATGAAAGAATACTTCCGTTGGTCAATAAAGAGCATTAATTAGAAGGCTGTTAACAGGTTAACAAAAATATTTCAAAAAAATTTAGCTGGAAAAGAAAAAAGCTATCGAATAGTTTACTAAGGTTGAAAAATTCCACCCCAGAAGGCTTTAAGTTCTTTACCGGTTACAACGTGACCTTCGATTTAAAAGAAAACAAAAACAAAAACAAAATCAAAACGAAAAAAGGAACCACCTATGAAAAAAAATTCACTTCCTTCGAAAAAACAATATCAAACAAACCTGCAACTTCCTACTTCATATATTCAAGCAATACTATTCATAAAAACCAAACAAGCCTAACTGCTGCTCTCAAAATTAAACTACCATCGACCATTGCCACAAAAAAGTTTTTCAAAACAGATTATTCTAACAACTAAACCAATTTTCTTATCTTGCATACTTTCCACAGCTCACAATAAAAAATCAGTCCGCAAAACTCAATGAAAAATATCTCTCCCTATGAAAAAAAAAACTAATTTCCATACGCTCTTAGCTAATACCATCAGCTACATGTGAACATAAATCACACTTCAATAACTAAAACTATCACCGGGTACCTCAATCGACAATCGGACTAGCAATACATCAATCCGAAATAAATTAAGATAATGTGAGTGTATAACTGCTATTCAGCATTAATTGCCATTGAATAATTCAGTCAAGAATTGTATATAATAATATAGTCATTACAGTCGTTTTTAATAGCAATTCATCCTCTTTTAATATATCATCCTCTCTTCCTAAGTGACATTATGCAACGAAATTTCAAGTGACGTTATGCAACGAAAAAACTTCCTCAAGGAATATTTTTAAAACTATGTGACAACATCTAACGAATATTTCAACTGCAGATTTCAAATGAACCAACCGGATTTCATTGATGAATGCCGTATCATTGCTGATTTCTGATTTATACCAACTATTTATATAGCTATCGATAAGTTGTTCAATAAGCTCCTCCAATGATTCGTTCACGGATTCCGGAATTTGAATACCTTAAAAGGCGATATTATCAACAGATAATACAAAAAGTAGGGAAGTACACCTGTGATAACACACAATTTTGCAATGCGCTTAATTGAGCAACCTATTTCCTAAGTTATCAACAAAAAAATGAAGAACATGCTTGCATTTTTGCAGACTCAACCGGCCGAACAAACGTTGGGCAAAATATTCTACCAACTTGATCGGCATAAAATGGATTCAAGGTAGCAGCACCTTCAAATACCTGCAATTCGTGTTGAAAATGACAGGTCAACATGTGACATGAAGGTGGAGATCGTTCTACGCATACCCGTCGAATTTCATAACTTAGGCTCCTGCATCCAACAAGTTAAAACCACAGAGTACAAAAAGGCCGACACTTAGCAACAAATCATTCCTCTTTGCCACCAGAATATATTAACTAACTTCATGTGGAAATGACCTCTATTCAGGATCTTTAAATGGAAAAAATAGCAACACTACCCTAACTTTGGGTAAATCTTCAAACAAAAAAACGTCGTCTTTCGGGGATTTATTGGCTCGATTAAGTTTTGAACTTATATCAGCAAAGAAATTTGCACAACTTCTCTGCATATTTTTGGGATTTAATCTTTAACCGCATCGGTCGTCTCGTTTCTGCTCTTATTACTAATGCAGAAATTCAAGTAAAACAATTAGTAGAATATATAAGAACACCGTCAATTGCGAATGAACAAAGACCAACGATTTTAATTATCAGCATAGTGATCAATGACCACGTTCAAAACAAATCCTTTGATAAATGTCGTCCTCTCCCCTTCTCATCCACTACAGGCCTTCAAAAAAACCTGCCCGATCTTCTGCATTTCTCCAACCAAGCAGAATGCTTAAATATATACTTCCTAAACATTACCTTCCCGCCAAGGAACTTGCAAAATTCCTGCCCAGGTAAGGTCTATGCATCCAATTTCAGTGACAAGGTTAGAAATATCAATTATAACATTCGAACCCTCGGGCCACAAAATTTCTTGCAGCTCACTGAGATGGAGACAACATGCAGCGAAAATTTTCCATCTAGCTATGGCATTAGAGAATTCAAAAATAACTCAAATTACACAGAAAAGTGAATCTGATATCCCCCTTTTAATGTAACATTGATACATTATTTACCTGGAGGATCACAAGAACAGAATAGCAGGACAATGAAAATTTGAATATTCTTTATCCTATAGTATCTGATTTTTCAAACTCATAGCGATATGCTAATACAAGTAATCCATAAAATTAATAACGTTAAAGATAAAAGTAAAAAGTAACAAACTATATTTGTAAAATAGATACCTTCCCATGGCATTTTCCGACCGATATCATTCGACACCCAACACTGCGCTTGCTTCGTATTCGCTTTCAACGTAAGTGGCTCTTTGAGAAGATATTCGAAAAAATTCCACAGAAATTCCCCATCGGCCACTTTAATTACAAACGATCCCGACCAGAAGCCGGCAGTCAATGCCACCATACATGCGATCACTTTATAAGCACTGAAATAAAACCATTACAACTAATTCATGCACATCCTTCACACTAAGTCTGACCTTGATGGAGAAAATGTTATGATAAATTGCAGGTGAAATATTTAACTAATTTTGAGTAAGAACTGTTATGAATAAACCTGGAATATTGCAAATATTAGTATCAATAGCAGTGATAACAGTAGTGACTGTATCGATGATAACAGTAATATTATCCCCCTCTCCCTCTCTTCATAGTATTCCCTCCAACCTTAGAGGGTTTCCCCTCCCCTTCCCCTCCCCTCCACTTAACAATAACAACCTTTAAAGCAGACATAATTGAAAAGGATATCATGATAGACAGTGAGGATGGGGGAGGGGGGGGGAGGATAAGCTTAATGAAAAACAATGAATACTCTACGATAAACAAACAATTTGCTCACAGTAAATGTTCCCTTTCCGATAAATAAAACAGATAATAAGAAATACATGGGGATTACTTTAGGATAAAATTGACTTTTTTAGGTACTCCTTACTGCTACACAACTTTCAAGGAAATGAAAGTAAGCTAGACAGTAGCAATGAGCCGAATCAGCGATTTAGCATGAATTTATCGTGTATTCAAACGGAGACGTCATTATAGAGATACATCTAATACCCAATACCTGCACTCAAAAAGATAATATCAGGTGATCGAAAGTAATATCAGATAAAACCTTAGATAGAAACAATTACCTCTTTAAAGCATCTTGAAACATGAAGGAAGATGGATGGGTGATCGTGAATGAACATACGAGTATAAAATATCGTTTAGCTATATGAACCCTACGAAGCATATTGCTTAACGAATCTATTATAAGCACTTTTAGCACCCCCCCCCCCTGTCACCTTGCTATGGGTGCATAACCCTTCCAACCGAAAGGCTTAGAGACGATCGGCCTCGGCGGCTCTTTAGCACCTTGAAACTGCACCTATCCTATGGTCACATCCATCCGACTATTATAGTATAGCTAGATGGAGACATCAAAAATCACATACCTGAAACCACCAACGACGATAAGGGTAAGAATAAAAAGTAGAAACGCAATCACTTTGGGGCGATTTGTGCCTGTCCATTTCCCATATACGGTTGAATCCATCCAAATGTTCCACTAATTATTCGTACCGCATCATCTGAAATCTCATATTATCAACTAAGCAATACGATCTCTTTGTTCGATTTCACGGAAACAGTAGTATAAGCAATCACCGTATAGCTTCAAATCACCCTCCCCCCCCCCCCACAACACCATTCCTTTAAAAAACATTACAAATACTTTGTACTTAATAAACGAATTAGTTCCGCGAACTGGTAAGAGTTCAACTGGAAATAAGGTAAACGATGATATGTAAGGCTCTCATATCATGGCATCATAAGGATTATGCAGAAAAAAATTAAAAACCCTTCTCCTTACGAAGCTCAACTAAACAAAGCTGAGTTGGAGCGGCGGGTGGGGGTGTGCTTGAGATCATACGCTAATATCGTGACTGCTGCTACATAAAGGGTATGCAATGTTCCCATTTTAAAGCAGTTAGATGATATTTGAACAGTACGATCTTCACTTTAAAGCAGCAATGCCCCAGGAAAAATTATCCACATAAAAAACAGATGATGTGCACTTTTTTGGTTTTAAAATAAAATGAGGTAGAGATAAGTAAAGAGGTCTGCTATTATTATAAATGAAAAATTTTTGATCATGAAAATGAAACATTTTCTGAAAAAAGATCTGAATCGTCTCCAACTACAACCTATTTTCATACCGCAAATGAGCATCACGCTTATTGCCACGGCTAAATGCTTTGCACCACAACTATGGATTCAATTCATGGCTCTACAAAGACCATTCAAAGCCGTTTCCGGTCAGGTAAATCTATTTCAACATGAGTTAATTATCAAAGAATAAATATTAGTTTATATTCACAAACTGGATAAGAAACAACAACTCCGACTATAATCAGGTTTAATCCGTTCCCATACCAATATGGATTAAACGCGATCTCGATCCCATTTTCCGATCAATACCGGAACCGGAATCAGATTCAACCAAGACTCAATGCGAAACTCAAATAGACTTTTTGTATCATTCAAGTGAATAAAATAAAGTGGGCAATAGAGATAGCGAAGATGAACCTCAATTGGATGCACAGCGCAAATCGATTCGCAACACAACATACTTAATTAAATCAACTTACCGCTCAACTACTCAGTAAACGGCTGCCCCACTCAAATCTCCTCAAAAAATAAATATAAAAACGCAAATTTAGCTGAGTTGATCGATGAAGTAACTACTCAACTGGCAATTTGTTAGAATAAATCTAAATGACCCAATGAACTGAATGCTTGCTATCTACGAAATGAATGTAAATAACAGACATACGTAAATACATACGCACAGACAGGTAAACAGACAAAAGACAAGCTCATATGCATAACATCGAACTACTACTATTTTGAGAGAAGCTTAGAAAGTATTACGGCTAAGAGACAACATTCAGCAGACGAAAGCTACTATAGCTGACGTTGGCTTTTTCTCCAATATCGGCAGCTGCTAACAAAACTTAAAACCAATCCCTATTTCCATTCAACAGATTCACTAAGCCAAGAAAAGCCAACCATATGCAAATAACCGTACCATATTTTGCAGATTAGATGAACAGAATGCGAACATTGGTGCGTACAAATTCAAAAAATCAAATGATAATAGAAAAAAACAAAAACAAAGTACTAGTTATCTAAGTTACATGAGAAATTATTCAAATTAGCAAATACCCCTAAAATTCTAAGAGCTATCGGTAACTTTTACTGCCTCAATTTAAATTTTGCGGGCATACCAAAATTGCCAATTCCTCTAAACTCTTTCAAAATATTCAGAATTGGCACACTGCCATCCATTTTCATAAGTTGCAATTGATAAACTGAACAATTTCGGCTGAATTATTCATCGTGTGTAATTTAAATAATAAATAAATTTTCAAATCAGATGAAGCGTTCGAACAATAATACAAAGGCGTTTGAATTGTCTTCATAATATTTGTCCTAACAAATAGAAACATAACAAACGTACAAACGTCTAGTTGAAACACGAATAACTAATGGTTGCTATGAAGTGAGTTACGCAAACATCGATAGAACTTGGCAGTCAAAAAGACCGTAAAAGTAAGGAATATCGCGGTCTCAAGTAACCGCTCCGCGATATCTTTGCAAAACTATTATCCAAATCACTTTTATATGTTAATGCAAACAACTTTTTTACATCTGAGCATTTCATAACATGCAATATGCAGTAGTAATAACAAAGTTTAGAGATTAAAGAATCTTGAAAGCGAATTATCGTAAACTTGCATAATTAAAGCAACAGGTGTCGCTCAAGGTATAATTGGCTTTAATAATGACCTTATCGATTGAAACGACATCGGCCATAACCGGAAATTACTGTTTATTTATTCCGCCTATGCAATGTAACTCCTGTCTATCAAATCACAAACAAAACAATTACAAAAATTCTGCTAAATACATAACGTAAAATAAGCGATCTCAAAAATTCTCAAATATTTTCTACCATAGAAATTGAAAAAGAAAGTGGAAGGAAGAATAAGGTCACGTTTCCTGAAACATCTTGCGACCATATAAACTAATGAAATCTTTGGCAACATTGCCTAAATTTAGGGGAAAAGCAACAGAGACGAGTAATATTCCAAAGACTCAAATCCCGAGGAGGGCTTTCTTCTTCCCGACATTTTCCTATCCGTAAACAACCTGAAATTCGATATGAAAAAATTCTACTTCAAAAAAAGAATAACTCGAAAACGGTAAATAATTGTTTGGTCATACAAAAAAAGACGTCTAGTTTCAGTACAGATCGCCATTCTCATTTGAGAATGGAACTCAATTAAGTGGACGTTAACCAACATCAATAAGCGCTAACATATAACTCCGAGGCTTCATTCTCACAAAATTTCAATATCAGGTTTAATTCTCAGTTGCATTAAAATGTGTCTTAATTCCCGATGAGTAGCAACAGAAAGAAAAGCATAATCGCAATTAGTTATGCAAATCAATTTCTGAATGACTCCGGCTCCGGAGTCATCCAACACAATTAACGTGCGATTAAAAAGTGCAAATATGGACCAACGAATGAGCAATGAAGTCGGGAGGCTTCTCATGAAAATTTCCCAAAAATACTTAAAAACATATCTTTATTAACAACAATTCTTCACCTTAAAGGAAGAAAACGATAAAGAAATAATGAAACGTAATTGATGCGTTAAAACACAGCTATTGTAAATGCCCAACCTAAAAGTGGTGTCTGACCAAATAAACTGAAAAAATAAGCGTTCATGACAACACCGTGATATTAACTGGATAGAGTAAACTTTAGAATTAAACGCTTGGTGGCTATAAATTTCTCAAGATCTCTAAAAAGAAGAGAAGTGGTGGTAAAAGTATTGCTTTTCTCGAAAGTTTCAAATACAACAGCAGCATGAGCTAAAAAATTCAAAAATTCAGTTCCTTTACTGAATGAAATAAAGAAGAAAGTACTAAACAAATTTAAATCAGACTCCAATTAAGCGCAGAAGAACGCCAATCTATAACTTTAGGCAATATTACACCCCTCCCTTCCTCAAATCGATTAAGCCATGGGGCTCCTTTTTGCCATCCCTCTCTCTCCCCTTCTTTCTATTCAGGTCTCCCAAATGATTCCACTGAAGCCTCTCATCAGAAACTAGATCCACACTCAACAGGCTATCTGGCAACTGATCAATCCTCCTCGCACAACATTCCCTCCGTATATTTCCCACTATCTTTCCAATTCCTCGAATGCCTTCGCAATGCCTTCGATTTGCTTAATCGCTTTTCATTTACCGGCAACTCGATAGGTTTAACTCGATAAGCCGCTGTGCCAGGTATCCTCGCACCTCTAAGTTTCGCACAAAACGGGAGAATGGGTGGTCGACGTACTGCCAATCCTTTTGCCGCTGGTGTAAAAGCTCGTAATGTGATCATTGCTCGTTCACCCGTTATACATACCCATCCGATGGATGAGAGAATCACATCCGCTGCACCTTCCTCCATTCCTCGACCATTCAATTTCATTTCTTCACCCTCAAGCTGCAATATAAGTTGATTGGACTTTTGATCGGGTTTTCAAAAACTTTTCCAAGATTTCAGGATAGTGATGAAAGTTTTGGAGAATTTCCAATAGTTGGAGAATCAATTAATTTGAACTCAATTACCCGCTTATAGTATTTTTTACAATTACTTAATGCAGCATTAATTCACAAAGAAATCTTTACTCATAGCTACGGTATTTTCAAAGAATATTACAACAATCATGCTAACAAAAATTACTATCATCTGTGCAAGTATTACTTCCTACAAGTTACCGATCCCATACCTCTGTCAACATAACGCATATCCTTGTTCTCTGCAGAAGGACTCGCAAAACACCTCTTTAATTAGGAAACAAACAACAGCGCCATTACAGCCCTGCAGGACAAAGCACTCTTCAAGACGAAAAATAAATCCTACATAGAAGCTTCTCTCCAGAAGCCAAAAAACTAAAATCTATCAAAAAGAAATCCATCCATACAAACAGAAGCAGGTCATCATCAAAAATATGAGGACCCTTTCCTCATTTTTGTCTTAGTGGGTAGGCAATTCTCTACCTTTTAGCAAGTTTTTTCTACAAATTACTGCTTTCCCAGTGACACGCTTAAAATTTTCCTGCAAAAAAACTTCATTTCTAAAAAGAGAGTTCACGCAGAATTTCATATTTACTTATAAAACAGCCATCATCACTGAATGGGTGTTTTTCTTCAACAAGAAATATCACAAATATACCTTTGAAAACGCGAAAAAGATTTAGAGAAACTTAAATGGGATATATAATCTGCATTATTTTTCTGTATGCGCCCATAATTCTTTGAACATCAATGAGCCAGCAAAAATAAACCATGCGCCAACCTGAGGGAACTGTGCAAGCCTGTTTGCACCTCCTTGTGGTACAACGAGTGCTGCCGAACCCAGGTATCGATTCAAAAACGATTCCACCTCATTCGTTTTCATGACATTCAATGGCAATTGCTCACTTGCAAATACACTCATCTGCAGTAACGTGATCACCTCTATAGGAAAATATTCCTTGGTTATAAAATCGATTTATTAACGAAAGATGGGAAGGCAAATTACATATAGAGCTTCAATGAACCAAAAACTACTTATCATTTAGTTGACCAAAGGGAACTGATGGTGCATAGTGGGGGGAGGGGCGGTCCTATCAAGGAAACTTCGGTGTCGGATTGATCCGTTAAGCATCCGTTGTCTGCTCACTTCGATTACCTAAGCTGATCCATCGTCTAATGTCAGGGGAACCTTCTTTTTCGATCCTAGAACATGGCACTAAATCGTAACATGCGATCATTCAACTGCCCTCTCACCACTTCGCCTTCCTCTTCCATTCGCTGTTTTCTGCGCTTTCAAAAAATGAAATATGCAAAAAACAATCCTATACACCTTAATACTGCGTAACATAACACCTGTCCTAGCACAAACAAGCAATGTCCTTGATGTTAACTGACGGCGAAGGCTATCTGTTGCCGCCAATGTATACTGCAGCAACGCCCTTCAGAATGAAGTTCTCAATTCGAAATAAATCTATAAACAGGCATGCATTTAAATGCATTTCTGTTAAGCCTTATACGGTAATGCAGCATCATCCCTCCAGACCAATTCATCTTCCCCACAATCATGACGTATCAAACAGTAATTCTATACAAACTTATCAAAATAAATTTCGCCATGGAAACCATGGTTAAATCAGCTAAGGTTTCTAAGTGAAAATATAATACAGTAATCTTGCAAAAATGGAACCCCCTGCCTCCCGCTTCACCCACCCACCTAGTGCGTTTCTCTCTTATATCTTACCACATTCGTCTTTATGAAAATCTCACATAAACAGGTGTTCGTCGTATCGTTCCCACTCGTATCAAATCGACACGTGCCGTTGCACCAATCAATAGCGTATCACCCGGATATATAATGAAAGTCCGCGGTTGCATCATCTTTCTTGGTATTACCGCTATCAACTCATCCAGCGTGAACAAATTTAGAACCTGAAATAAAATTAGACTACTCCAATTCACCGCAAATGAACACCCCCTACCCCCCTCCCCTCCAAAAAAGTGATACAACAACCTGATAAATAAATGCGAAGAAAGTGACTCCTAAATGCAACTTTAAAACCAACCTTCAGTTCAGTGACTCAGCAAGAAATGGTGCAACAGTATGTTTTAAACATGATCACAACTTTATTCACCCCTCCTCTCACTCTTCAGCCAACCTTCCCTCCCCCTTCCTCCCACCACACTATCATTCCTTGCCCTGAAAGTACCTGATAATGTTGCAAGATACATGTTCAATTATTTAAATCTGCATTCTCTCGGACAAAACTTCTACAAGAAAATTGAAGTGTCCACCTAATTTTTTAACACGGCTATGGGGTCCCCACCAAGATGCCCTCCATAAGCCCTAAACAACTAAACTGTTACTTAATATTATTATTATTATAATCTACACACATTAGCTAGCCAACGATGTTGCCATCAATATTCACTGCTCACTTCGTGCCATATCTTTTTCAGTGACTTCTTTTCTTTCAAATAAACGTATTAAGCAATCAGTAAACATTCATCGAAATTCAATCTAACAATCGTTTCTTTTCTTTCTATAAAAAAATTTCACGGCGAAAAATTAATAAACAAATAAATACCCCCCCCCCTCTCTAATTTCAAATAAGATCAATAAATATATCCCTCTTGAACGAAACAAATACTTCGTCATCCAATAACTGCCTTTTTCAAATATTTGTCGTCCTAAGAGCTTGTCGGTGCATTTACCGATGCATCATTTAAAAAAATTGAACATATATATCACCTGCTGTTCGTTTACAGTACCCGGCGTATCATAACACCAATTTCCTTTCGCGAAAATATCATCCTCAAGGTTCCATCTAAATTAGATTACGGTAAAATCATCCTTTTACCACCAATTGAACTTTCTCATTTTGGTCCTATGTTTTTAAATAGATGCAAAGCAGAATCAAAGAATTTAATGCTGAGTATCCTTCAAAAATCTGCAAACGACACAATACCCAAAACAGAACTGAGAAGGAGGGGAGGGGGGGGGGGGGGAGGTGAGATGAAGGCACCCTACACAAATAAACTTTGAGTTAATCATTGTGTTAGAATAGGAAGAAATTTTCGAAAAATAGAAGAATTCTTCCACATTCCAATTTTTCCATAAAATTTCTCCTCAGCAAAAGAAGCTCATTTTTATAAACAAAACATTTTCTCCCATACCTTACCTAAATTTCAAAATCTCCCATATCATAGCTCTTCATAATCCTAAAAGATTCTTTTCTTTGGATCAACAGATCCTCATTCAAACTCGCAACGTTTACAAAAACAAAAAAAAAGAACCATAAAAACGAACAGCAATCGCCTCTTCTGTGCTTTTGTTTCCTCCATAGCGGTCCAATTTCCATCCTCACTTCTCATAGCCCTTACTGATATTGGCTGAAGTTCCTCTTCTGTTTCCTTCAATGAAATTTTCTTTATTAAGCAAACATGGAAATGGCGAATTAAGCATTTATTTGGTTATGAAAAGGTATCTCTAACAACATCACTTAAGAGGAATACTTCCACCTGGAAACTCCTCGCTGTGGAGTAGCCAACAAAACATCACAGAAATCATCAGCTTTGCTATCAGAATTCAAAACCTTGAATGTCGACTTCTCAGGTGCCAACATGTTGTTTTCATATACCTTTAATATAGATCGCCTTAACCAAGTGGTTACCTTTAACTAGGTAACCCCTTGGTGCATGGCTTGCTGATTTTAGGAAAATAATATGAAACCTTGGTTTCGCGAATTACTTTCCCCTTCACATATCCTAACAACCTCCGTCTACTCACCACCTCTTCCTTCCTTCACCTACTGTTTAAGAACAATAAAATCGGGTTACCTTGAACGTATTCCCAACGTGAGCCTGAAGAGTGGCGTATTTGACATCGCCTGTCTCTTTCAGCAATTGCTTTCGCATTCGACGCTCCTTTAATGCCCACGCTTGATTGGCCAGCAGTCTACAACAACCTATTCATAGAAAGTACCACAAAAAATGAATGCAGAAAGAGAAATAGGGAAAGTCGAGTGCGAAACGGACCTTATATCCTTCAGAGAGATGGTGAAAAGGAGAGCATTGAGACCATTTCCCCTCTCTCCCAATAATCCCGTAGTAAAATGAGCAAATTAAATTTTGTTGAACTCTCCCATGACGCCAGAGACCGATGGACTATCCAATCCATAACAACACGATTACAAAATATTTTTTCTTTTATAAACAGATTTGGGGCGAGATTCTTACTGCACGTGACGTCACAAATGATAAAACTGAATAAATAAATGAGAAAAAACCACTTGGATTTTTAGATTATTAGAAACCGAAATCTCGTGCATATAAGTATGCACTGTCTACCACGTCAGACCACAGATGACCTCATAGATATGTCAAACATTATCAACAAAAAAAACATGACAAGGCTCAACTCGCCTACGCCCCCCCCTCTCCCCACCCCCTACCCATACAGGGAATGGTGTAGAGATCCTGAATGTTAGCACTGGCGTTGATCCTTCGAAAAAACTTCGTTCGGAGACCTCGAATTTCAGGATTTTTAGTGCCAACTCCAACACGGAACCAAAAATCCTGAACTTCTTGATGTGCTACCTTATCCACTATTTCAAAAGCAAACGAAAATTCACCTCCTGCGCCTCAGCTCGAGTTTATGTGGTGTTGGATTCATAACGGGGAATTTCAGCAAAGAAATCGTCGTTCCGGGCCATATTGACGTTGTTGCACGCTGTACAAGATCTACAGCGCGTACCTTACACAAATCCGATTGAAGAAAAGTGTTGAAGAGTGTCCTGAAATGACCAATACATGACTATTATAACATCCTTATCAACCTTCGATGACAATTATTCAGGCTTTACTTCCATAATCGCCCGTGTTACTGAAATCATTATAATAACGACTGATATCGCATATCGGGAACCCGCCATCCCAAATATCGCATCTCCCAATTGCTACGCAAAACGGATTCAAGATACATGGACCGAAAACTTCCAATACAGGGATTTTCAACTATAAGTCCCTACATCAAAAATAGAACGATCAACGAACACAAAAATCAAATTTTTTAAAATAAGCATCCCGAGAGATATACGCCATTTTCTAAGTAATAATGAAAACTCGTCAAATTTTTTGGCAGTCAGTAATCAACAAAACAAAAGAACGCAATAAATCCTTATATATCGCATTTATGTCAATTAAAGGGTGCTGAGACTATTGCATCACCCAAAAAAGTGCTGAAATCAATGGATCATAAATAAAATGTAAAACTAGGACATACGATTTTCCAGCGTTCGTACAACCCACCAGATAGATGTCATTCCTTACAGCAGTGCCTCGAGTGGACCATTTTAAATGAATATTCTGGAAAGAAACTTGCTCGTGTAGAGTGTAATAAACTTCAATCAATTTGCTAGCAAAGTGAGAAGAGAAAATAACAGCACAATGAGCATTAGCAAAAGAAACCCTTTGATAAAATCAGGAAGTTCATGGGACTCATTTGCGGTGCTGCTTCCTAAAAGAACGAGTTCACGAAGCTCGATCCTCTCAGAAGAAACTGAAGTGAAGTTGAAAGCTAAGACCCTCTTTCTTCCATCTCATTTCACCCTTGCCTCCTTCCCTCTGTGGAACCCTCGCACTCCTACCGACTACAATAAGAATTGCGCAAATAAAAACCAACCGTGATAAGCTCTTCTACACCGAATCCAGTCTTCGCACTTATTAAAGCCACATGGAGCACATTAAACCGCTTCGTGAATCCAGCATCTTCCACGGCTTTAAAAAGCGTTTCGCGAAAATGCTTTAGATAACCTGATCGTTGATCTGGTGGTAACAGATCCACCTTATTACCTGGAATAAAAATCACTTTCAAGAATCCTCCACTGACAAGTGTGGTTATCTCATTCCCGTGAATTTCGTTACCGGCCTTAGGTTTATGTTTAAGCTTACCATGGATCTCACACTACTTCATCATCCACCCACATTTTTCTTCTATCATCCATGGCTGGAAGATTTTTAGCCAACTTCTATCAGCAGTGAGCTAGCACGACTTGATGATCCACAATTCAAATAGCACAGTTAAAGGCGATAGACTTTCGACCTAGACATAATGAGCCTTCAAAATCGACAGTTGACGGAAATAATCCACCAAGTGTTCCCCGTTTGTCCACCGAAAATAATCGATCAGTGGTCCTATGTTCACTTCCCGAGGACTTTAAAACGATCCGAAAGTACTTACTTTCCCCTCACCTCTCAAAAGGAATAGATCAGAACAAAGAAAAACCAACCAACAACGATCATCGGCTTACGATCACCGATAATTTTGGGCAGGTGGGCGTATATTGATGCTGGTAAATCACTCATATCAACGATCAATATAATTAGCGCTTCCTGTTTCAACTTCAGATGACACATCATTGAACGGTAGTCCACTTCGCATACATTCACGTTCAACTGCAAATTCATAATGCATATACATACATATATACATATATACATTCCACTGTCCACTTTCCAGAAAATTCCAGAAGATTCCAGAAAATTTTTATCATTAGCACTTAAAATATCAAAAAAGAGACTCCGAATGCACACATTTAAATGCAATAGGTTGAAAAAGAGAAAAAGGATAAGAAGGGAGAGGTCGGATGAATGAACTTCATAGCACCTAATACTAATTTTAAAAATAAGTTCCACCTCCACAGAAGTAGGAGGATCGAACCGAAAGAAGAATGAAATAAACAAACCCGATCCGTTGCCTGTAGCGCAAAAATCAACACGCTAACTGCAGCAGTAACATAAAAAAAAAACTGCTGTCAATCTAATTAACCGTTATTAACGAATGATGCCGTTGATTATCAAATATGAAAAAAGCCCCTTACTCTTATCTCCCTCATTCATATATGCGACCCTCCCGCCCTCATCCACCCAACAGTAAGCTTGTCGCTGATGCTGCTTCCCACAAGTTTCACCTTCACCAATCACTAAGCACAGACTACAGGTTTATTCAATTCAAACACTATAACTATTCCTTTGCAATGAGAGACGCATATACGTGCGCTACTAATATTTAAATAATCAATCGAAACCTACAAGGAAGCTGTGTTTCTCCAAAAGATAACACCTTCTACAGAGACCTTCTTCAGGACCCTTCACCGATTCCAGCTTTGAGAAGAGCTCGACCGGTAGGAAACCAGGCAGCGATGCATCCTGTAACTCAATAAATTTTTATGGAATAAGAAGCGAATATACGCCTACGGAAGCGAGAAACTCAAATGAAAAGTTCAATGCGAAGAAGGGAAATTTACCTTATTCTGCTATCCACCATATACGAATCCACGGAGGCAATTAGTTGTAGTGAATGAAGGTGAATTATCACGCAAATATTATTATATTAAGAGAAGTAGGCAGAAGAATGTGCAATAAACGGATGTTTTGGCAAAGGCAGGAAGGAAAAACGAATAAAAGCCATGGCGATCCTTTTACCCGACCAGTAAGTACAGTATCCAAAAAATGTTTCAAGAAAGCTACAGGAAGCTACAAAACTCTTCAAGCATCTTACAACATTTTACAACCTTTTAGCTCAGTTACATTATTTGTGAGTCCTTGCAACCGACTTCAAGTTACTCTATACTCGTCCTATTCGAATACTTCTTCCCAATAAGCTCCAAATGAACAGATCCGTCCCAACCTCTTCATGTTCTGAAGAATATGCTGAAGCAAAAGAAAACAACCTCGTGAGACAGAAAAACACCAACTTTACAATGGAATCTCGCACCACATCCGTTGCAACTCCTATCTGACGCTGCGACTGTCGGGTCAACGCTTCCATATTGTTCCATCCATTCGGCATCCTCATCACTATTCGCCACATTTCTCCGGCTATCCTACAATTGCATATACAAATGTCACATGAATAGCGCAATCTACTATACGTTAGCTCGGAAAGAAGAAAGTCCTGGGTTCAAATACCGCTGCAAACAAACTTTATGCAACACCAATGGAGTCTTACACAAATCAACCAGAAAGTAAAGTTGAGATACCATGTAAGGGATGATAGTTGAAGATGCGCTCTTTTTTATCGCCACACTGTACAAAGCGGGACAAGCTTCTGATAGTTTCGACTTCAGCAAATGCTTCTGTAGATGCTACTAGATGATTACACTACTCGACCTTCCCGCTTAAGCATCAATTACTATTGCCTTCTCGGAATACCAACACAACATACACGGACAAAACGGCAACCACATGCAATGAATGAATTAAGTCAACACGGATAACTATGACCAAGCATAAACATCTCCTGGAAACTACTAAACAAATGAAGTTATACTTAACATTAAAACAGTAGACTACAAAAGATGGAATATATTTTACGATAGAATCATCAACGATGGTCGCATTCCAAAATTATATTCGCTGCTTACATTTTATAAAAATGCCTTATTGAAAAACCTATTGACTTCGCCAAATCTTCGAAATAACAGCCACAAAATTCATCCCCTGACAACCTGAAATTGGTGATGATGTCTCCCCGGTCCCCCCCCCCCCCTCTTCTCCATCTTGAAAGTTAGAGGAAGTTGGTGGCAAATGAGGATGCCATGTAATATCTGAAGGACATTATTCAGCTGTCCTGATGAGTTGCAACAAGCACCTCATCAAGACAGCTGAATGAATGACACTCGTATGCCGTATAATCGCAATGTTTTATTTCCAACCCGGCTGGCATTTAAAGACACCTTATATTAATTTTCACTTTGAAATGAGAAATTATATCAAATGCAATCGTCTAATCAATTTACCGATCGGCTGAATGAATGACTAAAATGACTGCATCAATCATAGCTACACAGTTCCTGCTTCACCTGCCAAAAAGCTGATGTCTTTCATTAGCATTTTCCCAAGGTTGCCCATTGCAGTATCATGTTCAGCAATGTTTTGATATGCCATAATTCGAAGAAATGCCTAATGAGAACTCACCCCCCCCCCCCCCCCCTCCCCTTGCCAACTTCTTTATCTATTTAAAAGAAAACGCCAACCTTGGGATCAGTACTTTGACCTGGTTGTTGAAATTCGATCACCTCAACGGCGTCTTCTGGTCCATAACGGATCGAACTGGAATAGGGCCTAAAATCAATTTTAATTCCGATAGAGACATAATAAAACATATGCAATTTAAACATTTAGATCGCTGGTTCGAATCCATTTTTAACGAACGCTCATAATTTCACTTTTAATTCTTTTCCATCAATTAGCCCTTTTCATAAAAGAAAAACATTTGCATAAATCGTGAATATGGATTTCTTTTGCATATCAACAATCGCTATCACGCCCAACCATCACAGTTTTCATAATCAATTAAAAATTTGCGTATGTGTCGATACAAAATCATTTTTGTTTCCCATGATACTCAAAAAAGACGCTCATCTCCTATGGATTCGAATATTTCCATCCCCATTCCCGTGAGGATCAACGCAAAACATACGAACTTCCGGTTAATGCAGCATTTCTTCAAAAAGATCATAACAAGTTGTTGTTAATATACGTTTTTAATATCCCTTAAAGTATCACACCAACATTTCACTTAGAAGGAAAAACATTAACGACAGAAATATGCAAATTTTTCAAAATGTCAAAAGGAAGCAGATTTCTACGCGACAATATCGTCCTTAAAATGACAACTAACATTGAAATTAAGTGCAAATGTCATTGAACAAAATACTACTTACGAATTCATTTCATCCTCAGGGAAGTCGAAAATAGATGCGGCCGTATATTCGTCGGTAAAGCGATCGCCGTCCACATAGAATCCCCGGTCGTTAATACCGATTCCGGAAGAAGTTTCTGGCCTCTCCGATCCGAATCCGCTCTCCCATTTCCCAGTCATTTCGTTTCCCTTTAGTGGTAAAGTTACCTAAAATTAATGGCGGTAACCATTCAGCCCAAACTGATAATCAAATATCAATGGGCAAAGAACATTCCTTATCCGTTGAAACAGCCGACGCAAAGCATCAAAGCACTATCGGTTTATTTAATAAAACAAAGCGATATACCCCTTAAGTAAAATAGATGAGCACCAACAAAGGGGGTACTAGTCGAAATTCTGGGATGAGAGGGGGAGGGGGAGGGAATTAGGGGAAGCTATTGTAAAGTCAGACACCACTTTTATCTTTGAGCAAGTCCGAGAGGGAAATCCTCTCAAAATTTGATCAAATTCCCAAAAAATATCCTTTTCATACCGGAAAAAAACGTATCAACTTACTCTATCACATTTTGGTCGATCTTCTATAAAATATTAACCCTCTCAACTCCCAACACCTGTCAGAATTTAATTACCTGCTGGAAAACAAACCGGCTTATGTAGAGAGAATCGAGCAATAAAAAACAAAAATGTCGGAACTTTAACATCCATTTCAATCTGATTCAACTGAATACCTCTTTATCTCTGGCAATCGCATTGTTACGAAGTCCCTCTTGCATCTTTTCACGTCTCGATGTTATTTCTGTGAATTTCTCCTTGTTTGATCTGAAAAATATCGACTTACTTCCGCTAAGAAAAACTATTCAATCCCTTTAAAGATAACACCACGAATAACACCAATCGCTACAAAGCATACACAGATATGTTCCTCTATGAAACTCTTAGCTAGCAAATAACTACACAACAGCAGGTAATCATATGCACATTAAGCTAGGGCCGATGTTTGAATCTTTAGTGGTGCGCAGACATTTGCTCCTCCGATATATCCACGGCAGGGAGAAAGCGCTAATGAAAATTAAGACAGAGTATTGCTTTGTACTGGTGCAAGTTATCTTAGACACTTCCTCTTGCCTTTAGTATGGAAAAAGGTGAAGCGTAAACAGTGAGATAGTGTGTACTGCAAGATGACAGATCAAAAATGGATAGGCTACAAAACAAACATCACTCTAAAATTTGATCAAAGCAATCATCTAGGCATACATATCCTCCGTAAATCAGGTTTACATTGACGAAGAGAACAACGATTAGAGAATTTGAGGAAACAGAAAGACCGGAAGACTTCCTGCAGAGATGACTGACGTGGCAGGGATTGAACGCGATGGAATCTTCACTCCTTCCCTCCCCCCCTCTCCCTCCATCCAGTCCAATCGAGCAATTCCATAAACTTTCATAGAAACGTAGAACCTGCACGAAAAAATTCTGTCGGAAAATTTCATCTTTAACGAAAGTCTCTCACTTATAAGATAAAACTCTTATAAATCCAATCCGATTATCCTAAGCAAACATTGGGCAACATCTTGCTGTTCATTAATTCTTGGAATGAATGAAAAAATTTACTGGTAAAACCCTTCGGCGGCCATTGAATCCAACGTGTATCTGTTCAAGTCATTGTTTATTGGACGATCCGCTGCGATAAGCTCTTCTTTCTCGTATGCATCGAGCCTTTTGCGAATGCGAGCAGCAATCTTCGAACCACTTGGTGCATTCACAGGTACGGCATTCAGATGCCGTGCTGCACGACGTGACGACCAACGTGATGACACTCTTATAATGCACGGTCCCACACGTACCAAACGTGTTCCCATATAGGATATCGTCAGGGCCATGCTATATGCAAGTCTGCTGATGTGTATGTGACAGGTTATTGTGGTTCAAGACCAGGTAGTTCGACGTGAACGACGCGTACACTCACGACTTTCGTGGGAGCCTAAAACATATGACATTCTCTAAGTTCTCTCAGGATATAACAAAAAAACGTTTGTGCTTCATAACGTGCATATATATATATATATATATATATATATATATATATATATATATATATATATATATATATATATATATATATATATATATATATATATATATATATATATATATATATATAATATGCACCTATCTGGACATGAGGGTGAATCAACCGAATCATTTTAAAAAATTGGTCTCAAAGTATACGAGTAAAGTTTAAACGAGAATATTTGTGAAAGCATAAACGGTAACGACAAGATCATCGTATCTCTATGAAACCTCTAATCTTTTGGTGGATATTTACCTCGTTCTTCTTACTAAATCAGTCGTCTCCCCCTCCCCCCCGCCATAAAATTCCCAGAATTTGTTCCCATATGTCCGAAAATTTCTATACAACTGCCTTAGTACAAACCCCCTCCCCCTTCCCCCAACCTCTAAAATAAGGGTTACAGCTCTCGGTTTTATCGTAATACCGTGGTTGATTTTCCACCTTTATATGATATGACGTAATCTGGATATAGCTATCCGTGACAACTTTTCCATGTAATGAAATAAACTATGAGTAAAATTAGCAAAACAAAGGAAAGGTGAACAACAAAATAGCAATATAATGCCAACTCATCTCTTATGTAAGGTTTAGTGTAGCCACCTAAATACGATTCGATGCCGCACCTCTTCAACGCTGAAGGCGAAAACTCGATGACCATAGGAAAGTCCGAAGATACAGCTGATACAAGAAATATACATTCTCCTCCTCTTCCCAAAACGAGCATACTAGCATGATCATTCGATACCTGCCAAACTCCTTCCCTCACTTCAAGCTCACCTAGCCTCAGGCTAGCATCATTCTATCAACAATTCTGGTTAAGCGGCAGAAACTAAAGATTGAATGAAACACTTTTGTAAGAACCAAACGATGCAAAAAGAAATGGTCCTGATCAACATAGTCACCGGTTTGTAAATCTGCGCCTAATAATTTCCACTTTACTTTATCAGATGCCTGCTCTTCCTCGCCCCCCCCCCCCTCCTCACAACTCCTATTATCATTCTCCTTCCTCATATAAACTACAACCAATAACATGAGTTATAAATAAAAAATTCTGCACAAACCTTTTCTTGTGATGGTCGCTTTTAAAAACTTCCTCAAATCAACACCGTTCACAATCGCTAAGTCGCCAAAGTCGTTCTCAATAATCTAAAAAAAAATTCCAAACGACGTTACATTCAAGTTATATTCAGTCACTATTCCAGTATGAGAGATCAAGTAACTTTAACAGTACAACATAGCTCAAACTCTTCAATTAACAATTAGCGTTTCAACACCACAATTGGAGATGTAATGAACGCGTTCCCTAGCTCAAACTCTTCAATTAACAATTAGCGTTTCAACACCACAACTGGAGATGTAATGAAAGCGTTCCCTTCCCTTCTCCTCTCTCTTCACTATCTCAAAAATTTCTTCATGAATAGGTCACCTCCCGAAGTGAAATCTTGCAAGCTAAAGCTCTGAAAGACCGAAATATTTGCGCCTTTTGTGTAGTGTCACCCAACATACCTCACGCTAACTTTCGTGAAGATGAACAATTTTTTGCATATCGCTAAATGAAACTATGCATCAAATTTTTCCAGTACACTATAACTAATATGCCCATCACTGAACCCAATAAAAATCATTTCAATTCAAAGAGAAATCAACGTTGCCTATATTGGAGCCTAAAATATGAAAGAGAACAAATTGGTACCAATCCTATCGAATCTGGAAACGACTGCGAAGAACTTGTTCAAGTGCCATAAAATATGTAAATTTTAGTGACCCAAAATGCACTCATAAAGAAGCAACAATATAAGTTTCTGACTGAATCAGTCCTTACAAAAAATTCAAATTAACCTTACAAAACATTTAAATTAATAATATTTTTTAGATAAACTTATACCTATTTAAAAACTCCCTTCGCCAATAAAAAATAGAGATCAAAAAATATGCAAAAGAAGATCACAGCATCAAGTAGCTTTTTCTACAATGAACGAAAGACGTTAATCATTCAGGTATCTTCATACGAATACTGTGAAGTGTTCCCCAACGCAACGTTTCATTTACTGTATTCACAACAATGCAAATTTGGAAAAGAGGTGACGTCATGACAATACATGTAGTTAAACAAAATCTATAGGTACTAATCAAGGGCAAAACCAATCCTAAGGTACCGCAAACACCTGGGCATAGAGGTCTCCCGAACCGGCTACAGACATGGATCTTATGTAATACGCACCTATATCTGTATCGACATGCTGCAAATTTCCGCCTGCTTTCTACCTGCTACTTCTCTAATCTTCATCCATAACGAAACTCCATTCCTCCACCGCCCCTTCATCAGTTCCTATTCCAGTGCATCATATTTTTAGAAAGAAATCGAAGTCTCACCTCAACGTTGTCGAAGATACCGTGAAAATTGATTAGATTGATTGCAAAAACACCAGTCACGTATGCGACCACTGCGATCGGGAACAACAGCGGTAAAGCGATCGCCCAATATTTAGCCGGTACGTAAGTGAGCTGAATGGCCTCCAACCAAGGAGTGGGAACAAGTGCCCAAATCAAATACGCCACGAATAAAATCCACGAACACAAAAACAAAGCGAATCCTGCAAAAACTCATTGCGTAACAGACACTACGCAATTTGGGAGATAGGGGAGGGTATAGGGAAAGGGTTGGGAACGGAGGGAGATAGAACGGGAAAAATTAGTGACTTTCAGTGCAGCAGCACGCTACTGAAATATAACTAACCCAAAAAAGGAGATCCCTTTGAATGGCGACCTGTGCAGATTATCGACATTTAGCATCTTACCACACGATGGGATCAATATCTCCTATCAGTGGATATCCAGATACTCAAAATCAATACATCAACAACTATAATTAAATAAATAAATAAATAAATAAAACTGAAATACTGCAGCAATTATACTTATTGGAAACAACTTATAAGTATTTCAAAAATAAATCTAAACAACGGTAAGGTTTTCTTATGAACAGGAAATAATCACCTATAAATATTCAACAAATGGGCCACTTCAACCGGTTCGTATCACAAATGAAACCCGTCGTTCAAATATTCAAATACTTAAACACTAAAATAGTCGGCAGCACCTCCCCAATATTCATTATTTCTAAGCAATCCTATCCTATGACAACAATTCCTGTAACCATAAGTCACGTCGATGATGAATGTTGTTGTTTTTTCCATATTTATTAATATAAAAATCAACAAAAATAACACTTTCAACAACTCTATAGCCTCATTTTGTGTAGAGAGTTTTGTAAAAGCACAGAATCACAAATCAATAATAGTACAACTGGGGGTTAGTTCAAATCATTACAGTAACGGAATAATGAAATACACGTAAAACGAATGTTGCGATCACATTCACCAGCTTGCTATCGCGTCCTATTGCAACCCTTATATTTTCTATCAATGATAAAAAATGTTTAAGCCACATAAGTCCATATTAAGTATTCCATGAAAAAACGTTCTTTTACAACCATTTCAGCCAGAAATATGAAGTTAAAGACCCTTTACAGCTTAGCCACTGCCCAATTCATGAAGTCTTTGAAAAGATGGTATATTTTAAATGAATTGTACAGTACTTCCACAAACATTTCTACACATAAACGTTTTAATATTGCTTAAAGGAAATATTACAATCTTGTTGAATTTCAATCAATTTCAGTTAATTTCAATAAGAACAACATAAACCCTTACAACGTGAGATCGGCAAAATGGGCCCAGAAAAGTTTTCTCAGATTATTTATGACTAAAATCGCTGATCTACTCAACAGTTACCATCTCCTCTTCATCAGCAACATATGATCTGACGACGTTCATAGCCATAAACCATAAAATATCTAACAGCTTCCTACCATATTCATCTCTCTTGCTTATATTATTACGCACCTCTCCCTCCCGTCCTCCCCCCTCCCCTCCCACCTCCCTAACATATTTTCGTTGCGTTATTTTCGGTACTCAAATAGATTTAATAATCGAAAATCTCACCATAGACGCCTCTGGAAAGATGCGGATTCGGAGTAGCGTATGGGGGTAACGCCTCGTCAATATTTATACCATCGGCCACCTCCATATGCCATCAGCAAATGCCATGTAGTGATCGTATTCCTGAAACACTTTCATTCCTTTAGAGAATACTTTGCACAGCCACTATATAACTGTCGAAATAATACAACAAAAAACCTTACATCATTTGAACCTTACAGAGTGAACTAAACTCATTGACAGGGACACCTCTGAACGCGACAAAGAAAAAGAAACCGCTCATCTTTTCTTTTGTGTAACTCCGGACCGTTTGTGAGCGACTCTGGAGAAAGATTCCTCTCTCAACATGCATTAAAAAATCTCAACATGCACGCTTGTTGTTGAAACCGCAGGTTCACGATGTGATCCTTGTCATCTACATTTACGGGTAATCATACATCAAGGGATAATAGTCGATAGCCATAAAAACATTAATGAAAGCCAATTTTTAACAAATTTTTCACGGCACAATTTTAACGAAGCTAGATCTGCATATTCAAAACTACTACGAACACGTTAACCGGTCGGTCTGCCAACTAGATCAACAGCCGACCGGAATGAGCAATTAAATATGCAAATGAACATATATTAAAGACTTCGCCCACTGATCACCACTGCGGAGAAATGTGTAACTTTATACCGTTATAAAGGTCATTTTTGAAGAATTCAACATTATAGACTCCGCAGGAGCGAACCAGGCACTGATCTCAGCGGAAATTCGCAATCGGTCGGTTGTCATATCTTCGCCGAAGTTTATAAAGACATTTTCGAACTTGCTTATATATCCTATTGCATGATTACTGGAAAGAAAAAGAAATCTTCCAGCCCTAAAAAATTGCAATCCACAAAACATAAAAACATTCACAAAATTTTTTGGCAATGTCACAATTTTCGAAGATAAAAATTTGCTTATTACTATGACGGGTTGAGTGTTATAAAACTGTTGATTAATCAAAAACAGATATAAAGCACTGGAATAAAACCGATAAAAACAGAAATATTCTTCAGTTAATATTTACCTTTATTCAATTAATTTAATCAATTAATACTCCACCTGTATTTTATTAAATCATCATAACAGCACACACCAATCTGATTTTTTCAATACAGAACAAATATATCGAACAAAATCAGATTGGAAGCCTAATAAAAGAACATTTCACAATTAATATCCTATCATCGATGAATTCTTCCACAACTCCCTCCCTCCCCTCTTCCTCAAGAATGCAGCACAATACAATACCGTATACCTGCTGCGAACCTCCCCCCCCCAAAAAATCATCGGAGAAAAGGAATCGGGTGGTGGAAAAATAATTTCCCAGCGAAACCAGCATACCAGAATTCAACAAATCTTGCAATAAATGGGATTTTAAATTTTCTAAAGAAACGACATACCAGTTGCTAAATTTTTTTAAAGTAAAATAAAAAACTTAAAAAAACTCACTCCTATGAAAAAACATTAAAATACATATCACTGAAATTAAAATCTCTAAATAATATAAAAATATCGAAACAAATAAATAAATGAAATTTGATAAACATATGCAAACGCAAATAAATGCACAGTTCACTCATCAATTCCCGACCAAAAAACAATTGTATTGAAAGAGAAGCAAACAAGCCAAATGGAATGCTGGTGCAAACAATGGATGCTTTGAAATTGGTATAAGATTATTTCGAAATTAGAAAGAGAGAATCGATGGAAATGAACTTAAGGGAAGTGAAAAGATAGAAAGAAAGGGGAGAGAATGAAGTGAGGAGAGTGAAAGAAAAGAGAAAAAACAACAAATATACCAATTCCAAAGCAATTACGTCTACAATAGAGCACATTGCAATCTTTTAGAATAAAATAAACGCTGATTAAATATAATTTTAAGATTGCACCGACGATTCTAGAAGCCAATAGGACCAATGATTCTAGGAGCACTATCCTTTTCAGACTGCAACAGTAACTTCAATTTATACGTCCCTCTCCATCCTTTTATTTCAAAAACAAAAATGCAACTTAACAAAAGTAATTCAAATCTAAATCAAACATAATTCACAAAATAATTTAGTGGACGAAATACCCGAACAAACTTTCTAGTTCACAAAGCTTTCCACCCATCCCATAACAACTGAAATATTATTCTTTCATATGCAAATTTCATCATACAACTATGATAAAACCCAAAGCATCTGTTTAAATACATAAAATTAATCAAAAAACGTCGCATTCTACAAACGCTGATAGCGTTCTTCCGATCACCTCCAATCGTCGTCGCTTTCATCTTCTTTGTGCTTGGAAATACCTTCCTCCTTGGGTGGAGGTGGTATTAAAGCACTTATACGGGCCAAAGCGCCATCGCCCATTTTTGAGGATCTATTCGGCTGCTTGTTTTCTGCCATTTTACCTGATATACCTGAAATAACAAAGAATTGCCCGATTATTTATAACGGATCTGCAAAGGTAGTCATTATTCCCTTAAAGAAATTTCAGTATGTATACCTCGTCTAAACACGGTATTCTTTTAGGTAACTATATTTCATCCTATCAGTATATAAACGTTTACATACCTATCATAAATATTAGTATTTATAGCCCTATGGTATATAAATAACAAATATTTATATTCCTAAAATAACATGACAAAAACAAATGATAATAAAAAATAACATTTAATTAAAACATAATAATAACAAATAAAAATTCACAACCAAAGCAATAATACCAATCATAAACGAAAAGAGACGTACTAAACAATATGAGGGGTTATGTAATCACATACTGGAAGATTAATTGATGACAAATTTATTCAATCGATAAAATACTCAATAATACTAATATTTACTGACTGCAATCTCACAAACTACTAAAAAACTTATGATGGGTGCTAATATTGATCGCTACCAATGATCTACTTCTTTCTACATTGTAAGGCTCGTAATATTAACATAATTAAATGGAATATTAAAGAAAGCGGTTCTTTTCAAGAACTTTGTTATCACTTTCATACACTGTCAAACAAATAAAATTCAAAAGAGACACTTAAAGTTCTTAGGAATAAAACCTTTTCTTCTCAACTCGAGTGCTTTTGCCAACGACGACATCAAATCACCATCGACTGCAGTCGGATTACGCGATCGTAACGCAGAAACATCTTCCGATGCACGTGCCTCATCCTTAAGCCCTTATCAATTAATTTAACAATATGAGGAGCAATGCTTAGAGCAGCAAAATATGATACAAAACCGCTTCCCACAGAATCAAAAAGCATAAATGAATCAGCACTGAACAGATAATTTTCTCCATATGGGGGCAGAAATCAGTCAGAAAGAGTTACGAAATATGTGAAAATAACACGATGACTTTTTACAAAAAGGAAAACAAAATTGCCTCTAATATCCTCCCGTGAAGAAAAAATTTACAAAAACTCCAAAAATTAGAATGAGCAAGCGAATATTTATTGTCAGCTATTTCAATATGGTACCTACTAATTATAGCCAAATTGGCCGAGTCAATAAAAAATGCTCTAGGGTCCTAATCATCAACTCAGTGAACTAATAAATTAAATCATCTAGTTTCCATCAAAAAACTAGATGATTTAATTATTTATAATTAACGACTGATGTCATCACCTGGCAACAATTTCTGATAGATCAATGATATGAAGATAATAAAAACAACAAATGACTTACCTCCTTTTTAATCGATCGTAGTTTTGCGCCTTTCGTGCCTCAGCTCTACGGCTTGCCTCCATCAAGTTCGAACGACCATCATCGATTGTGGGTAGTGATGGAACCTTTTTCTCGCATCCTATAGTGGGCGGAGCTGGTGGTGGAGGTGGAGCTGCTGACACGGACGCTCCTGATGATACCACCAATTTCGATGCATCAACCATTGGCAGCGGAGGTGAAGGAGCTGAAACTCTGTTTAAATTATTATAATAAAATCAGAAAATGCTTGCTAAAATTAAAATTAAAGGTAAAAACAAAAGAATGAAGACAGAACAGATAAATCCAAAAGAACTGCTGCAGAGCATCAACATGAGGGGCTATAAAACAAATCCTCCAAAACATAATTGTCGTCACGCATTCGAACATCTCCAGGAAGTGACTCATATCCGTTATAAATGTGTTCAATGAACAATCCTTTCCTGCACTTGCTGCAAGAAGGTCGTTCCTCGCTGATCCTCTAGCAATATCCTTTCACTTCATCATTTGCAAATACCACTCCTTATAAGAACTTGATAAAATATGACTGAATAATTGCAGGTGTTAATGAGAACAACCCTAATGCAATCAATTGCAAAGGAAATGGAAAAGGAAGGAAAGTACTAGAAGTAGAACAGGGAGGTAAATATGTGATAGAGTGCTCATAGATTGCATGTGATCACCAATGATATGAACATTAAAGCTGTGCAATACACTCTATCACACATGCCCACCTTTCAATATTCAAAACTGAAAGCAAGATGGGTATGATGAGGCAGTTGTTGATAACAAGATGCGCATGAGGTGGAAAGCAAGCAGAGCTGAAGGATGGGTAGATGGAGCCATCAAGCAGATCCCTGATGGTTCCATCTACCGTATTCAAACATAACCGGATACTGTTTGCTATTTCTAGCGATGAAATCTGCTGCCCACCTCACCACTTCTTTCAGTTCCAACATCTTTAATTACGGCCAGCAAAGAAACGTTGTTTTAAATAGAGCATAATATTTCATAGACCATACAAATGGAAGAGTTAATCTTACAAACGGTAACCGGAAGGATTTAACGTTATCAACATGAGAGGAGAAGGATTTAACGCACAGAAAAAAAGATTTTCTAAACGGGACTCCGCTCTCAAGGTGGCAGTACATTTCAGAATCCGTCAATTCATCTGAAATCCCTCAGATAACCTTCAGGACTATTCGACAGGTAAGTGCTAACCTGTTCGCTTTGATCCAATGGTTCGCCAAGAATCCGATGACATAAATCCGCCAACTTGAAATGCAACTGTTGTTCATCGGATGGCGATTGATCAGCGATACTTCCATTCGAGTCTGAACTATGCGCCTCACCTTCAATGTTTGAGCCGTAATAATGCTTCTTATCAACAAGAATTTATGAAACGTTGATAACGTCTCCTATCAGTTAAGGTTTCCAAAATGATAATAATTATTCCTGTCAGCTTAAAGTTGAATATCACTACTGTCATTTAGAACATCAGATGGTATTAAAACAACATAAAAATATATATCCTTTCTAGAATTGAATCTGGAAAAGAAACCTTAATTTCAGGAAAATAATACTCTGGGGATAACGATGCCGAAATTGCGACATTTGTGCAACCTCAACATTGTTAAATCAGAAGCCCAAATTCGAACTTCTGAAATCACCATCAGAACTCCAGAGTCTACATTCCCGTCCATCACACATATCTTTCTTAAGTGCTAAATTCCCCTCCACCATAAGATTTTTGTTCAAAAAAATTTTCATAGCAGAATCGTCAAATGTATCGTCGCATAATCCAAATCAACTCAATTCACAATACTACACTGGAGACAAATAAGCATCACTGTCGTTATTGTAAACGTAATATATGAAAAATATGGTGTTAGCATAACCTCTGCTTCTGTAACACAAAGAGCAACCCCTTTCCAATTATCTTAATGAACATCCTTCTCGAAGATTCAAAAGGTTTAAGAGATAGGTCAAATAGATGCACAAAACGAAACAGTTTAAAACCCAACATAAAAATAACTGCAACTGTTACGATGCCAAAACCATTGTAGTGCTGATTGAAATAAAAACCAAAAACATACTAAGCAGCACTTAGACCTGTACCTCTGTACAGGCAATAAGAATATAAAAACTGCTTGTTTAAACAATTAAATAACAGGTATGAGTAATATAATTTGCTAAGCAAGGAATAAAGAAGAGCATCACAACTAGACAAACGTCCATAAGAAAAAAAATTTACACACGAACAGAATTCAATCTTCCTTCTCCGTCCCTATTTGAAAAAATCCTCTTCCCCTCTCTACAACTCTGTCAATTTCCTCCCTCTCTTTGTCTACAATTCTGTGAACTTCCTCTCTTCCTTTTTCTTCACTCTGCCAATTTCTCTCTCCCTCCCCTCCAAAATGTTTCATTCCACTGTCAACCCCTAGTACACAATATTTACAACTCAAAGCATTCTCTTAACGAATTATAAAAGTAGGCATGTTTATTTACTTACTCTCTAAATAAAAGTTGCTTTAATTAATAATTTAAATAAAAGCAAAGATTACCGGTTGGAAGATCGGGAGAAAAATTCTCCGACACGTTTTGTTCACGTTTTAAAAAAAGCACTTACGTTGAACAATAAAAGAATATGAAAAGATCTTTTCATTGCGTTGAGACGGTGAAAAAATATTTAGAAGAAAAACTCTTGCAAAGTCTCGAAGGTCATTAGTGAACATTAGCCCTCTTATTGCCAACAAAAGTTTCACTTACTTTTTGAATTTCAAATATGATATGTTTTACCCACCGCGATCCTTTATTCGTTACCATTCTCAGTTTACACCTTTTCACATCCCTAATCCACTTGCGACAAAAAAATACCACGAAAAAAATCATACCTGCTAACAAGATTCTCTCCACTTTTCCACTTGGCCAAGAAAGCGGGTCGAACGCATCCTTTACATTCTTTATGGCGATATTACGCACAGCAATTACCATCGCGTTGCCAAGCGGAACTTATTTCGCTTCTGAGTCGTTCATCTCAAACAAACTCTTCTTAACTTTATATTTGCCATCAATAGCAAATTTACAACTTATAGCAGAGTTTCAGCAGTAATAAATAAAGCTCTCTTTAATCGACGAACCGTAATCACTAAGTTATCGGCCCAGAAATGCTCCATATATCCCCATATTCCTATTTTTACTTGAAACCAGTCTACGTATATTTTCACTCTTTGTAATTTTATATTATTTTCAAAAGTTCGTACGACTTTCCACTCAATAAATTATCAACTGTAATACAATGTTACTTTCAAAACAAACCTCCAGTTCAATTAGCAACTAATGCAATAATACAATTTGTGATACTAAATTGTTGTTTTATTCGATGTTTCGACATCTTATCTTATCGACTCAAATGCTTTTTGAGTGACATTTCATCATAAAAGAGGAAAAAGTTTAATTATTCTCGCCAACAAGGGTTTGTCCACTAATTCTAAAATAATATAACGGAATAAAAGGATAGCAAAAAAGAAGTCTAAAATTCTCTCTAACTTGATCATGCATCCGATCTTCTGACAAAAAAGGATCTCAAAGCATTATTAGCGAGGCTTTGAGTGAAACGTTTATCGGCTTCTAATGAAATATCTAAGTTTTAGAAATATCATTACTTGAAAACTTAGGCAATATAGTTGAATACTGAAGAAATGTGTTACAGAGCAAAGAAGTAGTGATGTAGATTCATAGTAGCGATCCACGAATCGATGTATTTTAGGAAATCGCAAATCATTAAGACATTTAAAAATCCAAAAAGATTTAGCATAAAAAGCTATAAAGAAATGCAAAAAAACTTTCAAAAACCAAACAAAAAATCTTCAAAGAATGTCAACATGTACAAGTAAATTGCGGTGAGTGAAATAAATTAAATAAACGATTAGATTGCTTAGGTATTTGATAGTAAAATGACGTATAATAATTGACAGATAGGTAAACATATAAAAAGAAAAGACGTACAAAGCAACAAACTATTTGTTCTTCGATGCAAACAACCGCACGAAGACTTACATCGCTAGCGAATGAAGTAAACAGGAGTCGTCAAACGCAGCAATATGCAGTAATCGCCGCTTATAGCAAATTGCCGCGTATGCCAAATCGCCGCTTATAGCAAACCGCCGCGCATACCAAATCGCTGCGCATGCCAAATCATCGTATAGATCAAGAAACCTATCAAAATACTGCGTTTTCTTACGTTCTTTGATCTTATTTCGTTTCGCAGCTATATTTTCGCGCTATTTTTGGAATACGATCTTATATGATAACTAAAAATCAGTCTCCACTTTTATTAAAGGAATAGCAATGAAAGAAGATGTTAGTTGAGAAAGAAAGGAGCCAAGTTGGGAAGGAAAATTAGAAAATTATAACTCATAATAAAACAACTTCAGGTAATTCAAAATCGATGTCAAAGACTGCCCACCTGAATGCGATATCAATGCAAAACAAGAACCAATTGAAGCGTCAACAATTCAAATTTTTAGATTTTATTTAAAATTGAAAAAATTATTCACATTAATCCCTCTCACCTATGCTTGGTTAGCTATCATGCACTACCAGCACATTCTTCGGCATATTCAATGCGGATGCATATTTCTAGTAGGCTGCAAAACTTTAGAAGTTTGCCAGCATCTAGAACTTTCATGAAAAATTTTGGAAAATCGCCAACATCTAGAAACTGTAAAGTATCTTTTTCGTTTGCGTTAACAGACCAAGAGAGACGATAGAAACGAAGATAAACAAAAACGGAGGTAAACAAACAAATACAAAATTTCCAACAAAATTCTAGTGCGAATAATAAGAGACCTCAGATAACTGGTTGAACTTACATAATTTAGGTAAGACAAATACCACACATGGTAAGACAACATTCACGCGACCGACCTGCAACAACAGCCCGACCTAAAGACCGCTGCAGCCAGGTAAATCAGCGGAGCATTGGGTCGGGGCAGGCGGAAGCGACGTGAAGAGACATTATTCGTAACGAATGCTCTATTGATTAAAATAAATTAATTAATTAAATTAAATAAATAAACGACCACACACATCACAAATGTCTTATCGCAGACCCATACAATTCGTTAGCTTTGGAATTATTTCAGTCATAAATGTTCTAGTGACCAAAACCGTACCCTATCATCACCAAAGCAATAAAAAATTGCTACCTAAACTATGGAAATTGCACTTGGATTCATTAAACACAAAAAACTAACCAAAGAGTTGTGGTTGTTCGAATAATACTGCGACCAGTTTTACGCTTCGAGACTAAACGTCGAGTCTTGCAGCTATTTATCGAGAACCACGCACCTTACTGCAACTACCACAATCATATACCTGAGGTGGAAGTACGAGACAGAAAACCTCATACTCTGCAGAATATTGGAGAAGGCAACAACATTACACTGGATAATGGATATTTCGTGGATATGCCAAATCCTAAGGCACCCGTCTCGACTAACGGAAGCGTTCAGAGCAATTTTTGAACCAATTAGAGATCTTCGGCATAAAAATCGAACCATTTAAATCTTACAACGATTATTCTTTAAAAACTTTTGCCAATTTTTTCTCAAAATAATGGGTATGGACGTCACTGCAGGTACATTTCTCAACACAACAGGCCTATGTCTTTCTTACATTACTTGAGAACCTAAAATTGCAACATAGGTTACTTCTCTCACCTCATGTATCATCCAAAAAAAAACTTCCTTTGATGCACACCACTTACGCTCAAAGCTTCGAAACGCTCAAGTCCTTATTCTACTCATACACTTTGCCTATATAAACAGCTGGCACTCAAGCAAACATGAACCATGAAGGATGAGATCACTAAACATTGCTTTCTAACCATTCATACAAAATCTCAGTTAAAATCACCGTTCATATGTCGTGCCTGATTAATGAGTGAACAGGTCAGTGAGCAAACATCATGACATCTTCACCTGGTTAATTAATATTCACCTAGCCCACAGGTGTTTATTTACTATTAGGTATGACACCGAAGATTCAGCCAAAGATATTTACCTGTAATCGAACATTGCAGTGACCAAATTTACTCGTATACTCAATCCTCGTTTATCATTCTTCACGCAATGTCACGACGAATTTATCGCTTTTGTGCTGCTTCAGATGCCATCTAGAGCCTGTATAGGTCGAGCTTCGGGTCGTTTGGATTCTTCGGTCCTTGATTGGGTCCGTGATACTCCGCCATAAACTGCTTCTCCCTCGTTCGTGCTCTGAGATGTCCGCATCGACAGATGGATCGGCTCCTGCCCTCTGCTTACGACACCGCCGCTGCCAGACACAACGTTCACCTTATTCCCTTCTGAGATGATATAGCATACGCAAAGGTGTTCTCATTTACCTTTTTCACTTATAAACAGAACGGATATCGTTTATTTATTCATGACATAGAAACCAATAATGTGCAACATAAGCATCAATTTTTATTTGTTTCCGTTTTGTAGGTCGTGTATTGAAACACGCACAACGACAACATCCTCACAGAATAACCACCTTACACAATTTTGGGCTCTGGCAAAAAATGGAAAAGAACGGTGGATATACGAAATAAAGAAATCCACCAAATATAGAAGATTCGGGATTTGAGGGAGACGAGAGAGGGGAAGGGGCTCAGAAATAGAGTGCAGAAAAAATATTCATTTAGACTTTGAAACGCCCGATTCAAAATGATCCACGTCTATCAATGCTTCTAACATTCCACCTAATAAGATGCTGTAAGTGGTTAAAAAAATTCAACAATAAATATTCATTTATTTATTCAATAAAAAATTGAAAAAAACACAAAAAAATGTCAATAATCAATGAACAGCAAGGTTAAGACAACGAAGCTCTGCCGGTAGAAAAGTATTCATACAATAAATAAATTGAGAGAAATATTGGAAAAAAAAGGAAATATAACAACATGAAACATGTCTAAACGAAAGGTTAGAGGGCTGCACGAGGTGTTACAACTTACACGGATAAAGAAGTGCTAAATCCTTGTAAACTAGCGAACAAACCTATGCTAAAAGACCGTATGAAAGCTAAATATATGCTTAAAAAAAGTACCGTCTTTACCTTATAACGAAAACAATAGCAATAAGACCGTGACCTTAATGAGTCCTTTCAATTAATAACTTCATGAATCACATCGATAAAATTACGGAAATCGTCGACGTTCCCTATCCAAACAACGTCGGGCTAAAGAGGGTAGGGATATTTGAACATTGGTCAAAATTTCGATGAAACGATTCTTAGATCGCAAAAACAGTCAGACGGTGTCCTTGCAAAGAACTCCCACCTCCATATTCGACTTTTTGCTAAGCCCCCTTCCCTCTTACCACATTAATATTCGCAAAGAAACGATCCATGGCATATTAACGACAACAACCATGTCAAGACGAGTCAACTGGATTTACTAAGAAATGAAGAGAAGGAGAGAGGGAGGAAACAAAGGAACGAAGAATGAGATGGAAAAAGTGATGTAGTAACCGTCTGAGATGTTTGCCCAGTCTGAACATCGTTGAATCGACAATAATTTTCACGTCCAATGGTCTTTGCCCATTTGTAGGCTTTCTTCAATCGCTGCATTAACACGCTGAAAACGAATTCTTCACTGAAGCATTATCTCAGAAAAATGTCACATTTCTAAACATCTAGCCAACTCCGCAGATGGAAGTTAATGCCCATTCAAAACTTCAGCAGTATTCACCGGAAATTTTATAGGTATCCACCAAAAATTTTAGAAGAGACTGGTACCACCCCTTTTCCAATACAACAGAGAAAAAGATCTCAGAAGAGCAAATCAAGCACAAACCTCCATCATTTGTTGCAATTCATTGCCACCTACTTTGGTCGCTTTCCTTTTACGCCTCTTTTGCTGCCTCGGCTTCACTTGCATCACATCGCTCTTCTCCAGATGCGCTTGCCATTTCACTCCGAACTCCCTGAATCAGGTTGCGCTTTTTGAACTTAGAAGCTTGAAAAAATGACAATAAAAACAGGCATTTCCGAAAAGAACTCAATGTCGTGCACTAATTTAAAGTCGCTTTTTTAGAACTTCATATCTACGATGCCATTAGCATATTGTGTCTCAGTGTAGAGGAGGAATCACTTCGACAAATGAATTTATCTGTTAAAAAAATAAAAAACTTCATTTACACCTAAGTTACTTTGAGCAAAATGCCGAAACGTGGGGGAAAAATAAACTTACTTTTTTCTCGCACGAAAATCTGGAAGAAATGGGGAATTTCTGCGAAGGAATCGTCGTTCCGGGCCATATTGACGTTGTTGTACGCTGTACAAGATCTACAGCGCTTACCTTATGGAAATCCGATTGAAGACTAATGTTGAAGAGTGTCCTGAAATGACCAGTACATGACTATTATAACATCCTTCTCAACCGACGATGACAATCATTCAGGCTTTACTTCCATAATCGTCCGTATTACTGAAATCATTATAATAACGACTAATATCGAATATAGGGAACCCACCATCCTATAATCGCATCTCCCAATTGCTACGCAAAACGGATTCGAGACAAATGAACCGAAAGTTCTCAATACCAGGACTTTCAGCTATAAATCAATATATCAAAGCTTGAAAGATCAACGATTGCATTACGTTTTCGAGAAAAGTACTCGCGAGAGATATGACTACATTTTCTAAGTAACTAATGAAAAATCGCCAAATTTTATAGAAGTCAGTAATCATCGTCGAAACGAATAATTTATATTTGCCAACTGAAATATGCCCAAATATTATCTCCAACAGAACAAAAGAACGCAACAAATCCTTATCTATAGCAGCTATGCCAATTAAAAGATGCTGAGACTATTGGATCACCGAAAAAAGTGTTGAAAGCAATGGATCATAAATAAAATGTAAAACTAGGAAATACGATTTGCCAGCGTTCGTACAACCCACCAGATAGATGTCATTCCTTACAGCAGTGCCTCAAGTGGACCATTTTAAATGAATATTCTGGAAAGAAACTTGCTCATGTAGAGTGTAATAAACTTCAATCAATTTGCTAGCAAAGTGAGAAGAGAAAATAACAGCACAATGAGCATTAGCAAAAGAAACCCTTTGATAAAATCAGGAAGTTCATGGGACTCATTTGCGGTACTGCTTCTCAAAAGAACGAGTTCATGAAGCTCGATCCTCTCAGATGAAACTGAAGTGAAGTTGAAAGCTAAGACCCTCTTTCTTACTCAAATACTCTCAAACAAACACAAGAAATAACTTAGTACCCACCGCCGATGGCTCGGTTATTGAACTCAACGTCGATAGTGTAGCGACCCACTTCGTTCGGAGTGAAAACAACCCCGGTTGTACCGTCAGCATGTTTATTTGCCGTATGCCTTACTTTTACCTTCTTTGCGCCTGAACGAATACCTTTACGACAATATTTCACCCCTTAGTCACCTGCCACAGATATGCAAGGAAAAGATTTTTTAAAGAACCAGAAAATCGGACATCAGATTACAATGAAAATACGACCAGAAAAACATCACTAGTGCTCACTCAACAAACCAGTTAAATTATGAAGAATCTGTATCGAAAAAGACTTCGCCTTTTCATACCGCTTCCATTTTACCGCTTATATTTCCGCAAACGTAAGAATTACCAATTTTTATCAAAACGCACATAATGTGGATATTTTTGAGAAAAACATAAACATCATCCATATAAGTGAATATTTTCAATATGTAGGAAAGAGAAGAAATTAAACAATATAAAGGCAGTGCAAACTTTATGACAGCATTGCTAGGGGAAATAACGGTGAGAGAGAAAATGAATTCTGCATATGAAACAAGAAGCTACCTAACTATTCGAGAACCGACTTAAAACCAGAAAAAAAGACTACTAAACGCCAATTCCGCAATAAATTGACGTTTAGTTGAACTTGCACCAAGCAAAATCACTCTCCATTCTCCCCATTATGCGCAGTCCTAATGTGTGCATACATTCACTACTTTCGCCCGAGTGCCGAATCTCGAGTATGAGTGAACTGCAATCTCAGACGAAGATAGGCAGCAATTTTCAAACGCCTTCAGATGAATAGAAAATATTGCAAGGGTTAAACCTACACAACGCTAATCGACTCATCTTTATCGATTCTAAGTGCGAAGGAAAAGATTTGTTGGTAAAAGTCAACACCACCTCGTTACCACTGCAAACCGAACAGTACTGTGAAAACGTATTTCCAGTTGTTGACAGAGGGATTTTTCTAACGTTTGAGATCTTTTCGGGTTTAAGAGAGTATTCTACAAAGAAATCATTATTTCTAAGCAATCCTATTCTACGACAACAATTCCTGTAGCTACAAGTCACGCCAATAATGAATTTTGTTGATTTTTCCATATTTATTATTATAAAAATCGACAAAATTAATACTTTCCACAATTCTGTAGCCTCGTTTTACATATAGAGGTTTTATAAAAGCACAGACTCACAAATGAATAATAGTACCTCCGGGGGTTAGTTCAAATCATTACGGTAACGGAATAATGAACTACACGTAAAACGAATGTTGCGATCACATTCACCAGCTTGCTATCGTGTCCTATTGCAACCCTTATATTTTCTATCAATGATAAAAAATGTTTAAGCCACATAAGTCCATATTAAGTATTCCATGAAAAAACGTTCTTTTACAACCATTTCAGCCAGAAATATGAAGTTAAAGACCCTTTACAGCTTAGCCACTGCCCAATTCATGAAGTCTTTGAAAAGATGGTATATTTTAAATGAATTGTACAGTACTTCCACAAACATTTCTACACATAAACGTTTTAATATTGCTTAAAGGAAATATTACAATCTTGTTGAATTTCAATCAATTTCAGTTAATTTCAATAAAAACAACATAAATCCTTACAACGTGAGATCGGCAAAATGGGCCCAGAAAAGTTTTCTCAGATTATTTATGACTAAAATCGCTGATTTACTCAACAGCTACCATCTCCTCCTTCACCAGCAATATATGATCTGACGACGTTCATAGCCATAAACCATAAAACATCTAACACTTCCTACCATATTCATCTCCTTTGCTTATATTATTACATATCTCTCTCCTCCTCCTCCCCCCTCCCACCTCCCTAACAAGTTTTCGTTGCGTTATTTTCGGTATTCCGATAGATTTCATAATCGAAAATCTCACCATAAACGCCTCTGGAAGGAGATTCGCAGCAGCGTATGGGGGTGATGCCTCGTCAATATTTATACCATCGACCACCTGCGTACACCGTCGGCGAATGCGTAGTGATCGAATTCCTGAAACACCTTCATTCCTCTGGAGGCTATTTTGCACAGCCACTATATTACTGTTGAAATATTATAACAAAAAATCTTGGCTTTTCTTTTGTGTGACTCCGGAGCGTTTATGAGCGACTCCGGAGAAAAATTCCTCTCTCAACATGCATAAAACAAAAGTCAACATGCATGCTCGATGTTGAAACCGCAGATACACGATGTGTTCCTTGTCATCTACATTTACGGGCAATCATACATCTTTGAATTATTACTGAGTATAGAAGGGATAAAAGTCGATAGCCATAACAACATTAATGAAAGCCTTTACCCGTGGCAAAATTTTAACAAAACTGGAGCTTCATATTCAAAGCTAGCACGAACACGGCACGAACACGTTAACCGGTCGGTCTGCCAACTAGATCAGCAACCAATCGGAACAGACAACTATGCAAATGAACAAATATTAAAGACTTTGCCCACTGATTCACCATCAAGAAGTATTGTATAACGTTATATCGTTATAAAAGACATTTTTGAAGAATCCAACGTTATAAATCCTGCAGGATCGATCCATGCACCGATCTCAGCGGTGTTATCTATAATGCGTTATCTATAATGCCATAACATGTGCAAATGGTACTTCAGTTTCAAATCAGAAAAAAAGTTGAACGAAGTACATCAAAATACAAGGAAAATGCGAAAAAATAGTGTGCAATTTGTTAGAAACGGCGTGAGAAAAAGAGACCCTTCACAAACAACGAAAGAATGAATGAACCGAAGACAACAAAAGAATACGCGCTTGCGTACGGAAAATTCACTCGTTTAAATTTCCCTCCAGTATTTTTTGGTTCGAAATCGAACAGTTCGCATTTACAGTAACTCTCCAGCTCTACAGCACCACCAATTCAAATAAAAACCTATGGGTTATTGTAGCGTGTTAATAACCCCCAAGCACGATGAAGCAGAATTTTTTTGCAAAACGTTACTATTTAGTGCAATACAATACCGAAAGAAGCCCATCAATTTGCCCACACATACTACAGAAACTATCATTCCCCCTACCCAACCATCCCCACCTTTCCTCTCTATTTCAGGTTTGTTATGGCTACTGCTTTTCTAAAAAGAATGCCCCACACTGCTCAGTTATAAATTAGACTTCTTTTCCCTTCATAATGAAATCGGAAAGATTTCTGCGCCACCGCATTAATTATTACCCATTCTTTTATTTAGGTACATCACTCCATCCAAAATTGAGTGTGTATTTCGAATGTTTGTCAATATCCGTCGTTTGGATGAGCTTAAATTATACGAAAGGCTTCAGATGGGAAAATAGCCGGTGGGCGATAGAACCAGTACCAGGGAACGATGAATAAAAAAAAAACTCACCTAGCATCAGGTCGTTCAAGCGATGCCGCTTCTATTGTGTTGAGACTTGAATCAATCCAATGCAGATTAGTAGCCATCCAATCGAGACTAATACCTTCGGTCATATCGAATCCATCCACGACAAACGTCGTCGCATTTGTACCATTGCGAGTTGCCACAAAAATTTTCTTCTCACGAATATGTAACCTATAAAAAACATTTCTATTTTTTAAATATAAGAAAGTAACAACTATTACCGCGCACATCATGTTAAAATTTAATATTATACAACAAATTTTACTTCAATTTACTAACGGATTTTACTTCACTTTGCTAACGGAGGTTCCATTGGTACCTGGGAAATTTTCTAAGGCAAAAGATGAGCAATGAGCATAAAAGTTCAATACCATTTTCCAACCAATCCCCGCCTCCTCAACATCGATTAACCTAAATTCTCTCCATATTAATCACTTTTACATAAACAGATAGATGAACAAATAAGTTAATAAATAAACACGTCAATGAATAAATAAATAACCGGCAGTTAATTTTCCATTCAATTCTCCAACGTTCCATCGTTTTGGTTGGGAATAATGGGAATAACATGATATAATGAAAGCAAGCAATTCATTCCACCTATGTTCAAAAAAACATCAAATAAAACAAATAAATATGCTAGAAGTCTCAAGAAAGGCTCAATTTATAGAAAGCAAAAAACAAACAAACAAACAAACAAACAAATAAACAAAACGAAAGCGATGTATCCGATATCACCGGAACAAATTACGCTACTTGGCAATTGTGCATTTCACAAGGAACGATTCATGAGGCTCGATGTATTTGCCTTGGAAAATATATTGCGAAAATTAGCAACAAGAAGGTAGAATAGTTTGCAATATTATTTACCTCAAAGGTTATCAAATTTTTAATGTTCCATTTGCAAGTTGAAATCACTTTAGTGATTATGGCATCGAAAAGAATATAAGTTTCAGTTGAAAATAAACATTTCTGGACAATCGGTAAATAAAGACTGGGATAAGGAAATGGAATAATATTACCTGCTCGGAGATGTTGACCACCTCAACGCTGTTTCCAATATTGTAAACGTAATACAGTTGTTTGGACAGCCAACCGAATAACACGGGAATAAGACCATCGCTATGAGTTACCAACACCCGCGCCGCTTCTTTAACGTCTGATTCCAGTCTAAAATTGATAAACACATTTAGATTAAGTGATAAAAATGATTAATAATCAATATAAGCCTCTTCGATCAAACAATAAAAATATCTGGAAAAACAAAATATTCAAAACAAGAGAAGGGAGAAAAAGCAAACTAAATGACCTAAAAATACGCAGTGAATTATTGAAGGGTTCATAAATGTGAAAAACATTCCCACCGAGAAATACATTCAGTTCCTCAACGTTAGAAGAACAACCCGAACTCCTTTTCGGGTTTGCTGTCGAGTATAAAAAGAACCCTCCATTAGTCCATTCCTCAGCCTCATTCGGGCCCGAGAGTACCACATGAGCAGAACCGCAACAGTCGAGTAAACACCAAAACGAATGGCTAATGAAGGCAGTAACAACATTTTATACCCTATTCATAGCACAAAATCAATATTTGTAAGAGCCATTCCATATTGCACACTGCTACGGTCAAATCGAGCTAATCTACGTTCTTAAACGACTTGCTCTACAATCAAGATCGTTACAGTAACCGTTTGGAGGCACTTACCATGATCCATCCATTGAAAGTTGATATTTCTCTTGCGATCGTCTGTGCATCGACCGCGCAAATGGCTCCACCCGAATGCCGCGTGCAGCCCCTGGTGGCGCGAATGTATTGCAAACTGGTGCACCCACTTCATCACTGCAATCCATTGCAAAACATTCAAGAATGAGCTACAGATCAAGAAATTCTAATGTCCAAAATGATAACAGTAGGCCTCTTCCGTGCATTTATTCTAAACTATATTAAAAAGCTAGAAAATATGAAAGTAGAAATGACCAACCTAACAAATTGCAAACTGCGAATTTCTGTGAAATATACGTTGCATAAACATCGATTTCAATCTAGATTGATGTAACATACAAAAAACAAACCTCCGTAGCGAAATGAAACCTGTGCATTAAGCTTTTGCAAAAGCGAACCTGTGAAGTGCACAGAAACATCGAAATAAATACACTCAATAACGATTGAATAAAATAAACTTGGAAATTCTAGACGTGAAGTTGTTTACTGGGCCAGAAATTTGTGTGTTTTCATTTCTGAGTGCCCCTTTGAAAGCCAATTCCTTCGAAACGTGCTACTAATGCCTTCAATTATCTACCAACAAAGCAAAGCCAATAAGCAGTCTTCTGTCCGCCAATCCTTCACCTCTGCCTTCACAACTTTCCCCTCTTCCTCCACCCTCCTCCCTTCCGCCTCCCTTTCCTTTGTCCTCATAACAATTTCCGTTTACGTTTCATTATAGCCGTAATTAATAAACGAACATTACAATACGCAAAAAATAAAAAAACAAAATAAAATATATAAGAAAGAAGACATCGGAAAGCACATCAAAAATATTCCTATGGAATATCTTATTCTATAACAGAAATGTTTTAGTATCAATAAATGTATCAATATTGATAATAAAACATTAATCACATGAGATCTGCCTATCCATATTGATAAGCGAATGAGGAATGAAATCTGATAAGCAAACAAGCAATGAAAAAATCACAACCACAAATGTGAAGCCATTACCATGCTAGCTGCGTATCATACCTATTCACACCTCTATGTTTTATTTTCTAAGGTGTTCATTGACGTATACTTTTCTGCAAATCTCTTTCATTCCCCAAATCAGCAGTTCCTTTCTTCATTAACGATATAAAAGCTAGGTTTTATTATTACTTATGCCAGCTTGCTCTCAATTACTTCTCAAACGAAAGAATAGCATATAAAGTATTATCACAAAGTAACCACCCATCTACGATCAACTTAGAATACCAAACAAAAGGTTATAAACAGACACGTCTGCCAAAAAGCTGCGATGAATCAACCTTCTACCTATATAATATAGTAAGGACATCAACAGTTGCTTTCAACTTCATTAGGCAAGCATAAAAGAAGACGCATATTTACATACTTATTGCCCTAACTGAAAATAACAGCCTACAGAAGCAAAACAACGAGTAGAACATTGAACAGAAGTTTTGATGAGCCGATCGTCTTTATAAAACACTTGCCAACAAAGGCGCAATAATTAAAATGGTGTAGTAAATTTTCTGCTAGAGTGAAATATTTTCAAAAATAATGAGCATCCGAGATTTGGGAATTTTTGAAAAATATAACGAAATATTAGATAAATCAATTCAGAATTAATGCCTAAAACGTCTCCTTCAAACTACTTTCCCACATAGTGTTATTTTATATATGCAAATCACGTGTATTTCGCAACCGCAATTGTGAAAGTTCTCTTCATATTAAATGATTATCGCTTCGCATTAAGTTTTTAAAAAACATAAGCACAACTCATCCACTCATCGATTTCTCCGTTTATGAGCTGATGCAAGTGTTATCCGATATCAATGCTCACGATCGACATTGGCATTTGCTCGTACTTATCAAAGTGCTATGTCATATTACGAGTTTTAAAGCGCAAACGAAAAACACTCGAAACAACCTATGTACCGACTGTGTGCTACAACGGGTATACAATCAAATAGAACTGATAGCACCTGATAATATAAACATCTGTTTGAATAAAAATTTGAAGCAAATACGGTACTACATACCTATATCACATAAATACGGAGTATCAAACAAAATGCTCTAAAGTAGTCATTAACGAATCACGAAGGAAGAGATTCAAAATGAATAAAGAATTAAAAAAAATACCTTAATATGGGCATAACCGAACCAAGAGATAAATTGTGAAGAAATGAAGATTGAATAACTGCAGTGATAAGAATACTTCAGTAAAATCTCGTGAGCGAAGCTGAAAAACAATAAACGAATCTCCGCCTTACAACCTTCATCCTCATCTTTAGTGAGCGCAGTACTGCAAATGCCTCCGGAAAAACAATAACGTCACGTCGCAATTGGCAATAATACAAAAATTTGAATTCCCGCTCTGGAAGGATTCGTTGCAGGACCCGTCATTCATTATTGCAACGTCCTATTCATGCCAAGCACCATCTCCCGTTGATGGAGGTCATAATTAGGGACATAGAAAAAAGAAACGAAAATATGAACAAGAAAAAATAACCGCTGCAAGCTGTACATATATATATATATATATATATATATATATATATATATATATATATATCCAGTGTTTACACGAAATCCACTATCAACACCAAATCGATTGTGCTATTAAAGCGAAATATTCCCCGCTCTTTCTAAATAAAAACAAGTTACTATCAAGAAGCTGATTGAAATATTCCGTTCCTGAAGACAACTGACTGGACGGTAGGGAAGAAATCGGGACAATTATTTCATGAGAAAACATGAAGAACGCCCGAAAATGATTTAGTATCCATATGACCCATCTAAACCAGCACCACCACCCCGTCACCCCGTAACAAAATGGTGCCTCATTATGCATGCAGTAATATCGTGCCGTCAAATCAACGAACTTTGGACAATAAGGAGAAGTAAACAACTTAAAAAAGAACAAAGCACCCCAATGAAACGCGTATAAACTCCAGAAAGAACATTGTGGTCGAACAAGCAAGAAAACGTACTTACCATCAAACATAAAACATATATGCGTTAGTTTCATAATGAAATCATTATGTGCATTTGAACACTAAGATAGCCTAATCAAGGAACACTGAAATCATTCCCACTATCATGAAATCGGCAGAAATGACGCGGGCAACTAGGCCACAAATAGGCTCAGTACCACAAGATTCAGACCTCTCTAAAGATTAGATATAAAATAGGACTAAAATAAACCTAAAGTACCGCAAGACATGGCCACTACGGCTACAAAAATGACCAGCTCAATAGAAAAAATTGTTGAAAGCAAATATAAAGCATTTGTGTGCAAGTGCGTCAACTTATACAATCTAGACACAAGGTTGGTTTGCAAACGCCAAGCAAAAACAAGCATAAAATATGCTGCAAAACTTGGTTTGAAGTTTGATTCCTTCAGTTTCTCTAGACCCATTCCAACATCCACCACCCTCCTCTTTATATCATTTTCAACCGAGATCTCATTTGTGCGAAGATATTCGAAAAGCGTATTTTTGCGCAATGCTAACGGAAATCCTTTTATTAATGCACAATTAATGCATTTATCAATAACGTCCTCCCACATGACTTCATTGGTGAACAACAATAATAAACACCTTCTGCAGCATGTGATCATCAATGCACTCATATAAATATAATCGATAAAATATTCACTGGTTTTAAACCATCTCTCGATTTCAATCATCATCAAAGCAAACCGAATACTATCAACAAAACTGTTTATCCTAAACATATAGTCGAAAATTTATACAAAATCGAAGAAAAACTCAAATTTACATGAATATCTCAAAAAAAGACAAACATCGGGCAATAAGGATGAGTTGAAAGATCATTGTGACAGGCGTCACTTAGCAATATCTATTTAGAAGAGTGTTGTGTTCTATAATAGTCTATTTTCAAAGCAAGAGGCAACATTTATTAAACCAAATTCTATAATCACTCAACCCTATCTCCCCCCCCCCCCTCCTCCGGTACCCTTATACTTCCGCATCGTTCAGTTGTAACAAACAAATGACATCAGTGATAACTGGAGTGGCTTTGTTTCTACATACTACTCTCCCCCCCCTCTCTCTTATCGAATTGGCTGCAGTCTTTTTTTTTGCCGGTTACCATATTCCTCCACTCATCAGCACTGCCTCGCAAATAAACTTCACTGCGCCTTGGTCACTCTCCTTTTGAGTCTCCATTACGTACCCTCTAATTTAAAGAGTTTGTCAACGCATTGTTTGTGATATGAAGAGTGCAATACTAAGAGTAGCTAATTGAAATTGATAAGTTCATCAACTAGAAAGAAACGAACATTCCCCTCCCCCCTTCCCTTATCCCGCCCCATCTAAAAAGCACTTTTAACTCGTTATGTAAGACATGGTCGTCGTTGACAGTGCTGTCTCAATGCACAAAAACAGTCTCGAACATACATTTGGGCACATATAATAAAAAGGAGCGCAAATAGACCAATAAAGTTACCAACTGCTGAACGAATTTGGAGGAGAAACCACGCCAGAACATGATTATTAGGGATGGAGTCGTATCAAACACGGATGGTTTAAATGAAGAAGAAAGCAACACATAACGGTTTAGCATTAACAACTGCTAGAAGAATCTAAGAAGGAGTCCTTTATTACACTAAAAAACCTGATTTCGAGTTCACCAACCTCGCTAAATAAAAAGCAACATTATGAAAAGGGGAGCTATCCAAATAGCATAATTTTTAAACCAAATTCACGAATTTATCTCTATTGCACAATATATGCAACCCATTTCCATCGTTGAAATCCAATCCAAAAACAACAACATACCAATCCAATGCACTCAAATAAATTCCATGACAATAGCTGTCCAAAGCAAACAATCACCACTAATGCACTTGATAGTAGCCTCAGCTCCTCGCTTCACGAGCTTCTTATCGGAAACAAAGACCTGCAAAAGTAAAATGCATGTAATATGTTGCTATTTCGGAATTCTATGCAATTGTGTTCGATAGATGCCACAGATGCGAATAGATTTTGATAAGAAATGAGACTTTTTTAATCCTTTCATGGGTAAACCTTTCATAACTTTTTCGTCTAGATGTATCAAATAATAAAGTAAAGGAAGTGATTCCCTCTGATCATTGTGCGGTCTTCTTTTAACATTTCTAAAAGGATAGAGAAATTTTTTATATTTCTCAGGAATTCATGAAAAAAAAAGAAATCCTTAACACTTATTCACAAAAAGGATGCAACTTTCCAGTCCAATCTTGCAGATTTATTCGCGACGTAAATCCTTTTATTTAATCCCCATCCACCTAACAATATTTCCACGAAAAGCAATTTCAATTTCCTTTAAAAAAACAAAACAAGAAAGGTTTCATAACAAATAACAGATCAAATGCATAGGCGATATCTTTGCACTGAAATGATACCCTCTTAACTGCCGTAATCGGCTTATCAACTTGAAAATAATGACTCAAAATAACTAAAAGACAATCATATTCATAATGGTGATTTAAATGTTTCGCTACGAAAAAATCAACAAAACTCAAACCATTGTCGCCTGGAAATGATGAATAAATACAGCGATGGCTCGGACTGCTTAAAATGCTACCCATATTTTTCTAACTTAATAAAATCTCTTAACAACGGAGGAATATGACCAAACAATACTTAACAACTCCAACTGTACTCTCTATGTTCAAAAAATAACTTTTCAATAAGCTAGGACAATTTCAACATTCATTTCCCCGACTTCGTCGGTACTCCCTTCCTCTCCCACCCCTCCAGAAAAGAAATATTTGAGCAAACTACAACCTCACATCGCAAAATCCTCGCCCGGACGTTTCAGGTTCCATGCGATTGTACCTGCGGTTCCATCGATCCCACTTTCTCGTTGCTACTTTGATAATTTCTTTGGAAAATGGTTATAAGTGCTAAAGGTTATTTTTAATTGCTATATCCCTTATTCAAAGTTTTACCCGTCCCTTGAAACTTACTTCGAATTTTTTATAGACAGTTATACCAACCCTCCCATACGAGTACTCCTCATGGATGTTTCTATCATATGAAGCAACACAATCACAAAAAATGATCACCTCTATCACTCTGAAAGAACCTAACCATTCTGCAATAATAGAAAAAACCATTAAAACAAAAATTGCTGATCAAATCAAACGCTACAATCATAAAGCATACCTCCTTTTTGCCGCAATCACCGCCAGGAGATTTATTGTTGCAACAGCGCTGAAACCGTTCTTCGCCTCGCTTGCTCAGCAACTGTTCCAGCGACCGTTAACAGAAGGAGGCATGATGGCTCCGGTAAAAGCTTCAAGCTTTCCAATACCTGAATAATTTTCCCACTACCTGACAGCTGAAATACACGGCCACAAAGGTGGTTCATAATTCTAGCACCTCCTTCTCATAAATACCACTAAACGAGTCATATTACCAAATTTTAGTTGGTTCGATGAGACCTTCATTGATCACTGTATCATTTTGCCTGTCGACTTTTAAGTGCTGTACGGACTTTCAAATCAAACAATATCAATGGTACCAAATATTAGGTATTAATCGAGGATCGTAGGTAAACAAAACTATTTATTCGTCCCTCACCACATCTGTGCTCCCAAATTAAATCCATAGCTACAGGTTTTCTGAAGAAACAAAACAAAATGCAAAGTGGAAGATAAACATACAGGAAATCAGATGTGATAATATCGCATGGTTTCAATAAAACAAGTACATCACACACAGAACCGTCGAAGATTCAACAGTAATATCAAGATATTTCAACAAGTATACCAACAAGATTCAACAGTATACAGTAATCGCCGCGCAAATCAAATCGCCGCGTATAGCAAATAGCCGCGTATAGCAAACATCTGCGCCTACAAACGCATTTATAACTACATTTTATCATGCAAACTGTTGGTAGGATCGTACTGAAAGGTAAGGTTCAGTGTTTTGGTGGATATTTGTCTTCCTCTTCCCTCCTCCATCCAAATGTCCTTTTTTTGAGCGTAGCGGAATACTGAGAATTTCGAAAGCAATTTCTATATAGGTCAGGTAAATGTAGGCAGCTTCCAAACAGCCAGTTCCTCTTATAACCTTTTATTCTGGATTAAGGCATGCTTCCCATCATTTTTTCCAACGAAAATATTCTCAGCATTCCGCTTGGCTCGAAAAGAAAACATTTGGTGGAGGAGGGAGGAAGAAGACGAATATTGCTAACGTGACATTTAGCCGCAATGGTCTCAGGAAATCAATGTGTGTTCGGCAGCTTCCTGCTGCCCTTTGCGTGAATTCCGTCCACTAAAAGCTTATCGTTGCTGCAATCAAGCATGTACCGCCCGGTTGCATAGAGAACCTCCGTGCAACATCTGGGGGCGCGAGCTCTAGCCAGAACATCAACCAGGTACGGAGTTCGATACTGAACAGTGAAGAGCAAACAAGACAAGCTCTACTACTTGACTCATTTGCAAGGTCATCACATCTAATGGGAAACAAGCATGACGAACTCGCCATAAGAACATAAAAGAATTTCGCTGAGTCGGATTACCGCAGCGATGCAAGAGAAACGTATAATCGAGGAGCTCCATTCAGTAAGGCTAACAAAAATTAGGATACTGCGATAATACAAGGTGTTTAGACGCCCTCTTGAAAAAGTCTGAATGTGAAAGCCTCAAATCAAAAAACTTCCTAATCATTAGTGTCTTGTATAAAAAGAAGTAATCACTTCTGCATGAAAACGAAACCGGAAACCACATTGCAAGAAACATAAATCAATTTTACTAATAAGTCATTAAAGTAAATCACAAGAAATAAGTTAAGTAGCTCTCAGTTGAGCAAAACCCAAACTTATCTTCCCATAACGTAACACTTCAAACGACTCGATTTCAGTATTTGTCTTGTATAAAAAGAAGTAATCACTTCTGCATAAAAAACGGAATCGGAAACCACATTGCAAGAAACATAAATCAATTTTACTAATAAGTCATTAAAGTAAGTCACAAGAAATAAGTTAAGTAGCTCTCACTTGAGAAAAACCCAAACTTATCTTCCCATAATGTAACACTTCAAAAGATTCGATTTCAGTATTTGTCTTGTATAAAAAGAAGTAATCACTTCTGCATAAAAACGGAATCGGAAAACACAGTGCAAGAAACATAAATCAATTTTACTAATAAGTCATTAAAGTAAGTCACAAGAAATAAGTTAAGTAGCTCTCAGTTGAGAAAAACCCAAACTTATCTTCCCATAATGTAATACTTCAAACGATTCGATTTCAGTATTTGTCTTGTATAAAAAGAAGTAATCACTTCTGCATAAAAACGGAATCGGAAACCACATTGCAAGAAACATAAATCAATTTTACTAATAAGTCATTAAAGTAAGTCACATGAAATAAGTTAAGTAGCTCTCACTTGAGAAAAACCCAAACTTATCTTCCCATAATGTAACACTTCAAACGATTCGATTTCAGTATTTGTCTTGTATAAAAAGAAGTAATCACTTCTGCATAAAAACGGAATCGGAAACCACAGTGCAAGAAACATAAATCAATTTTACTAATAAGTCATTAAAGTAAGTCACAAGAAATAAGTTAAGTAGCTCTCAGTTGAGAAAAACCCAAACTTATCTTCCCATAATGTAACACTTCAAACGATTCGATTTCAGTATTTGTCTTGTATAAAAAGAAGTAATCACTTCTGCATAAAAACGAAATCGGAAACCACATTGCAAGACACATAAATCAATTTTACTAATAAGTCATTAAAGTAAGTCACAAGAAATAAGTTAAGTAGCTCTCAGTTGAGAAAAACCCAAACTTACCGTATTTCATCGTAATCGTCGTATTTCCATGGAACCTCTCTAATCTCTTGGTAGAATTTCACCTCTTTCTTCCTATCAAATCACTCGTCCTCTCTTGTTGCCATGAAATTCCTAGGTATGATTTGTTCGTATATATCTGAAAATCTATATACGACTGCACTGGTACAATCCTCTCCCCAAAGTAAGAGTTACAGCTCTCAGTTTTATCTGACGAAATGCGGTGGTCGACTTTTCATTTTTACGTTATAATATGTAATTTGAATGTAACAATCCATGACAATTTTGTCGTGTAACGGAAATAAACTATAAGGAAAATTAACAAAACAAAGAAAAGGTGAACAATAAAATAGCAATGTAATGGCAGCTCATTTCTTATGCAAAGTTTAGACAGCCAGTTAAATACGATTCAATGCCGCACCTCTTAAATGCTGGAAACGAAAACTCGATGACGACAGAAAAGTCCGAAAATATAGCTGACAAAAGAAATATCTCTCCTCCTTCCCCCTCCAAAAGACATATTAGCATGATCATTCGAAACTTATCTAACCTATTCCCTAATCTCGAGCTCATCTAGGCTCACGTTAACATCATTCTAACGTCAACTTTGGTTAAGTGGCAAGAATAAAAAGGGCAATAAAACATTTTTGTAGCAACCAAATGATACAAAAAGGAATGGTCCTGATCAACGCAGTGACCGGTTCGTAAATATGTGGCTAATAATTTCCACTGCTTCCTCTTCCTCGCCCTCCCCCCTCCCCCCCCCCTCCCCACAACTTCTATTATCATCCCCCTCCCTATAGAAGCAAACAACACAAAATATGAGTTATAAATTAAAAAATGAGTATAACGAACGATTAGACTGCTCAGGTATTTCAGAGTACAATGACATATAATAACTGACAGACACGTAAGCATATAAGAAAAGACATACAAAGCAACAAACTATTTGTTCTTCAATACAAATACAGCCGCACGAAGACTGATATCTCTAGTGAATGAATGTAGCAAGTAAAGCAAGAATCGTTCCACACAGTAGTATATAGTAATCGCAGCGTATAGCAAATAGCCGTATAGGGCAAGAAACCTATCAAAACACTGCGTTTTCTTATGTCTTTTGATCTTATTTTATTTCGCAAATATTTTTTCGCGTCATTTTTCAAAATATGATCTTATACAGTAACCAAAAATAAGTCACCGGTTTTCTTACTGGAATAGAATAAAATCAAAGAACACAAAAACAAAGAGAATCTTGCAAAGATTCATTACGTAAGAGAGAGTACGCAGTTTGGAAGATAGGGTAAGAGAGAGTAGGCAGTTTGGAAGATAGGGGTGGGTATAGGGGAAGGGTTGGGAACGGAGGGAGATAGAACGGGAAGAATTAGTGACTTTCAGTGCAGCAGCATGCTACTGAAATACAAGTAACCCAAAAAAGGAGATCCCTTTGAATGGCGACCTGTGCAGATTATCGACAATTTAGCATCTTACCACACCATGGGATCAATATCTCCTATCAGTCGATATCCAGATACTCAAAATAAATACATCAACAACTTTAATAAATAAATAAATAAATAAATAAATAAGTAAAACTGAAATACTGCAGCAATTATACTTATTGAAAACAATTTATAGGCATATCAACGAAATGAACCTAAAGAACAATAAAGTTTTCTTATGAACAAGAAATGATCACCTATAAATATCCAACAAATGGGCCACTTCAACCGATTCGCATCACAAATGAAACCCCAAATACCAAAACACTCAAATAGTCGACCATGTCTCCCCAACACTCACTATTTCTAAGCAATCCTAATCTACGACAACAATTCCTGCAGCCATAAGTCACGCCAATAATGAATGCTGCTGATTTTTCCATATTTATTACTATAAAAATCAACAAAAATAATTTTCACAATTCTGTAGAGTCGTTTTACATAGAGAAGTTTTATAAAAGCACAGACTCACAAATGAATAATAGTACCTCCGGGGGTTAGTTCAAATCATTACGGTAACGGAATAATGAACTACACGTAAAACGAATGTTGCGATCACATTCACCAGCTTGCTATCGTGTCCTATTGCAACCCTTATATTTTCTATCAATGATAAAAAATGTTTAAGCCACATAAGTCCATATTAAGTATTCCATGAAAAAACGTTCTTTTACAACCATTTCAGCCAGAAATATGAAGTTAAAGACCCTTTACAGCTTAGCCACTGCCCAATTCATGAAGTCTTTGAAAAGATGGTATATTTTAAATGAATTGTACAGTACTTCCACAAACATTTCTACACATAAACGTTTTAATATTGCTTAAAGGAAATATTACAATCTTGTTGAATTTCAATCAATTTCAGTTAATTTCAATAAGAACAACATAAACCCTTACAACGTGAGATCGGCAAAATGGGCCCAGAAAAGTTTTCTCAGATTATTTATGACTAAAATCGCTGATTTACTCAACAGTTACCATCTCCTCTTCATCAGCAACATATGATCTGACGACGTTCATAGCCATAAACCATAAAATATCTAACAGCTTCCTACCATATTCATCTCTCTTGCTTATATTATTACGCACCTCTCCCTCCCGTCCTCCCCCCTCCCCTCCCACCTCCCTAACATATTTTCGTTGCGTTATTTTCGGTACTCAAATAGATTTAATAATCGAAAATCTCACCATAGACGCCTCTGGAAAGATGCGGATTCGGAGTAGCGTATGGGGGTAACGCCTCGTCAATATTTATACCATCGGCCACCTCCATATGCCATCAGCAAATGCCATGTAGTGATCGTATTCCTGAAACACTTTCATTCCTTTAGAGAATACTTTGCACAGCCACTATATAACTGTCGAAATAATACAACAAAAAACCTTACATCATTTGAACCTTACAGAGTGAACTAAACTCATTGACAGGGACACCTCTGAACGCGACAAAGAAAAAGAAACCGCTCATCTTTTCTTTTGTGTAACTCCGGACCGTTTGTGAGCGACTCTGGAGAAAGATTCCTCTCTCAACATGCATTAAAAAATCTCAACATGCACGCTTGTTGTTGAAACCGCAGGTTCACGATGTGATCCTTGTCATCTACATTTACGGGTAATCATACATCAAGGGATAATAGTCGATAGCCATAAAAACATTAATGAAAGCCAATTTTTAACAAATTTTTCACGGCACAATTTTAACGAAGCTAGATCTGCATATTCAAAACTACTACGAACACGTTAACCGGTCGGTCTGCCAACTAGATCAACAGCCGACCGGAATGAGCAATTAAATATGCAAATGAACATATATTAAAGACTTCGCCCACTGATCACCACTGCGGAGAAATGTGTAACTTTATACCGTTATAAAGGTCATTTTTGAAGAATTCAACATTATAGACTCCGCAGGAGCGAACCAGGCACTGATCTCAGCGGAAATTCGCAATCGGTCGGTTGTCATATCTTCGCCGAAGTTTATAAAGACATTTTCGAACTTGCTTATATATCCTATTGCATGATTACTGGAAAGAAAAAGAAATCTTCCAGCCCTAAAAAATTGCAATCCACAAAACATAAAAACATTCACAAAATTTTTTGGCAATGTCACAATTTTCGAAGATAAAAATTTGCTTATTACTATGACGGGTTGAGTGTTATAAAACTGTTGATTAATCAAAAACAGATATAAAGCACTGGAATAAAACCGATAAAAACAGAAATATTCTTCAGTTAATATTTACCTTTATTCAATTAATTTAATCAATTAATACTCCACCTGTATTTTATTAAATCATCATAACAGCACACACCAATCTGATTTTTTCAATACAGAACAAATATATCGAACAAAATCAGATTGGAAGCCTAATAAAAGAACATTTCACAATTAATATCCTATCATCGATGAATTCTTCCACAACTCCCTCCCTCCCCTCTTCCTCAAGAATGCAGCACAATACAATACCGTATACCTGCTGCGAACCTCCCCCCCCCCCCAAAAATCATCGGAGAAAAGGAATCGGGTGGTGGAAAAATAATTTCCCAGCGAAACCAGCATACCAGAATTCAACAAATCTTGCAATAAATGAGATTTTAAATTTTCTAAAGAAACGACATACCAGTTGCTAAATTTTTTTAAAGTAAAATAAAAAACTTAAAAAAACTCACTCCTATGAAAAAACATTAAAATACATATCACTGAAATTAAAATCTCTAAATAATATAAAAATATCGAAACAAATAAATAAATGAAATTTGATAAACATATGCAAACGCAAATAAATGCACAGTTCACTCATCAATTCCCGACCAAAAAACAATTGTATTGAAAGAGAAGCAAACAAGCCAAATGGAATGCTGGTGCAAACAATGGATGCTTTGAAATTGGTATAAGATTATTTCGAAATTAGAAAGAGAGAATCGATGGAAATGAACTTAAGGGAAGTGAAAAGATAGAAAGAAAGGGGAGAGAATGAAGTGAGGAGAGTGAAAGAAAAGAGAAAAAACAACAAATATACCAATTCCAAAGCAATTACGTCTACAATAGAGCACATTGCAATCTTTTAGAATAAAATAAACGCTGATTAAATATAATTTTAAGATTGCACCGACGATTCTAGAAGCCAATAGGACCAATGATTCTAGGAGCACTATCCTTTTCAGACTGCAACAGTAACTTCAATTTATACGTCCCTCTCCATCCTTTTATTTCAAAAACAAAAATGCAACTTAACAAAAGTAATTCAAATCTAAATCAAACATAATTCACAAGATAATTTAGTGGACGAAATACCCGAACAAACTTTCTAGTTCACAAAGCTTTCCACCCATCCCATAACAATTGAAATATTATTCTTTCATATGCAAATTTCATCATACAACTATGATAAAACCCAAAGCATCTGTTTAAATACATAAAATTAATCAAAAAACGTCGCATTCTACAAACGCTGATAGCGTTCTTCCGATCACCTCCAATCGTCGTCGCTTTCATCTTCTTTGTGCTTGGAAATACCTTCCTCCTTGGGTGGAGGTGGTATTAAAGCACTTATACGGGCCAAAGCGCCATCGCCCATTTTTGAGGATCTATTCGGCTGCTTGTTTTCTGCCATTTTACCTGATATACCTGAAATAACAAAGAATTGCCCGATTATTTATAACGGATCTGCAAAGGTAGTCATTATTCCCTTAAAGAAATTTCAGTATGTATACCTCGTCTAAACACGGTATTCTTTTAGGTAACTATATTTCATCCTATCAGTATATAAACGTTTACATACCTATCATAAATATTAGTATTTATAGCCCTATGGCATATAAATAACAAATATTTATATTCCTAAAATAACATGACAAAAACAAATGATAATAAAAAATAACATTTAATTAAAACATAATAATAACAAATAAAAATTCACAACCAAAGCAATAATACCAATCATAAACGAAAAGAGACGTACTAAACAATATGAGGGGTTATGTAATCACACACTGGAAGATTAATTGATGACAAATTTATTCAATCGATAAAATACTCAATAATACTAATATTTACTGACTGCAATCTCACAAACTACTAAAAAACTTATGATGGGTGCTAATATTGATCGCTACCAATGATCTACTTCTTTCTACATTATAAGGCTCGTAATATTAACATAATTAAATGGAATATTAAAGAAAGCGGTTCTTTTCAAGAACTTTGTTATCACTTTCATACACTGTCAAACAAATAAAATTCAAAAGAGACACTTAAAGTTCTTAAGAATAAAACCTTTTCTTCTCAACTCGAGTGCTTTTGCCAACGACGACATCAAATCACCATCGACTGCAGTCGGATTACGCGATCGTAACGCAGAAACATCTTCCGATGCACGTGCCTCATCCTTAAGCCCTTATCAATTAATTTAACAATATGAGGAGCAATGCTTAGAGCAGCAAAATATGATACAAAACCGCTTCCCACAGAATCAAAAAGCATAAATGAATCAGCACTGAACAGATAATTTTCTCCATATGGAGGCAGAAATCAGTCAGAAAGAGTTACGAAATATGTGAAAATAACACGATGTCTTTTTACAAAAAGGAAAACAAAAATGGCTCTAATATCCTCCCGTGAAGAAAAAATTTACAAAAACTCCAAAAATTAGAATGAGCAAGTGAATATTTATTCTCTTCTACTTCAATGTGCTACTTATTAATCATAGCCAAGTTGGCCGAGTGAACCAAAAACGATCGTCTAGGGTCCTAATCATCAACTCACTGAATAAATAAATTAAATTGTCTAGTTTCCATCAAAAAACTAGATGATTTAATTTATTTATAATTAACGACTAATGTCACCACCTGGCAACAATTTCTGATAGATCAATCACAATAAGCTAATCAAAAACAACCAATGACTTACCCTCTTTTTAACTGATCGTAGTTTTGCACCTTTCGTGCCACCAGCTCTACGTATCGCCTCCATCAAGTTCGAACGACCATCATCGATTGTGGGGAGTGATGGAACCTTTCTCTCGGATCCTATAGATGCAGTTGGTGGTGGAGGTGGAGGTGGAGGCGGTGGAGGAGGTGGTGCTGACGCAGGCGCTTCTGATGATACCACCAATTTCGATGCATCAACCATTGGCATCGGAGGTGGAGGAGCTGAAACTCTGTTTAATTATTATAATAAAATCAGAAAATGCTTGCTAAAATTAAAGGTAAAAACAAAGGAATGAAGATAGAACAGGTAAATCCAAAAGAACTATTGCACAGCACCAACATGAGGGCTATAAAACAAATCCTCCAAAACATATTTGTCGTCACGCATTCGAACATCTCCAGGAAGTGACTCATATCCGTTATAAATGTGTTCAATGAACAATCCTTTCCTTCACTTGCTGCAAGAAGATCGTTCCTCATTGATCCTCTAGCAATATCCTTTCACTTCATCATTTGCAAATATCACTCCTTATAAGAACTTGATAAAATATGACTGAATAATTGCAGGTGTTATTGTGAGAACAACCCTAATGCAATCAGTTGCAAAGGAAATGGAAAAGGAAGGAAAGTACTAGAAGCAGAACAGGTAGGTAAATATGTGATAGAGTGCTCACAGATTGTACGCGACCAGCAATGATACAGAACACTAAAGTTATGCAATATACTCTATCACACATGCCCACCTTATATGTTTCAATTAAAAGATGGAAGGAGGGGGTTTCACTGCTCACAACTGTCAGCGAAATGGAACCCGAAATTGAGCAAACAGGTGAGGGAGGAGGAGGGGAGTGGGAGGGGAATCTGTCCATTCTTACGACCAAATGCATGCAAAGGCTTTTCATTAATACTTTCTAAGACAAATACGAAAACATCTTCGAACATCCTGTCAGACTAACAATCGTTAAAAAACCTCTACTAAGGGAAATCGAAGTTTTCAAAACGAGGAAATCTTCCATCTAGCACGTCACTCATTAAGGCACAATACAGCAAATCCACAAAACAGCCCACCACATAAAAACATCTTCTCAGGGGTGATCAACTTCCGAACAACAAACACTATAAACCTCAGAACGTCCGGAAAAGAAATGGACACACTTCCAGAACACAGCGTCTCGTTAATGTATACCCTATGGAAAGTGATCAAAATTGCGATGCAAACACTTACGTGGTGGGGGTGGAATTGTCGATCCTCCTGAAGTCACAGAAACCGGTTCTTGTGGTGAACTCGTCAATGAAGCCACTACGGCTTCCTTTTTTAATGGTCGATGAACTTCCCGTTTCGGTAGGATCGCCTCTGGCTCTTTTGCGTCCGAGGTAAGTGGAACTTGTGGCAGAGAGGCCCAACTGACTTCAGAAGCCCCAAAAGCATTCAACAAATCTGTTCCAGATGAGGGTATGACTGGTGCAAAAGTGATGTTTGGGAAGGTAAGGTCGGTCGCAATACCTGCAAAACCATTGGCTTCACATATAACGGCTATGACAAATCGCATAAACTTTAATAAGTCAGCCCTCACCTCTCCCACAAGCACTCTATTATAAAAAGGTATCAGTTCCCTTTGAGGATATGGACCTTTCTGAAAAAGAAAAATGAAGGAAACCACCCTGATGGCTCGGAATTAATGCTTCCTAAGTTCCACTAGAATAGCGAAAGCTCTGATCAAATTCTACCCCGAGCACGATCCTTGTAACTTCAGGAACTCCAGACATAATTCCCAACTAATTCTCACAATTATATTTATTTTCAAGCCAACCGCAATATTAAATTTATATCAATTATGGTTATCACTAATTCCATGCATAGTGTTATCAATAATTGCTACTTCAGGAGCTCAATTCCAATAGCAATGAGTGCTTGACTTCGCGAACTTCATCTCTATCAGGTGTTACACTCATAAACTTGCTTATCTGTGGATTTACTGACCGTATCCTACAACCAATAAATCAATAACACACAGCATAAAGAGTAATATGTATGAGCGAACAACCTGCTGGATAAGGAAATCTGCGATACGAAAGGAGCAAAATAGAGTTGAGGGACGGCAGACGAAGAAGGATGAAGGATGCAGCTCGAAATATACCTAAGACAGACAAAAGCAAGCAAACTAATTGCTGTTTTGTTGGTCAGCAAACATAAAAATTGTAAATAAAGCCCACCTGGCAAGTCAGGAAGGATATCAGGGAAGTCGAAATCCTGTAGCGATCCGAACTCAGGTTCATATTGCAATGGGTCTACTTTTCCTTCGATGTTCAACGCCAGTGTTGAATTCTCTTCGGCAATGGCTGCATTCTGCGCAGCATTTAATTCAGCTCTTGATGCAGGACGGATCTTCAATTTGATTCGATTTATAACGCATTTCAATACGTTCACTTCAAAATACCTATCCGGTTATTAGAGAAGATTTTATTCAACAAACTTTAAAAAACCTTAAAAACTTATTTGAACTAATTAAAGCGCTTCTGGTGACGAATGCTGTCGAAATTGAACTTTCGAAACAAAATGGGAAATGAAGTTGCATTTTACTTGAAGCAATTCGTTTTCATTAACACATTTTAAGCACCATTTCACTGCTTCAAGAATCAAACAACGAACGACAAACCAACAAAATTGATATGAGCTCCAGTTATAACCGTTTTAATTACCTTCGCATCACCCCTCCCCTTACAACACCTATAATTCGCACCTTCACCAAATAATACTATACCAACTCATAAGATTATCAAGACCACACCTCAATTCCTTAAATAAATTATTCTAATCTACCTTCATGCCAGTATTATCGAGTGGATCCATAAAGTCATTGCTCGTATAAACATTCAATGACGTATTGAAGAGCAATAAATCGGCCACTGAACTTATATTCGGCGGTATGATTTGTTCTAAAAACAAAAAAACACTATATGCACACCTTTATGCACTTTTACATAAAAACTTCACAGGTATAAAGCTACCTTAATAATACTGAGGAACGAATATATGGAGGGATAGGGGGGGAGGGGGGTAATAAATATATTAAGGGACAGTATGAATCGTCTCTGATGAGACTGTCGTCTCTACCCTCTGATGAGAGTGGCAATAATCACCAAATGCTACTGGTCCGTTCAAGAGTAATCTATGTTTAAGACTATTTTCTGGGGTTACAAGTCCGCTACAAACATTTTAGACAACAGAAAAGCATATAAATACCTGGTAAGGACCTCCATGGAGGGATCCGATTTTACGCGAAAAAAAACGACTCAAAAATGGTTTTAATGGGTTATATTCTTAATATAAAGGACATGATACTATTAAACAATAAAATAACATTACTTATATGTCTGAATCCCTCAGAAATCTTTCATTTTGAAAAAAAAATCCCTAATAAATACTGCTGAAGTTCGGGAGTTTTAGTGCAGCTACGCCCAAAAACGATTAACTTTCTTTTATTCTGTGAAAAATTCTATGATAAAATTCGTTTACTCATTCAATAATATTTTTGGAATGCATATGCTGCTTACTAGCTGTAGTTGCCACTTCTGAAAAAAAAGAAAAATAAATAATTAAGCGGAAAATGTCCCTCTAGAAACTAATTTAAAGGATAATTTTTAGAACCCCGCAAATATTCTCGCAACAAAAAATCACAAAATGAACGACAAAAAGTTTTTGAATGAAGTATTTTTTGCGTCTCATAAATGAATAGTCTGCCTCCAATATCCCATTAACTGTCTTCCAATCGCCTCCTGTATATGCCCTAATCTAATCACGATGCCGTTGCCCGGTACTGTTACGTCTACCGGATGAACGTTCAGTATGAGCATTCTAACTGAAAATGTAAAACCCGGGGAAAAGGTTTAACCATGCAAAAAATATTCTTTAATAGGGGATTCCACCTATGCATAATCTCTCTTCCTACTGGCTTTCTCCTTTCCTCTAGGAGCTAGTGAAGTCATATAAGAATATGATAGAAGAGTACATACCAGGTTTTTGACTTTGTGAACGCTTCGCGTTAACGTGGAAGAATTTATTTTTTTCCGCGATGATATTCCCAATATCTGGCTGCCTGTTCACAGCAATCGATCGGTCGTTACGTCTAGTCACACCATTTGTTCCATCGTCGAACGGAAAACCACGCACTCGTCGAAAAATTGCCGATGTTTTCTTCTGCTCATTGACCGGAAACCTCGCAGGTGCATACATCACTATCGCTTTATCCATCTAAATCAAAGCTATGCTTCAAATTATGCTAATTATTGGAAATAGCCATATTGCATATGCAAATTCATCGTGATATCCGTTAAAGTTTTGTTATAACATTTGAAAACGACGCATCAGTTAGAAAATTGTGCCGGGAAGATGTGAAAAAACCTTACTTGAGTAGCAAACCCCCTCCCCTTCCTTCCCCACCTCCCCCCCCCCCCACCTTAGTAGCCTTATATACTCCACTCAAAAAGGTGTCAGCTCTCTATTGCCCTATTTATGTACATCATTTTACTTTAATCAACCAAATATTCGTTGTAATCAAATGTCTCTTCACTTCATTTCCATTTGCTCCAATTTAATGCTTCGTCGATCCAGTCGTTTGCTGCAGTTTTCTTAAATGGTCACTTCATTTTATGGCACAATTGTGGAGAACGATGGTACCCTGGGTGCGAACCAAGAACGGAGTTGAGCTGCTGCCCCACATTGCGTACGCACCACTACCGTACTCTATACTCTGCAAACGAATGCTAACCATATCACAAAAACTTGAAAACTTGTAATATAAATAAGCAAATTTTTTTCCCTATTATTCAACTAAGAGTGTCAAATAATGTCCCTATGCAAAATTTTAGCTCAAAGGGGAAGTACACTTGCTGCATGGGCCATCGTTCAGTGCAATCTTTGATTAGTCCAACACAGATGGCCCATCCAGCAAGTACACTTCCCATTTTTCATTTAATCTGAAATTTTACATAGGGATATTATTTGACACTCTAAGTTGAATGATGGGAAAAAATGCCTGTTTCTTTCACAAGTTTCCGAGTTTCTATAATGAGCATTAGTATTCGCCTGCAGAGGGCAGAGTACAGTAGTTGTGCGTACGCAGTGTTGGGAACGACTTCAGCTCCGCTCGCAGTTCGCAGTGCCATCGTTCTCCGCAATTATGCCCATTTTACTGCATGTCTTTCTCCCTACTGTCTGTTCTGGGATTCTTCTACTCTATTCAAACATTTTGGCGGATATTGCTGCCACCCATCTAAACTTCCTAACTCCTTCCCTCGTCACTGAATCCTTCATTTTTGTCATTCCCTCGGATCCATTTGTTGGCTTCTCATTTGCCCAATTCGGTTGCCTTATGTTTCTTTCCACTCTTCCCTCTGCCATTACTAACAGCTTTGGCACATTAACAACATTTAAGTCTTATCTGAATAAACGAAATGACAAGCAACTCGATACCGTGACGAATATAAACCACCTTGCAAATAAAGGACCTCTCCTCAGGGATAGTTATGGGCAAAGGAGGTTCTATTCAAGTGATTGAGACATATTTTATTACACCTTTTCTACACCTGTCTGATTAACAATAAAAATTAAGCAGCAAAACTACCAACGCTTGCCGTTTATTCGCTGACCGCTTATAAGTAATATTCACCTCGAGGAAGAACTCATCGAAGAAACCTCTAGCAAGACCAGGTTTAACCTGTCCTTCCAACCGGATTTAAATTGGTTCCATTTCCTACCAGCAGACTGGCTTTGATACAATCCTGAACTGTTGCCCGAGTGGAATCGGCCTTAACCAATTTCTGAACAATCATCAGCTATAATAACTGGCCGGGCTCCGATCGCAACGGGGATCGATTCCAAAATTAAAATTAGTGAAACTGATACAAAGAAACAAAAAAGACAGGAAAAAATTCCAGCTTACATTTCTAATAGCGTCCACCTTCCTTAAGACTTCATTGATATGCGCATCCACACGGGCCATGTGTTCATCGAACGCCCTCAATCGTGTAGATATACTATCGAAGATCCGATCCGAGACTGATATCAGTTGATTGATGGAGTCAATCACCTGCTCCAGTGCCTCCGTTCTGTCTGCATCACTACCGACCAACTCAACCGACATCATTTCCATCGTCATGACTTCAGAAGCGGAAGCGTTCACTGCAACACACCAAGGATAAAAGAGACACCCCAGTACAGCATACCGAATTTTGATTCCTCGTTCATTCATTCCTGGTTCGAAACAATATAACTTTTCTCGAGCTTGAACTTTTCACGTCTAAGAATGGCGATACAGAAAACACAATAGAGAGACACTAGTGAATGTGAAAAAACTTCGGTAGCTCTAAATAGCCTGAGAGCTTGGCTAGGAACTCACATAAGGGTATTTCGGAAGAGTTTCAATTGGCTGTTAAGCTGGTCTAAAGCACGGCTTGCAAGAAATCCATGCTAGTCGGTCGCTTATCCCTAAGATAAGTTCCGTGAATGCCTACCTATCATCCCCCTCCCCACCTATCGTTTGGCACGGAAATTTTTCTTTTTGATTCTTTAGGAAGTGTCGCGGCTTCGCGCGAGTGAATGAGTGCGTAGAAATAAATAAAGTGAAAGATGATTAAAGCTTCAAAAGTTAGTTTTGCGGACGTGAGAAAGTTATAAGAAACGAAGTAGTGCAAATGGATTATGAAAGTGAGATTGTTAGTCGGCCACTCAGAAGTGTTGAGCTCAAAGAGAGGGCAACGCGCGTGGGAAGCTCACAAGGCATGGGAGAGCTTTGTTTCTCAAAAAGTGCATGAGGACATGCGCATCAAGTCATCCCATGAACAATGTTAATTGTCAACTCAACTAACGGCACAAAGAAGGGGCGGACCATAAGCTTCAAGAAAGTGTCAGCAGGAAGGCTATATAAACAAACCCCAAAAGTTCGGTAACTGTACAATGTGTAAAGTGAATCGGTGTTGTGCGCTTAACGTTTTGGCTTATGAATAAGTATGTGTATTCTTTCCGTCGGGTTATAAGAAGTTATAACATTACGTACTTGTCTTATAACCATATATGAGTTTACTTAATCACATGTTAACCTACTATCATATTATCCTTTACTGTTGATATGTAAATGTTTCTGCGTCGCGTTTTGATTGTTTAAATGCGAATAAAGGTTTAATTACCCAAGTTTGAGGCGTGGCTCACACAGCAGTGGAAAGGTGCACAAGGCGGTTGCACCAACAGCATCTGATATTGGTATTCTAAGAGCAGCCACCTCAGCGTGAAGTATTCTTGGGTAACTGACAGAATCCCAAAAGGTGGTCATTGGCGAGCGGAAGGCGTCATTAAAATCGGAGTGTCGCGACAAGTAGACGGGTCACAGAAGGGAGCTCAGTGGACAGAATCGTCGACTCCAGCGGAGATTGTGGTTGGATCGACGCCAGTGGCAAAGAGACAGGTCGACGGTGGATCAGGAACGCCACGCGTCAACTCGGAACTGACTAAACCTGGCACCGAGAAGCGATCAGCAGTTCAATCGACATCGGACAGCGACAGTAACGTAGGCCAATTGTTAAACAGTAATTTTCCTTTGTTTTATTCGTTTTCTATTGTTTGTTCACGAATCTTTGGGGTCAAACTAACATACATAATCTAATTATTGACCACCTTCACACATACACACTACACACACCCACCAACAAAAAGGGTGGTCAATACAGGAAGGCAGGGTGAGGAGAGATTTTTTTAATTGTTGTGGTTGTATAAAATTTGAGTGACACGTTTAATTTGACCCGAAAAGATTTAATTTTATTGAAAGTCGGCAAATTCAACACGAGAGATATCTTTTACCAACCACTATATAAAGAAGGAGGAGTACATTTGATAACATAAAGCAAACATTCCGCAGATATCTCAGCAAAACTACCATCAATCCATTAAGGAACAGGGACCAGTCACGTTCCCGTAAGCCCATCTCCCCCTTTTCTCCCATCCTTTCAAATCTACCCACCAAAGTCACTCGACCACTTACGTTAGGATGGGGGGGGGGGGAGGAGGGTGGGAGGAATGGTCGAGGGGAGTGATGCCTAACGTTCTCACCCCCTCTTCAAGCCTTCAACACAAATTCAGCCACACCAACTTTCGCAATCACAACCCAATCAATGCCAAGCCATCTATTACACTATTTGGAGTAACCAATGATGCGATGTTCCCTCTCAGCCATAGATCAAAATTATTTCTCCCACGTCTTCATCTCATCTTCCATTTGAATACTTCAATGAGTGCCAAATATCGATCTTTCACGTTACTGAAAAGATTAGTAGTGTATGAAAGTAATATGAAGACTTTCATTTGTAATTTTGTAATTTAAAAGTAAGCCGAAAACTGAAGATTGCTCGATTAGTAGTGTATGAAAGTAATATGAAGACTTTCATTTGTAATTTTGTAATTTAAAAGTAAACCGAAAACTGAAGATTGCTCGCAGTTCAAAATTACGTCCAAAATATTCACTTATTATCATGGCTCATACAACCAGCATTTGATCTTTGATGCAATAAAAAGAAATATCGTTTTTTTCCTCGGCGACTGATGCTTACAATTGAGCAGAGATATTGTTGGAGATGTGTTCTACATTGGTAAGTACAAGTAATTTAAATGTGAACATGTTTTCCTATAATTAGGCTCCAAACATTAAAGCTCAGTTGGTTAAGCTTCTGAGCGATAAATTAAATACGAAGGTTTGAGTAATATTGGTGGAACAGTTTTCTCATTGTTGTCCTATTCGTGTTCGAAAAGATATGCCAACTGCGTCAGATGTCCGTATAAACCACCTTATTAACAGTTCCTTCTTCTTCTGAACCCACCAAAACCTGTGGCGCTATGGTGCTCTCCCCTTAATACCTCTAGTGGGGCATAGAATAGACTGATAGAGTAAAGTCACAATACTATTTTATAAAACCTACGAGTAGCAGTACTAAATTGTGAAGTCACTTTGAGGACGGCAATGAGAGAGGATATGGAGAGGTGAAGGGTTCGGAGAAACGGATACAGAAGCGATGAGGTAACAATTTGAAAGAAATAACTGAAAAAAAAGAAAAAAACTTTAAATATTTAAGAATTATTCAGCTATTTCTTGTTTTTTAGAAGAAAAATACAGAAAACGACGAACTTTAAGTCCACTGGTTACAAGAAAAAATGTTTTAAAATTTACTTTCCCAAAAAAATACCCCAACAGTACTATGGGTCATCTTTGAAAGCCAACAGTCTCCCCTCCCCCACTGACCCCCCCCCCCCCATTTTAAAACTACCCGTACACCGAAGTCCTCACTGTATACTAGGTAGGTAGCATAAAGAAGCATGCTATGAGAGGGAACCGCTGAAATGTGCAAAATAAATTAGTACAGCAATCATTGAACACCGATTCTACGATCGATCGCCTTTTTTTCTCAGGCAGCTGTTTACTGAGTAGTTTAGAAGATCCTCCTTTCTGCTCTTTCATAAAGCGTTAAACTTTATTTTTTTTTTTGCCTTTTTATATTGTTATTATTAGATAGTAAAAAATTTTTCGAACCCTAATTGAAATTTTTAATAAAAAAAGTTTTTCAAAAATCGCCTGAAATTTTTTTATAAATAAAATTTTTATATTTGAAAAAAAAAAATTCCACTCGCTACAAATTACTTTATTCCTCACAATCTATAATTATTATTCTACAATGAAATTGCCTTTTTTACAGCTAGTCAGCTGGAACTCCGAATGTTAAGGACCATAATAGTTGTGGGAATATTTTATTTCCAGTCAATCTTCACCGCATTCCCTCTCCACCCTTCAGCATCCACCGTCCTCTCCCCCTCTCTTCATTGCGAGTAATGGTACTTTACTATATGAAAGGTTTCTCTTTTCCATTCAAATGATTCATTTCAATAGAAACTATAATAACCGAAGGGTGCAACTACGGAGGTAACCTAAAATCGACCTAAAATCCTCCTTGTTTCCCGGAAAGTAATTCAATTTTGTGGCTGACAATAACTAATGAATGGCAAAAATTGATCACAAAAGATAAGTGGACGACTTCTATGCACAAATAAGCGGATAAATAGATAGATGAACATCAATATTTTTTGAATATATGTAGTTGGAATTATCTATTTTCAGGTAAGACCAATGAGGAATGCATTGATTATTACTGCAATTTTTGTCATCGTCACTGCAAATAACTCCTGGTTAGTCAAATAAAAAATTTTCTTTTTCTAACATATTCTTTTATAGTTACTAATAAAATAAATGCCTACAACTAATTAAAAAAGCTAAAGATCTATAGGTATTGATAAAATAAAAACTAATAGTTAATAGTAAAACAAAGACTTTCCTAGTGAGATGGAAATGATTGGCCGTTGCTGATTTATCAAAGATGATGGTGGGGGAGGGGGGAGGAGGAGGACGCAAACAATTTTATTAACACATCGAATAAAAAGTTGTTTTCTATTTCTCAGCAAAAAATAGTTCTAAATAATTCACTTCAGATTCTAAAAAAGAAATCCAATTCTGACTACGCAACAAATCATCCAACCTCTCTCCTCCTCCCTTCTTATCTTTCCCCTTATTCTCCAAAATCAGTTTTCTTATAACACAGTAAACATATCTATTTGAAACTCCTAAAACGAGATACTACGATACTGTAAGAGTACAATTTACTGTAGTAGATTAGGATATAGCAAGCAGTTTGCATAAGTTTACCTGCTATTCAGATGGAGGAGGGGGTAATATTTAACCGTACAAATGTACGGTAAGTAAGGATTACACCTGATGTCACTAGAAGGTAGACAGTAAATTCATTACAATATGAATAGAATATTTCGAAAAGTCCGATCAATATACCGCTCTGTAAGTGGGAAATGAATTGAATAATTTACAGGTATGACAATCCACAAACGTTACCCAATCGTCAGACAATGGTGCATCTATTTGAGTGGAAATGGCCGGATATTGCGAAAGAATGTGAAGACTTCCTACAGTATTATGGCTATGGAGCAGTCCAGGTATAAAATTTACACAAGTGCATCGTTTTGAGACCAATTCGCAATCGAATTAATCTAACTTTTTGTAGGATTACTGTAGTAATTCTCCGTATACGGCAATTCAGAGCATCCCATTCATACTTTCAATACCTCCATTTAATATACTGTAACAATCAATAGTCACCTAGAGTCCACTAAACAACGAGAAATCGTTGTTCATTTCGTATAACAATGCAAAAACACAATGGGTAGCATAATAAAAGAATCTCTATCCCGCTTATAACAACACAGAAAATGTGATATTTTCTATGTACGTATCGTATAATACAATAGCAATATTATAACGAATATATCTACTGTAACTTATCATGCAACTATATTATAAGAGATAAAAAAGCATAAAACAATGGATACTTCAGATATGCTACTCTTAAATTGAAGGCGATGGGGGAGGGGGGGGGAGGTAATACTGTACGGTGCAAATATACGGTACCAGTATTCATCCTACCAAGTACAATCAGGTGAAATTTTACACTTACAGGTTTCACCTCCCAATGAACACATTATAATAATCAAAAACGATGATTTACCATGGTGGGTACGATATCAACCAGTCAGTTATAAACTTTCAAGTAGAAGTGGTAATAGAGAGCAATTCATCGATATGGTACAAAGATGTAACAAAGTTGGAGTAAGGTAAGCTATAAAAAATTATTAAACTTTGCAAAAAAGAAACGAAAAATTTTTACAGTTTTGAAAAAAAAATCGATAAAAATGAAAAAGAAATGAATTTTTCTCACCGCTCACAAAAAATCGAAAAAAAAACTTTGAATAAATCAACAACACTTTGAATATTAGTATAAATAACGTAAATAAAGGTTGCCGTTAGACGTTCACTCAGTTTTCTTCATTAGAAAATCATATTATTGTGCATAAATATGTGTGTGATTTGTGCATAGTTGTGCTTTCTTTCATCATTTCGACTATATTCAAATTTTCGAAAAGAACCCTAAATGAATCCTGTTTATTTGCTTCCCTTTGTTCACTTGTACGCAAGAAACCTCCCAGAAAGCTCAAGTTGTGCACATGCAGAGTGTAGATATAGGTTATGGTACTTATACAAGCTGCATAAGTGACTTCTGCACAGCTAATAGAATAGGTGGAATACTGGATTAAAGCAGTATTGTTTCTATTTCTTTGAATATTATACCCCCCCCCTTCAAAAAAAGGATTGTATTGAGCAGTTTTATTTTTTATGGTAATTTTTCTACTGTTCAATAAAGGGTCATCGTAGACGCGGTTTTAAATCATATGACTGGAGCTGGAATGAAGAAAGGTACGAACGGTGTCTCCTCGTCTGGAGATTCGTATTTCGACTCAACACCTGGTCAAGAGAGGTTCCCCGGTGTGCCGTATGGACCAGGTGATACAAATGACTTCAGATGCAATCATGACATTGCAGGCAGTGATTACCAAAACAATGCCATCAATGTAAGTTAATTGCATCAATCGTGTCACAGACATTTGCGCCTAAGGACACATGCGCCTCGGTTGATAACTCTCTCGTGCATTTTTTATCACAGCATAAGGCGTGCGTAATACGTTGAAGCAAGGACCAGAACCATTACAGTGTTTTGCACAACGAACTTCTTACCCACATTTTCCCATACTGAACATCGGGAGTGGTACCTTGAATATGTTGATATGTGCAGATGGGACGTAGTGGGCAATGTGGGTAAGTAAGGAGGTTCCCAACGAGTTGTGCAATAACCTCATGCAAGTTGCAATCTGTCCATTATTCTTTTTCCTCGTCTAATCAATTTGCCTTGGGCCATATCCCTAAATGCAGCATTCAAATAAGAGGAATGAAGCAAAGCAAATTCAACATCCAGCAAGATAAACCTAATAAAAGATAAGTGTTAGTATTGCTTATCTTTTTAGGAAAAACGCTTAATAAAGTTCGCAAATACAAACAATAGCGATAATCTTCTCACATCTTAAATAAGAGCCTTGTTCGCACATACCACTATTATTAGCAAATGAGTGAGAACTCCGGAGTCGGACTTCTCTAGAACATACGTATATCAAATGATTAATTAGAATAAAGTTGGTCGGTCGATTATGGCAAACTCCGATTCCGGAGCTGTCCATCATTGAATGCGGCAGGGGATAACTAGGTTCAAAACGTTGTTTATATTCACCTACTTATATTTGTAAAAATTATTTTAAGGTTCGAAACTGCCGACTGGTAAGCCTGATCGATTTAAATCAGGGTAGTGATTATGTGCGTTCAAAACTTAGAGAATATCTCAATGATCTCATCGATATCGGAGTTGCTGGTTTTCGGTAATTTTTCATTTGAAAATAAAATATTCGATGAAGAAAAAAAGTTCCCATAAAATTTTTGCAAATGAAACAATGAAAAATTGGTCCTTAAGATTACTAGCGTACGACATTTGGGCCACATTATTTTTTCTCTTTTTTTGCTGATCATCTGAACTGGAAATTTTTTTCTTTTTTGATAATTCTGCATCAAGTTTTTTGATTTTGTGATAAATGAAAAAAATTTTCATTTCTTAAAAAATTTCAAAGCTGAAAACATTTTCTTCGAGAAAAAATGGAATTATTGAAAAAAGGAAGAAAATATCCATTACAGTTTAAAGATTTATTTCAAAAACTCCCACTAGTACTATGAAAAACATTTTTTTTTTCTTTCAGATAACCCTTCAACGGTGGTCGGTGAGTAATGAACTCGACTAGTGACCCTGAATTACAATTTCTCGCGCACTGTTTTGTGACCCCTCCTCCCCCACCACCCGCCTCAACTTCCTTCATACCTTCTATCCAGTCTTTATGGATGAAAACTTTTTACGTAATTAAATAATACTTAAAAGTATACTCACCTAATGACGAGATAATGACCAGTCGTCAGTGAATACCCAATAAAGGTGTTTATGGTACTTCATCTATGGTTTTTCCTAAATAAAGGATTAAAATTAAAGAAAACAACCGATTTAAGCAATTGCTTCATTAACTTCTCTTTCACCATTAAATCTCTAAATAAAACCGCAATTTGAATAATTTCTCAATTAGAGTTTATAACAAATTACTGAAATTTTTTAGCAATCATCAGTAAAATTATTGGAATTTATTGTTATTTTAATGAATAAAATAGGTGATTATTGATGTTTCATTAATTCATATGATATATTTAGAATGGACGCAGCAAAACATATGTGGCCTAATGATTTGAAAGCGATCATTGATGGAGTGAAAAATTTGAGAAATGATGTGAGTCATTTGCATTTTAAATTTGATGAAATTTTTCAATTTTTTTATAAATTTTAATTGGAATTTTATGGGTGTTATTTATCACTAGAAGATTCTCAAAATAGATAATCGCCTTATGATATGATTGCTAAACCCTGAACTGAAAAATTTAAAAAATCTCAATAATAGACTTACTAAGACATTATTTAAAGAAGTAATGGGAAAAAAGGAACTGGTTAGCCTAGCATTCCAGCTCTTATATTAGAGGGTTATTAAGGCTAATATAGGAAGGGGATGGGGTGGGGGAGGAGGGGGTTGGGGATTTAAACATGAGTTTAACCATTAGTTAGTTTCTTCTTTCAGTTAATCAGCGTTTGATAACTTATCACTGTTTAGTGCCACAGTTCGGTGATTATGTAAATCAGAGTGGCCTGATCAAAAGCAAAATCTCATAGAAATCTTTCAAAAAAAAACGGAAATTACGGTAATATTCAATAATAAAAATAAAAATAACGGTAATACTTGAGAACAAAGACCCTAATTACAGTAATACTTAGGTCGCAGTAATTATTCAAATTACGGTAATTTTCTATTATGTAAATCACAGTAATTTCTTATTAGAGAATGGCTGAGGAAAAAAATAATTTCAGATTTTTGGTGATAATCAACGACCTTTTGTGGTACATGAAGTGATCGATCGTGGTGGCGAGGCAGTTAAACTAAAGGAATATATAGAAATCGGTCGTTATACTGACTTTAATTGTGGGTCAACAATAGCGAAAGCTGCTTGGAGAGAGAAAGATTTCAGGTGAATTGAAAAATATGAAATATTTCGTCAGATTTTTTTTTGAAAATATTAAATTCTACATTTTTTCACTCAAATTGCTATTAAACGCTCAAATTTTCATGAAAAAATGGGAAATTCCCAATGAAAAAGAAAGAAAATTTATGTACACAAATGTCTACGTGCAATGGATGTGAAGTTATGCGTCTGTGTGCGTTTATGTTAAGCTTTGAAAGAGGTTACTGATAAAAGAACTGAGAAAAAGTTCATGCATTTCACAGCTATCGTTTTTTTCCCATCTTACATCGGTTAAATCATAGAAAAGCAAATTGTTTGAAACTGGTTAGCACAGTGAGTGAAACGCAAAAGCGCATGCCGTGCTAGCTTTCCTGATGTGCTTTCCCACCCACTCCTTCACTTATTTGCAGAAATAATTTAGAAGTCATTTCAGCCCGCAGAAGTTGAATTTCAGCGATCTGAAATGGTGGGGTCCTGGCTATGGCTATGGGAATTTAGCCAACAACGATGTGTTGGCATTTATTGACAATCATGATAGTCAACGCGATCCACGTCCATATGTGCCCACTTATAAGAATGGTGATCAATATGCGATGTGTGTGGGATTTATGTTCGCATGGAATTACGGTTATCCTCGAGTGATCAGTAGTTACTACTTTACTTCTAGCGATCAAGGTCCACCAAATTACGGATTATCGAGTAATTTTACGGTATCAATTGAAGGCTGTTCGCTTCTTGTATATAAACGAACTATTTATGCTTCACCTAGTTTTGAAATAGCTTTATTAGTAAAACGATCCGCTATGGGTATTTGTTTTGCGATATGCAAATTAGCCAAAAAATATGCAAATTTAAAACTTTATTAGAAATATTTTGAAATGAAAAGTCATCTGTGAAAATAAATTGCTCTTTTTTTGCTACAGAAATGTATAAAATGACTTCCTTGGGAATTAGACAGTGAAATTTCTCCCTTTCAAAATTTCTCAACACCCTTCCTTCCCCCCCCCCCACCCACTCCCCCAAATTGTTACGACCACTATATATGCCAGCAATCAGAGGTCTTGCACATATAAATGACTTAACCAGCGCAAGCATTTGCATAATTTAAATATTCCCTATTGTCGGCATATCTACTTAATGTCTGTATGTCTGCAGACAAAGAGTCCCCAATTCGCGATGGATAAATCATGTTTGTATTCATCTGGATTCGTATGTGAACATCGTTGGCAAGCGATTCGAGGTATGGCACGTTTTCGACAGGAATGTATCGATGCGGCTATCAATAATGTTACTTCCGATACGAATCGACTTGCATTTGCTAGAGTTGGCAAAGGATATTTCGCATTGAATAATGACTATTCAACGTGGACAATGTTATTTTATTTCTGTCATTTTCTTTTTTCTAATTCTTTAATAATTACTATTTTTTTAGTTTAGTTTAAAAGCAGCATTTCCGCTGAACTCAGGTAACCATTTTCATTCCAACACAAAGGTGACAATAGGCCTTCAAGTTAAGAACGCCGCTGTGGAATTCATCGTTTTCGCTTTACTGTGGGAAGTCAAATGCACAATTTGCAAGTTATAATTCATAATATTCTATGAATTAACCCAACTGTATTTCAACGGCAACGATGCCCCATCCTTCGAACTAAATTATGAAACAGCATGGTACTCATAATAAAGTGTAGATGCTAACAAGTCATATTTATGGACACTCTTATCGAAAGTTATATGTGTCTTACGGCATTGAGGCCCTTCTCAGAAATAACGCTATCATTGGCCCTTAATATTGCACTAAATTGACCATTCCCTACCCTCCTACCCGAAAAAGGCCAAATTCCAACAGCAAAAAATTTCCATCCAAAATTTTGTTGAATTCCACCAATTTTTGCATAAATAATCACATTTTTATTAACACACAATTCAATGTTAACAGCACGGTAAGCACTACACTTCCCGAAGGATCGTATTGTGAAGTTTGGTCAGGTGAACCGAAAGATGGTCGATGTACTGGCAAAAAAATTAACGTCTCTCGTGATGGTTAGTGTATTACGACATACAATTAAACTGCTTACTAGCCAGACCATACTACAATGTAGAGTGGTCTTTGCAGTTCACTGCTTGTTCATGGGAGTGATAAAGTTGTCGGTACTAAAATGCGTTCGATACCCAATAGCATTTTTGTTGATCTTAGCGCACCTAATTTGTACACATCAAATCAATAGCAAACTGTACACCTCGAGCATGCATGTCACGTTCCACAGTAGAAAACAGCATTAATTGTCATGCTTTCTAAATACGTGAATAGTAGCAGTCAGAGGCGTTAGCGAAAGGAACGAGAACATTTCAAGTGTTAATAAGAACCGCCATTTCTTGTTAGATTATTATAAAACGCAAAATGTTTAGTGCAGTCGGTGTTGTTGACATTCATATAGATTATCTCAAAATACAGGCCTCTAAGGAATATTAAAATTCATATGCACTTTAATGGTAAAATAAAACCAACACTTATTTCAGGTATCGCCACATTCAACGTTCCAATTAGTCAATTTATGGCGATTCATATAGGTGCAAAGATTTAATGAATAATATTACAAAGGCCATAATGGATTCTATTAACACGAAATGATGTGTATGAATTAATCTCAACTGTTGATGAATAAACCAGTTGAAATAACAAATATTTTGCATTCACAAATATCACTTACACAAAAAAATTGCAGATAAGGAAAAGGTAATCCACGAAAGAAAAGACTCACCTTTGGGAGTATGCTTCAAATGATGTTGAACGATTGGTGTTGATCGGTTCCCTCTACTCTGTTTGATCCCTCTTTCCGATCTGCTCAATTATACTGATATCTCGATATAAAACGTTCTACGAGAACTTCGCCTGAAACTAATATTGCATGATAGAACATGGATTGAAAGTAATTCTATACCTTTGAAATTGCTGCTTTACGAAACTGTTATTCAGCTCAATAAGGAATACATGAAATATTCATGACAATTCTAAACATTCATATTAACTGAAAATATTCATCCTATATATACATATACATAATTCATAGTTTAATATTGCTTACTACGCGGTCGATTTAAAGAAGGCTCCGACCAGACTATCTGGCTTCGTTCTACAGAATCACTCCAACGAGGAGCCTTATAGGGATGAAAGGCGGTGGAGCAAGTTGGAACCTCCTCTTGAGTGGAACAATGATGAATCCACTCGTCAGTATCCGACGGGCAGGAGATTAGCCTAAGCCCTAACTTTCATGCTTCCTTATAACTTCACTTAAGCGGAAGTGGAAGCGATATGAAGGGATAACTATTCGTAATGAATGCTTTGTCGATTAAAGTAAATAAATAAAATAAAACAGATAAATATATCACTATAATTATATTTTTTAAATTAAATATTTTTATTGACATTTTCACATATACTTTTCACATAAAATTAATTCTTTTTAATTCATCAAGTCAATTATACTCAACAATTACTGAAGAAAGTATTGCCCTAAAGCGATATTCAAATAATGAAAGAATTAGAGGACAAATATATTTAAATATATTATCACTAAATATTTGCAAGAATCAAAGCAATAATTATTATAAAATATGATAGAATATTGGCAAAATAAAATTAAATTCTTATGTGGTTTTATCTGCCAGAGTAAAAGAAATTCACGCAAAAAATAAACAAAATTATTTACACTCATTTTAATAAAGAGCCTCGAAAAAATGTTTCTTCGGCATGGCATGCGGCAATGGAATGGCAACGTTTTATTTATGCAACCTGTCGGATCGCCTTGTCAAAACAATTCCACAACTCTTTATAGAAATATCTGAGATCCGAACAAAATAGATTATAGGTACAAGCTGACGTTGACCTTTAACCTTTTATTTTTAAGAAAGACCACTGTTATGCAAAAAAAAAACTTTTCAATGCAATGCTGCAAACAGAATTTCACGTTGATCAATTTTTAAGCGCCTTTGCAAGTTGCAATATTTAAGAGTGTTTCGATTGCGGCTACCTATGTGCATGTATGCATGTCTGTCTGTGTCTGCCTATCCTGTGCATAGTTTGTTGCAGAAATTGTGTTCCCCTAATTGTATGGTTTCAACCGAAGGATTAACTATGCCTACCTGTATATAGTTTCAACAGAAGAATCCTTGAAGCTACCACGATGAGGTTTGTGAACCCATCTTCACATCACTGTCTCCTCTATCGTTTCTCTCTTCGATCCAATAACGCTGAAATAAACTGCAAAAATTAAAAGGTGTGAAAAAAATTTGCATATTGCATAAATTTACAAAATTTGCATACGACATGTTTTGTTCGGATCTCAGGTATTTCTATAAGGGGGCTAATGAATTCTTTTGACAAACGATGATGCAAAAAACGAATATTTCACAGAAAAATTTCTGTTAGCAATCAAATCAATTGAAATAAAAAGATATTTTTGCATATATTCCATCATTTTTTGAAAGCTTATAAGACCGATCGATAATATGAGCGGAAAGCAGAAAAGTACATCTAAATAACCAGCTCGAATGGTCAATTTCTCAACTCTTTTTATCCCCAATTAATATAAGATCTAGGGGAATGCGCTTAAGAATTTCGTATTTCCAATCATCTATATCAAACAGCGGTGCTAATAATTTCTGCATATGAAAGAAGATCATTACTCTATGAAATTAGATGGACATTTACTTCATTCCAATAATACAATAAACCTTAATGAAATATCCACATAAATGTATTTCGCATCTTATTCAAAGCGCACTACGTGCTTTTTATATTCGAAGCGGGCGCGTTTTTTGTTTTATTTTCACACGATCGTCGCTGCGTTAAGAGAAATTAAAAAGCGCAAACGCTGCAAACGTAATATCCACAAAGAAAAAAAAAAAAAAAAAATTCGCATCTTTCCATTATCGATCTTCTTTTTGATCGCATTGAATTTCATTTAATTTGACCGGTAGAATCAGTCAACTGTTAAAATACTGAAAGAGGAACCTAACAAGTAAAGTTCCATTATTCATGCCTATATGTGAAACTCACAGAATCAACATAACAAGAACATTGATAGAAGTTGATGGCCTTTAATCCAGAAAAAGATAGATCTGTTACAGCATATTACTTCAATGCCAACCCTTCTTCTAAAATCTTCGGAAAAATAGAGCTTGGGGCTCTATTTCGGGTGATACGGTATAGTTTTTTTTGCAAAAATTAGTCATTTATCCCCTATGTTCAACTTTGGCCACATTTTTTGATCATTTCTTGCGAGGAGCACCAAACTTTGATGCCTAAAACTACAGGAGTTTTTCTGGAAAAATGGGAATTTGTTTGAAACAGAGTATCTGATTTCTTCACCTCTCTTCCTACCCCATCCCCCCTCTTGCCCTTCTTCCCCTCACTCAAATCAAAAGGACCGCAAAAATAAGATATTATTCAGTAATCATTTTGCTCCGCACTCCAATCATCAGACATAAAACACAACGCTTGCACTCATCGTTTACGTAAGCTATTATCAACTCCACTACGTTTAAGTGCTATCACAAAGCATAAATGAACTATTTTCATAGTGGGAATGCTTATGTTTACCTGTACAGATAGATCAATTTAATAACATCACAAGATTTAATGCCTTTTTTCTCAAACTTTTACAATTCAATCCCTCTCTCGGCGTTTTATATTAATGTGAAAATATTTCAATTGGTTTTTTTGACCCTTTTCCCAAATCCGAAATATGCGATATATGGTACCACTCACTATTTGTGTCGCTCATAAAACTTCAGCAAAGAAAGGTCTTAGAGCATAAGCCAATCACAAAAATATGCTCATTTTCGAGGATATGATTCAGTTGCTAAAAAATATTTTTTCTAGAGTTTCAAGTAATGCGACCCTCCCCCCTCTCCACCTCCCTCTTTCTCCCTCCCTTCCTCCCCATGTTCAGAACCTCAAAATAAATAACTGAAAAATAGAGTACCATTTTTTTAACCTTTGTAAAAACTATTTTTTCACGACATCGTGCATGAACTTTTTGCTCGAACATTTTCCAATTTCCCACTACGATTTTTACAAATACCGAATTTTTCCAATATTATTTAAACGAGAAAAACCAAAAACGAATAATTTCTTTCGATGATTTTTGAATAAATTACGCATTAATTTTTATATTTAAATTTTTATATTTATACAAAAAAAATTATTAATAAATTCTATTTTCAACGCAACACAAACGCTTATTCATGACAAAGACTGAAATACCTAAAAATGATTACAGTATCCCCTCTTTCCCGCTGTAGGACTAAAATACCTAAACTGGTATACACAATCACTGAAGTATCCCCTCCACCCCATTCCCGTCGGATGGTTGAACGCATCCTCTCTCCCCCCCTATCCCCTCCCCTCCTTCCATATAATCGGCTAAGGCAATAAAAAAATTAGCGGCAATTATTTGGGCACGTGAATAGTGATAAGAATGTGTAAAAATCTAATAGAAGCTTCCAATGCGTATCACGTGAATATAAATAAATGATAAGCGATAGCATACAACAGAAATCACGTATATATCAGCTGTTCAAGCATAACGCAAATAAGTTTATCATTCGAATGGATACATCAAATTCCATTTTTTTTATTTGAATTTAATGTTTAAACTAAACAGTGAAAAATTTTCAACAAAAGGGACAAAAAAAATTGATTCTTTACATGATGTGGATTTATGAAATTTGCCCCACCGATCAAACAATGATAGCTAACGTTGATACCACAATATCACACCTTTTGATTAGCTTAATTACCTGACAGTAATAAGGTTGGGGGGGGGGGGGGGAGCCTTTCTAACGAAAAAATTTAGGACTGGATTTCTTTATTGCATGCACTTTTATTCTTAAATAAATGATAGCAAAATAAGCAAATAAAAATGAACAATCCACCCCTCTTAGTGAAAAAAAAAAATTTCATTTCCGGTAAATCCATACCAACCAAATATGCCACATTCTGTCCTTTTTGGGTATTTGTACACTGCGGCAAATGATTGACTCAAAATTTAAAGAAAACTGTCAGGCAATGGCACTTTGCCAAATCTGCCAAAGTGTACGGTAATGGAATGGCAATTTGCCAAAATGCCACAATAACCTTATGACACATCGCTTTGTCCCATTTGCCTAGCTTGTAGAAAGAAAGGCAATTCTTGATTCAATAATACTATATATAATTGGTATGTTTAGCCATATGGAACGTTGAAATTTTCCAATCATTTATAACAGTAAATATCATACAGTACCATTTTTGTGTTTTTCTTACTGTACTGCCAGATTACCTACTTTCGCTCCCCAACTACTGTAATAGGACACCATCAGAAGCTGGATGACAGATGTTAGAGGGAATATTGACAGCTGAAATATCTCTTTCTCTCTTTTCTTCTCCACTATTGAATCCAATAAAACGTTTTTTTAATGCAATAATATAATAATATAACATTTTAAAGTATCATCAATAAGCTCAATTTTACAATTTACTATACTATTTTGAAGGAAATTACTAAATGAATTTTCGATTATTTGACAATTATTTTTAAATTATTATAGATGATCTTAATTCTATATTCATAAAGTACCACTGCACTATATCGCTGTTTCCTCATGAATCTACAAAAGTGGGGCGTGAAGTTTACTTAATTCCTCATATATAATTCCTTTCCTATCATTTTACATTACAACACAATATTCAAGGGTAATTTTATCATCCAAGACATATCGTATCCCCTCAGCTTATAACCCCTAGGACTTATAATGTTCGCAATTTTTTATATCATTAGGCATTCCTAAAGGTGAGAAGCAGTATGGAAAAAGAGCATCTAAGAATAAGCGCAGAACAAAAATATATTTGACAGAAAGGAGAGGGAGGGGTAAGAGGGAGAGGAGGAGGGGGTGGATTCTAGTTGTATTTCACCTGTTCACGTCCGAATAAGTTTGAATACTTTTTTTTCTAAAGGTGGACTTTGTTTCCCGATGGGTATTCTTTCCCAACATTTTTTTCAAATCAAATCACCAACCTTTTCTTTGTCGAAAAAAAGACGTATCTTTTGATGGCACACACCACTGCCCGTACCTCTCGACTTATTCGATCCGTTTCTTCTTTCTGAATCAAATATATTTATATTCATTTACGTGATACTTCAACTATCGATAGATAAACGTTAATGCAATAAATTTACACTAACATGATAGAACGGATAATATTTCATTGTGATTTACAAATAAAGATGACGTTCTTCCTCTACAGATATCTAGACACATGAAAAATTAAGCACCAACAATGTTATTTAAAAAATATAACGAAGAATTTTTTTTGGCCCCAAATAATTGACTTTTATATAAGTGGATATTTTATCTACCCTCTTGCGCATAGTAATGAACTAAGGGTTTGCAAATCGCTTAAAAATGGTTATCTTTAGGTACTTTTTTACGTCATCGAAATAGGACAACCAATACTCATTATTTCTGCCAAGAGATTTAGTATACTTCATAGCGCTTTATCGGATGATCGCTGACTTAGTGGCTCGTACCTCAAAAAAAAAGACAGGTATACTTATTTGAATGTCAATCAGGTACGATAATTAAGTTTAATTCAGCTGATAAATGATAACTGATAATCGCCAACAATACTCTATCATTTACATAAGATCGAACACTGAATTTATCGCCCACTATTAATTACGATTGCGTGCAAATAAAGCTCTTTTAGCGTATCAAAGCACACCTGCTTATTTATGAACAAAAAAAAAAATAAATAAATAAAATAAAGCCGATCAATCACCCTTTTCACGTGTGATTCAACCACTCTCAATGGGAACCTCAATGATCTCAGTGCTCTACGTTACGGCCAGCATCCTCATTCACTCGTTGTTCTTCGGTTTTTAGTGATCTCTGTTTTTAATTAATATTATAAAAATGCTATTTGAGCATAGAAAAAGGCCAATTATTTAGTGAAAGATATGTAAAAGTTTAATCTGAATATGCAAAATAATTTTCACAATTCAATGCAGTAATTTACATATAATTCACCAATTAAAAAATAGAAAATTTCCATTTAATACCATTACTTATTTAGATTACTTTCTTCAAAAATATTTTTTCTTAACTATAGTTAATTTTAATCATTTTCAGACTCTTAATTATTTAAATTTCTTTTCAATACAAAATTTTTGCCCACTTTACTATAGATCCAACAACTGAAGCAACAGCAACAACAACTGGAGCAATCAGAACCGCAACTATCAAGCGGGAACAACAACATCGAGCGCACATTCTTCAATGAGACTGTGATAACGATGTGTGCTTATAAAAATAAATTTAAAAAATAAATAAAAAATCCACAAGGTTCAAATTACTATAGATATATAAATATATCAACCAATTTGTTCCCATTTTTCTTATACATAGATTCTTAAATCCAAAATTTTCCATTCCCTAATATAAAATTTAAAAAAAAATTCACAAATGGATGGTAGCATCTAAAGGGCACGGGATGAGTCTAAGCCCTAACCCTCACGCAACCGTATGACTCCACAAAAAACGAGTGGAAATGATATGAAGAAACATTTGTCTGTACACTTTATTCATCGAATACTTTAAGCCCCAATACTCAAACGATTTCATAAGTGAAAGGAAAGGGGAACAACAAGCGAATGAACGACGAGATGGATTGTCTTCATCCCGACATTTTCTACTTTCCAATTGAGCATATGATAGTCATCAAATACTAAACTTCTTGACATTTGCGCCATTACTCTTGAAACTCTCTTTTTTGCAAATGAGAAAACTGCAAGATATTATTTCGAAAATTTCACGATTGCTAGTCGATTTAAATATACAAGAACAATATTTTTTTCTATGAAATATTTTTATTTATATAACATTTAGAAACAATATTGCGCAATTATAAAAATTCGTTGCAAAAAAAATATATATTTCCAAACATTATGAATCACTTATCAAACGCTCTACTCTGATAGAGTAAAAAATATGAAAAGTGTATGAGAAATTTGAAAGTAAAAATTCTAAAAAAAAGGCATATTTTTAATTAAATAGAAAATTCTTTGAATTATTACATATGTACAAAAAACAATACTTCAATAAATGCAAAATAAAATCTCAATATAGGAGAAACTATTTAAGTAATGCTTAAAAAGTGTAAAACATGATAGAATAATGGGCTATCGAGAACATTCGAAAAAGTATTCGAGAAGCTCACAAATAGAATGCGATTCAACCGAATTATTGTTGATCGGAGCTCAAGAACTTCAGTGCGAGAAGTTCGAGCTCAACAATCAACAAAATTTAATAAGGGAATCAAATAAACATATTCGGATAGCCATCAATCGAATACAATTAGCCCAATTACTGGTGAAGAGCGAACACAAATGATGGCAATCGATGCCCTCAGTGAGAATATTATTCCAGGAAACAAGATTAGATCTTGCTTGGTTTCCAGATATACGAATCCTTCTGAAAGTGACGATGCGTTCTCAAGGATTTTCATTGAATCGACCAACGATTACCGTTTATAGCTTTCTTACGCCAGTCCATCGTTTCGCAGCATAATTGCTCTAGTTTTCTCGTGTCCATTCTGCGGACATAGGCGTACGGACAGAAATGCCCACACGAATAGGCATGTCACTGAAAGAATAAAAAAATAAGCAAAATTAAAATTGAATATATTTTCATATATTTTATGAATTCACTATTTAACGATCACATTCTAATGCATAAATGAGTTAATTATAATTAATTAGTAGGGCAAACAAGATTCCTATAGCAATATATATTTCTTTAAATATATACAAAGTACACTTAAATAGTGACCTAGAATACTAAATAAAAAATATGTATTCGCTGATGTGATCATATGAAAACAAAATTTACTTCCGTAGAGGTTTACATTGAAATTTTATTTACTTATTAATTTAAAATATTACTTTATTTCACTAATATTTATATAATATGAAAATTTCAACATAACTTTATTATTCAAAACATTTCTAATGAGTCAAAGTATTAAATGTAGATTGATAAAAATTTAAATAACGTTTATGAAATATAAATCCTCCTTCTTATCAATGATAATGATTTATAATTGTAAATAAAAGTATTCAATTTTCGATAACAGGAAAAAAGTGATTCCGAAGCAAAGCATTACAAAGTTTCTGCTAAAACATATTTTTTTAAAGAACAAAGTTAATTAAAGAAAAGAATCAACGATCTATTCAAAGAGAAATTCAATGCAAATTTGCATATTCCTCTTAATAAGAATAGAGTAAACAATACTCACCTCAAAAAATTTCTATCCGTTGCCAAACTTAATAAAGCGTTTAAATCGGCTTCGAACAGCTGTGCATCGACGACGTTCGATACAATCGTTCAGCATGATAGAAGCGATCCCACCAATATCCAATGCTTATCACCACAACGACAAATTAGTGGCGATGCTCCCGTCGATATAAAGTCCACCAAATGTAAGCGTAAAATAGAAGACGACAACGTTGTGTATACGGCGCATCAGGTCGCAATTTATAGTGGTCGTCGTCTCGTGGTTGGATCCGCCCCTAAAAGAGTACAAACCAGTGAACGTGCCACCGTGCAGTCTTTGGTCGAATAACACAGACACATTCGACGTCTGAATTTCTGATCGCTATGCCATTAACTGAAACCATCACTTACCGATTTTTAAGTGCAAATGAGTGCATATGTCCAGAAAATTGATAGAAACGATGACGATGTTATAAGTTTTACCTCTTATAATATATGTTTTATATTATCGTAGTGTTATGCGAGGGTAAATTTTAGTCGGTATTCAAGGATTACTTTCACGAAATTATTCACACAAATAAAGATACTTCAAAAATAAAGCTTTGTGTTATATTTTGTTATTCATATGCTATAGCCAAATATAAAGCAACAAATTGTGCTATATTGTGCTATATTCTGAGTTCAGTCGATAAATCTGAAGTGTAGTGTGGATAATCTTTAACACTTCTTTAGTGTCAACTTTGAGAGCACTGCTTTTCCCCATTTAAAAAAGATTTTAAACAATGGGATAAATGCTTAAGAACGTTCTATTATGCTACAGGAATTGGTTACTAGCGATTTCATTGAATGGATTTTATAACAATGCTGACTCATACTCTTTTCACATTCCGAAATGTCACCGCCACTCATCATTCAAACATATTTCGCTGAAAAATTCAACAATAATGAACAACGTCCGACTGGTTGTATTTGAGGAATTATTATGCAATAATGAGATGAATCAGCAAATTGAATACTCAAATTTTTGTGAGAATATTAGGAAATATCAAGTTAGCATCAACCAATTCCGTTCATGCAGTAGCAGGAGAGGGAGTGGAAAAGGAAAGGAGGGCGATGGATCGGCCTAAGCAACAAGACGGATGAATCGCTCTGCGCATTAAAAAGGATGGATCTATTCATACTGTGAAAGAAATGGATCGATACCATAGTCTGGAGCAATGGGTCGATATATAATAGCAACGATCACTTTAATCCTTAATTAAATCAAAAAATGAGCTAATTTAATGAAACAATAGAAAAAAAATTATAATAACGTTAACTACTTCCGAACAAGCAAACAAGTTTAATAAAAAGTGTAAAAATTAACGAAAAAAATATTTGCAATTATGGAAAATACTCACAATACTGAAAAAAATGTTTTCTTTATTTATTTCTATGAATCATCATTTGTTCACCTCATAAAAAGCCCTATTCCGCTATTTTCCTACTATAGAATTCTTTTTATTGACTTCATAAGTAAGTATTTCAAATAGAATAATATAACAATCATATTACTCGAATAAATTATTTTACTATCACAATTTAAAATATTTGTATATTCATCGCCACTCAACGAACATACAAAGATAATCGAAACTACACAGTTATCGGCACTAATCAGCGATGATCAATGCACTATTTGATAGAAGTTGAAAGATGGGTTGATTTGTTTGCCGCATATCGATGAATACTGAATGCTATTCGCCAAAATTACACCCAAAAGCAAATGATGTTTTCTTATTCACATTCGCACACGACCGGTTTTTTAAAACTCCTTGTTTGCCCTTTTCTGCAGCATTCTATTTTCGATTAATCTTCAGAAAAACAACAGGTTTGGATTTGAAGTTGTGGTTTGAATTTCAACTTAGAGTTCGATTATTCAAGTTTCCCAATTTTTAGATTCGAGCTTGAGCTCGACTTCCAAAATTCAAGTTCGAGTTCATAGATTGCGAGTGAATTTGCGCATAGCGCACTTATATTTATCTTACAATTCGTTTGCACATCAAAAACGTTTGTTTTGATTAGCGTTATAACTCAAAACAATAGCACGTAGACATTTCTATCGCAACGATATTTTAAAAAAAGAGACCGAAAAATAAAATTACTCGTGATGTTTACAACTCATTAGTCGTGTCTATTGAGGATCTTTGTTAAATGGTTCACTTAATGGCTATAAACTCTAAAAAAAGTTCAACATACATATGACAAGTACTATAATTTTTACTGACATATAATATCGAAGAGGAATAATTTCCATAAGCATTTCCTTTTACGATATAAAAATTTAAATATCAAATTAAATATATTCAAAATAAATAAAATCCAACATTTATGCAAAAATTAAGAGAATTTTTAAGAATTTCCAAATAAATTTAATAGAACAAAAACTCATTCACATTTTTCACACTATTTTGAGCCTTAAAAGTTTTTCAGCAACGACTTTCTATCCTTTTTCTTCCTCTTTTCCAAATTCTTTTTCTACGTCATCCACCTATATTTGCACATTTTAAGCTTAATATTTAAACGCTTATATGCTAACTCATTTATTACAATGTAGAATATGCGCCATCTGATGCGATTTTACATGTTTGCAATTGCAAATTGCAAAAAGCACTGCACCAACAACACATCAAACAACACACATTTTTATTCACTATTTCAACGCTAAAGTTAGTATCTTAAAATTTACCCAGCTATAGTATAAAAAGGGTGATTTCTTTATACCAACGTGCGTCTTCAAAAAAGTTCAGCGACCAATTTCACACCTAATATGTGCCCAAAAATGGTCGAAAAAACTCATTAAGCTAAAATATCCCATAAAAAAGTATAATTGTACTAAATTTTTTTAAAATTATACTAAAGTATTATTAAAATACAATTATATACTCTGCCCACCGAATTTTTATCTCACCTGAATTAGATGAAAAAAAAAAACGAAAACCGACTCTTTAATGCGTCTCCTTTTATAAAAATAGCCAGAACAATTCAAATGATGACGCAAAACTTATTTACATTCTATATCATTTTAAGCGGGTAAAATTTCTCAACAATGATTTTCTACTTCATTTTAAATTCTTTTCCCATCCTATCCACCCAAATCTGCATATTTTGAGCTTAATATTGCATTTTTTTTTGAATGATTTGCTGGCAATATATGTAAATGGCCGGCCTAGTTAACAGCAATTAAAAACGCATATCGTGCCAACCCGTCTGGCGCGTTTTCTAAATAGATCTTACCTATAGCATTCTCTCTAAAAGCAATCACAAATAACTAGCAATAATATTTCAATATCGCTGCATCACGCTACATTTACTGCATTTGGCGATTTCATTTATCGGCGTTACATAGTCATAATAATTACTCACCTACTTCAAGACCAACAAACAGATGATCGCAGCTGAGTTCGAATCCAGTAAAAAAAATTTTTCAGCTCAACTTTTCATCATACAGTATCCATCACAGTAATCCACTTAATCCACATTCACTACGGTAGATTAGCGTGTCCATACTGGAAATATAGATCATAAATAACACTATACACTTAGACAGTAACCCTCGTCTTAATGGATTTGATCAATATTCCATAGTAATCTAATCCACCCTCAAAAGATCTTCAAGAAAATCAATATATCTCTAGAAGCTAAAAAATTTTTTTAACGGCGCATAAGCCTGAATGTTGGCTGTATTTCAATAACTTTCAACCGATTCATATCCGTAAGAAATATCGCTCATCTCTGCCAGTTTTCAGCATTGTTTCCTCGAGATTCTCTACTTTCAAAATCGTCAATTTTTTTCGGTTTTTCAGATGGTTTTCTGACAAATTTTATTTAAAATTCCAACTTTTTACCTCGAAAATGTGTTATTAACTATATTTAATTTTATTCTAGTATATAGTATTCAAATCAATCATCTAAACCGATATGAATCATATATAATTTAATTACACGCTTACCTTAGCTCATAATAAACTCAAAATATGCTTGATTCGATAGCTAATAATATAATTTATAAAGAAACAAATCAATTTATAACCTATTCTAATTTATAATCACAAACTGAAAATTGGTTTCTTTTTTTCATGCTCTAACTCACTGTCAAAGGAACGCTAACGATCGATTAAAAACCTTATGCAACGGTTCATTATTCATGACGACAAGTGTGCAATTTTCATTTCCCAGTTATGAGTCAAACATTTTGGCACATCTTTGTAAATTTCGAAATGAAAACTACTATTCGTTAGAATACGTGACGAAATTCGTCGATTTATTTACACAAATGCAAGTGAGGTTCATTAATGAAATCTGCCGAATTACGTATCTATTACGCAAAAATGTTGCAATTAAAACGTCGCAAAATTGCGTCACACTTCTTTAAGAAATTTGTATGATGAATCATCGTATCGCCAACGTTCTACACTAACCGAAAAAGATGTTAAATTTTTTATCTTCTATAAATTTGGAAATGTGGAAAAAAATTTTTCATTTTTTTTTCACATAAAAGAGTGAAAAAAAAAACTCTAAAAATTTATACGAATGAACTGCTTTTTTTTCGCGAAATACATTCAATAGAATAATTCGTATTTTTTAAGCGAAAAAAAAACTTTTTTATTGAGTGATGCAAATATTATTAGCATCGATATATATACAAAAAAAATCAACTAGTTCAACAATAATAAGAAAATTCATTTAAAGTAGAAAAAAGTGCAAAATATTTTGGTTGCCTATGATCAAAACATCCAAATACAATCGGTCAAACCTCCACAGATCAACTCACGACTAAGTTCTTTATACAGCCGTCGAGACAACAAGTAGTTCTAGAATGTACTTTGATGCCAATCCAACAGACTCTATTCAATCATTTTGCAATAACAAACCTTCTTACCACTTAAAGATTATAGATATTTTCATGAAAAATAACACTAAAACTGTTGTACTGAAAATAAAAAAAAATTATAAGAAATGAAAATAATATTGTATAAATTAAAGTTTTACACATAAAAGCCGTACAATTGTTTCATCTTTGAATGGAAGAGATAATAGCTGTTTTCACCTTTAAAGGATAATGTTACACCTTTTCTTTAGAATACCTGATGAAATTCGATCATTCATTAGTCCCATAAGCTGTTACGAAGATAGGTGAGGCTCATTAGTGAAATCCAGCGAATTTGCAAGATAGCCCTAATCGATCAAAATATTCATTCATTCATAATGTGTTAAGAATACTATTAGTACGATACGATACAGTAACACAGTAATAGTACGACAGAGAGAACAGTAATTGTAGAACAACGATGAATGTGGAAAACAGAGATCAATACCCGGCAACCTATATAAGCATATATTGGGGCTTCATATATATTAATGAAATAATATAAAACAATACCACTCATTGCTATAGAATATGGCGCAAATAGATCCTCGAGGTTGGTATTTTGCGAACATTTTGAGCAACTTCCCCTACTCCTGCCTAATCTATTATTACCGACGAATAACCTTGGAAAGTGCAGATTGCCAGTGATTACTTAGATTTCAGGTTTAAAATCGAGTAAAAATCAACATGACTTCAATGGTACTAAGAAAAATAAGAAAAAAAAACAAAGAAAAAAACAAATTTCCCATAAAAATAGTCAAAATTTTAGGTAGAAAAATGTATGCTACACGCTCTAAATGAAAAAGAAAGTGCATCTAGAGTGCGTAACACGTATGCAAACTTTTTCACCCTTCCTCTCGTTCTCATCCATTTGGCGCCAATTTAAACTGCCTTCAAAAAATTCAATGCTAAAATCAAACTTGCTATGCTTCAAAACCTATTATCCCGTAAAATAACAGTAATATAAAAAAGTTCTTACAATCGTTAACTTGTAATAATTAGAGGAAAGTAAATTTTGAGTCGCATACAACATCGTTTATAACATCGTTTTGTATGAACGCACTGCTATTATTCACTATACCTACGATCATAGACCATTTGAAAAGAACAATTCAATGTTTAAATTAAAAAAAAAACACACTTAAACAGCCGATTATCTCTCGAGACGAATCTCCGTTAGGGATAAACGATTTCTTCCAGACAGGTAACTGACTGCCTCAGCAAACCTCATTGGAGGTGGCCTGTGTTGGATTGATTCTATACCTCGTCAAGACCTCACCAAGACTTCCTACCTGCCTAAATGCAGATTTCGTTCAAATATTTCTTATGCTTTATCTATATTCATATTACTAAAACTTCAAATTTTTATCAATATAAACTACAAACATAATTCAAAGCATAGAATATAGATAGATATTATAATATCGTCCGCAAACTGATTAATTCAAAAGATTGTTGGAAGTATGCGATTGCAAAAATTTTTTATGACTCCTACGGAAAAATTCGAGGAATATCTCAAAGAACGAAGAGATAAAAGCATTTAACAAGTTTGAGAAGCCTTCAATTTTTGTTAAGCTTGCTTTATAGAACGAGAAAACTAAAAACAACCTCTCTCAGTGATGGATACCTCTGCCCCTCATCAAACCTTCTCTGTGTTTTTGAGACACAATGGGAAATTAGCGAACGGCGTGCGGTGATTGGAAAGTTCCCCTTTCAAGTAAGTAGTCCACTTTTCAGCAAGTAATTAGTAATTTAAAACCTAGGTACGCCCTACAATACCTCGCCCTCATATTGCATGCGGAACTCCTAGGTGGGCAACTGCCGCTGAACGTCTACTTTCTTCTGCGAAGGAATTTGACGATATGATACCATCGAAGACTATAATAAACCAATTCCTCATATAGCCCATTCCTACATATAAACTGATTGCACTATTTATTGGGCTTAGTGATGAATATGGCTGGTTAAAAAGGTGAAAAACAATTCGCATTACTTAACAAAATGGTACATGTGACGCGAAAAAAAACGCACTAAATAACAATTGCACCATTGTGCAACTTCCGCATCAATGGTTTTTCACAACGACACACTCAATATAAGTGAAGTGTTTCGGTTCGTTGTGTGAAAGTAAACAGCCAGCTGTCAATAAGAGCGTATTTCCTAACTTTCTAACTTTTTCCCTTGAGAAACGCGAAGCTGTCACTAACATGAAAATATTATTGGCCACTAGAGGATATACTACAATGAGTAAGAACCACTCAACACTAACAGTTACTATCCGATAGCTGTACCCATTAAAATTAGTCCATTTTCTACGATAAATAATAAATGGAAAATCGCGATTAAACAACTGAAACGATATTTTTTCACTCATAATTTCTATTAAACTAATCAAACCAACCACTTCCATAAATTTAAAGAATGATAAAACATTTAAAGCATTCATATTTAACTGATAAGACTCTTAGCTTAAACGTTCTTTAAAAGATCCATCCTTTTATCACCTAATCGAAACAACAATAAATCCGAATATTTAAAGCATTTCAGGTGTCTATTACTCTTCTCTATATTTATATATGAACTTCAAAGACAAGCTTAGGAATCCAACCTACAGCATAAGTAACACTCGATGAAATTTCATAAGATCAATCTTTAATGGTTTCTGAGCAGAAATATTTAACAGACAAAAATAAGCGTTATCGTAAAAAATGCCCATTGTGAAATATAGATATGCAAAAGCAATATTAACAAATGAAATCGTTTTTTCAATTAAACCTATCGAAAAAAGGCATTAACTATGTGTGCATTCCAGCAACTCATTTCTGCACCCTCTTTTAGCCTCAACGGCCTGTCGTCCAAATCCGCGGTAACGTTTGACCCTTTGTTTTGGTATTACAAGCATCATTAGGGTCATGTCACCAAGAACCATGCATGGGCATCTAATTACGTCTCTATTTGGCTGATGATCCACATGACACCGGATCCACGAAGGAAACAGTATACACTTCGTTGCTATTTTCTTCGCAAATTTTTGTCGAATTAGGCTCATGTGTTTGAAAACCTGGCCCTGTCGGTTTACGTCAAATTTGCAGCATTTGCAATGATACTTAATAAAGCGACCGCGAGGCGGGTCCGGGTATGGAGTTATGCCACTTGTCATTAAAGAGAAGGTGGGCTTCCTACAGCAATTTAAATTTTCCCGGCCAAAGGTAACCTTTTCTGTACAGATTTCTGAGGATTGCAAGTAGAATCACTCACCACAGTAGTAATCGGATATTTACTATAACCGCTCATCTAACAATGCTCGCCTTGCTCTTCCCACTTCGTTTCCCACTCCAATGGCGCTATATCTATTCAAAGGACGGTTAATGGGAAGTTATTTGTGATTCAATTGGTTCAAATGAGGCAATGTTTGAGTCAAAAAAGTGAGTATATTAATTATTAGACATAATATGAAACATAAACAATGTGCCCTGAAAAATTGAAAGAGTCTGAGATGAGCTCGCGATATAATACAAACACATCGATATATCTACGACTGGACAATACGCAAACATCGATGAAGACATCTCTGAGTGAGGTAACTCGAAGTTTATGCACAAAGACGGATATGCATCGTTCCCAAGAGTATTCGGAGCAATGTGTCCACTACGAAAGGCCAATCTTGCAAGGATTTGATTTGATTCGGGAGCGACGATGAAAACAAAAGAGAGGGAAAATGGGAATCAAACCTCTCAAAATTTTCTGAGATGTCTCTTGCCAATAGATGTCTGCTCATGTCTGTCGTACACAAACGAACGACATTATACCAAAAAAAGATTAAACATTATAATAACAATACCGATCAATTCATTGGGGGAAAGCACAATCGTCGATATAAATCGCATGGCAGTGCATTTTTCCCGAACAAAAAAAAAAAACAACCAGCTCGTCATTGTTAGATGTAATCAATCCTGCCTTTGAAGTAATTAAATTTATATGTGCAACGCAATATCCGATCATAAGTTATAAGTTTAAAAATTCCTTCATAACTCGGAATAGAATCCATTATCATCTCTTCGCCCACCAGATGCTCGAACTAATCAAGGTGATTTCCGTGTTCTCACTTATTATTGTTCAGTTGGTCTATTCCGTCAAGTCTACATATTACTGAGCACATCCCTGATAAGCATTTTACTCAGCACCTTCTCAATTGGCCATTATAACCCACAATTCTTCTAAATTCATTCATTTCTTTTCAAAACAGATTTCAATTAGAGTATAACTGATATTTAAATATTGTGGAAACCTGCCCATACCATTTTAGTAGCACAGGTTTAATTCCCTTCGCAATCTACAAACACTAGAGGATTGTTCGCTTATCCGATCCATTCCCATCACCATTTACCGAGATTCTATGAATTCACCTTTAAAAGAGATTAACTTCTAAAATCTCTAAAGTAATCTTAACTAAGTAATCACTAATAAAATTGAACAAATTAACTACCATTAAAAAATATTCCATTACTCTACTTCAAAGGCATAAAATACATAACTATAGAAAAAAGTATAACTTGAAACAAAATATGAGACATAAAATACGATTACAATTTAAAATTAATATGGGATCGAATTTCTGGGATGATGGTGAAAAAGTGACAAGTGCTTGAATGGCGTTGATTAAAAAGACGAATTATGTTCGAATATTCAAAAACTGACCCTAAATTTTCCTTGAAACTTTTTCAATTTTATAGCGAAATATTCTCCAATAAATATGGAGAGAATATTCTTAGATTTGTTATCGACTAATAAAATAAAAAAATAAAATAAAATAAATTTAAAAATAGCATATATAATAAATCATTGAAAAATAATATTCATAGCTTCAAAATGTCCACCATCATCCCTGAGGTAACATAAAATTTGAGGTTTCTTTGGTGAAATGGACAGAAAATTGAGAAGTAAAACGCCCTCAATATATGTGATATTTCGCAAATACTATTTAGCTATTCTAATAAAAAAGATATAGTAGGCCCAACACGTCAACTACTCTTACAAATGCTACTCTACAGCCCTATCAATCTTCGGAGCCAGCCTATCAACATTTCTTCATCAAATCCATCACACAGAAAGGCAGTAAGAGAGAGAGAGTTATTCCATGCTTCATACTTCAGCAAAACTTGCAATAATTCAGCATTAATGCTGGAACTTTCCAATTAATTTTATTCAGTGGATAAACGATGAAATATCAAAGATGGGTCCCTTATTTAACCGCTTTTTTGTTGAGATCAAACTCGATATTACAACAATACAACATTCACAGACACATACATACATATGTATTGCAGTGCCTATAAAAACATAAACAAGAAAATATATTAATGATTGCAGCTTCTTGCAATATAACGCTTCAAATGACTCAACTATAAGAAGATTCAAAAAAGAAATAATATAGCGATTCCTACTAAAACACTTCCTAACCGATCGACCACGTGTGCGAATCCTTCAACACAAAGTTCCTTTTGCCCACAGGTAAAACCTGATTCGCAAATACTGCCCATTACTCCTAATGAAGAGGATCATTAAGGAAGAGGCTGAGCTGAACAGAACAGTTCGACTGTGCCCACAAAACTTTACTGCTTTTCTATAGAAATACGTCCCCATACAAACACACACACATGCATGCGCAGACACAAACACACATTCATATACACAAACAAACGCAGACACACATATATGCGTAGGTATACACGCAAGCCAAGTAAGGAAAATAGCCAGGATGCGCAAAATCCACAATACACAAAACCTCCGAATTTTTCCTATCCCGTCGTGTCATATGTGGGGAAATTTTTTCTGTCTAAGTAAAAAACCGTTTTGAAATTGGATACCACCCTCCCCTTTCAAAACAACTAAATTCGGAGTCCTAACAAGGCAGAAAATCTAACAGGAATGCAGAACAAAGATGAAATCATTTCTGGCAATAGAATAAGATAATGGAATAAAATGAGCCCAGCCTCTATAAAATAAAATAAAAAATTTCACTAATGAATTCGCGTCAAATCATTTCATAAACATCAACACCATGGCCAATACTTATACATAAATATATCAATTCAAAAAGTACAGCATGAAAGTAGATCAATCTCTCACTTACTTCTTTTACAGGGCCAAGAAAAATAAGTTAGTGATTAATGGTTAGCATATGTTAAGCCTGATATAAAAGGCCTAACCTTAGAAGAACATCTTCCATTACTCCTGTATACTATTGACAGTACTGTTGGCGCATACCAATAAAGGCGGTTCATCCAGCCACTGAGGCGTTGTCGCTCACAAAGCACGCTGATTCCTCAGACGAATGTGTGCGCGTTTTGAAAGCATTACTCAGTAGACGCTTCTTCTCACCTCTGTCCATCATTTTTGTCGGCGGCTGAAGTATAACATGCAATAGGTTCATGCAGTAAGCATATAACTTAAGGTTACAGTATTACTACAGTATTACAGTAGTATACCACTACAGTAGCATCACCCTTACAGTACAGTTTTAAAAAAGGCATTACTGCAGTAACAGTCTTTTAAGATTACCTTCTACATAGCATACTTTTTAGATATCTTTAAAAAGTAAGGAAATGAAATGCAACATAAGAAAGAAATGATAGCATTTAAAAAGAAAAGACTCACTTCCGCTTTGAATGATTCAATGGCGAATGTAAGCATTCGTCTACGTTTACGATAAGCGGCACCTCCTCTTGGTGTGGGTGGTGGTCGAGCAACGAGACACGCATTTTTTGTTCGTTCATATTCCCTTAGACGCATTACGATCCATTCGTCAGTTGCACGATCGAAGAAATCGCTGTTCTCACCTTTAATCATTTCCTTTATTCTATCGAAATGTCTTGCTAAATCGAGTCATTTTTCTAATAAAAAAACATCATAACAAAGAGAATCAAATCAAAAAATCCTAGAAAACTAATAAAAATTAAGAAATCCTAGAAACTACTTTAAAAAATATATTTATAGTCTGAGAAAATCAACCAATTTTTTAACCAAAAAAATTGTATTTCCACCTAACACTTTTCCCATGTAAAGTGTAATAAAAGCACCCTGTTAACAATAAACCTCATTCAACTTGATACTCATAATAATCGTCTGTCATATTTCGAATGTTTATTCCAACTTCCATTGCAGCTATCATATCACAAATAATACTTACTTATTTGCACAATAATTCACCACATAAGTGATTGTAATACCTCTAAACGCCTTTCCTATTAAACTAGACTTCATCCTCTAGCCCATGACATGATGGCCTAGACAGCAATTAAATTTACATACTATGACAGTAATATGCAACTTGAATGATAATTCATACTACTGCTCATTATTAATGATCGACTTACACTTCTAGGTATAATAAAATAAGAAATCTATAACCCGGTGAGTGTGTTAAGAAATAAGAATCGAACAAAATAATATATCGTTTTCATTAGCAACACGAAGATGAAAATCAAAAACAAGCGATTTATTTGCAGTGTAAGGACATCTTCCCCTCCTCTCTTCTAAAGAATAGGAGGAAGATAGCAGGTTCTATTATTTTCAAAAACTATTTTTTCAGGAATTTTCAGGGAACAGGCCCTGTGATATTAGATAGTAAACAAACCCCAGGAAGAATTCACATTTGCAAATAATTCGGAATTTACTGCGAAAAAAGTGGCCTCAGCGCTTAGCAGGTCAATAGCGGCAAGCAAACTTTGGTGAAAAACAAAAAGAAAGCAGTCAGTCAATAGATTTGAACAAAAAAAAGAGATTAACAAATCGAAAAACTTCATAGAAAATAAGATGAAGAGGGGATATGAATTTCAATTGATCAACTTACAAGGTGGATAGTAAGGTAAAGGCGTCCATTGAAAACATGACTTCGACTTTGCGGATTCGCCTTCTTCTGAGTGCGTTCGTTTTTCTAAATAATTCACTCGTCAGATAAATGGGAGCAACAAAAAAAGACAACATTTTGCTAGATAACGAGTGTTTCGAAGGCGAAAGTGAACGATTATATTGTAATCTTTAGAATAAAAACTATGAATACGTTTACAAGCAATAACGATACCATCCATAAACCCATAAGCTATATTTGATTACAAATATATAAATATATATGTAAATATAAATAAGTAAATAAATAAATAAATAAATAAATAATATATAACGCAAAAATCGGAAACAACCTCAACTGAACACAATGCCTTTGTGAAAAAATTCAAAAAAGCAAGCAGAAATGCTTAGCATTGATTGATGCTTAAGGAATCTTTCACAGCGACGAGGAGGGAAGCGGAGATGTGTGAATGGCAGAGAAAGCGAAACACAAGGAAGAAGAATATAAATGAAGGTACACTGACGCAGGCATACACTACACTGACTTAACCAATCATCACACCTCCTTTCTCCTCCGATAGCACCATATTCTAGAGATTTGCATTAAAACATAAACCACTTTAAACAAAACACTATCCTTGCCAATGAGCAATCCATGACTTCCATAACCAATTACTCTTAGATAACAACGTGATCCTCCCTCCCCTCCCCAAATTCCGGCTATACAACAATCGCACCTTCGAAAGCTATCATCATTGTTACCTAAGGCTTTTCTTCACATTTTTGTATTTGATATGTTCCCTCTACATCAATCGACATTTATATTTAGGGAACAGACGTGATAAAGTTATGTGTGTCATCGCCACCAAGAAAACAGAGCTGTGCCATCAACGACCAACTGTAGGTAGAACACCACACAAGATCACTGCACTTCAACACCCCCCCCCCCCCCCCATACGCTAAATTTAACATCATAAATTACGGCCGCACTTCACATTCCATAAAACAACCACTTCAAATGATATGGAAACTTGAGTTACGCCTTTTTTCGGTGAGGGTATTTATTTGATTGACATACCTTTGGTTTTTTCATGTCCCGATCGGAGATGGTCTTCGAGAGCACGTTTCAGCGTAAATCTTAGGGTACATTCCTCAATAAGACATCTATACGGCTGTGCTTTACCGGCGTGTCTCGTAGTGAAATGATCCTCCAACCAAAGAAACTGAAATATTACTACACTTAACAAATTTTTGTCGAAAATGAATTCATAATGATATATGCATTATATAACAAATAAACGATCATATTTAACTTATTTGCATAATTAATATAAGATATTCAAACTGAAGCGGATTATTAGCTTTCCCTTAGCAGACATTATTAGTGAAATAATTCCAAAAATTAAAAAAAAAATACTCCTTACCTTTACGTAGCTTAATAAAATCTTGTAAGCCGTTATATGAGTAAAAGCAAATTATTTAGAAAATCAGGTGGGAATTTCCGAAAAAAATTGAACAACACAATACGAGAGGATCAATGATAAAGAGCTCACTTGTTTCTTCAGATCACCTCGACTCATCGCCATTTTACAATCACCCCATTTGCATGCCAGACTCTTGAGTCGACTTTTAGGTGAGCAACGTACCCGTGAGGTTGGACTCAAGCAATCGGGTGGTCGAAGTACTTCAAGATGAGTCTAAAATGAAAGTAGATCACTACAGCAGATTCCAACATTCGAAGCTTGGAGATGTGAAAACCGTTGTTTACCGATGTAAAAACACTACAATCATGCAAAATTTTGTTGAAATGAAATTCCTTTCACCTTATGTCATTACGGTGCCTTCTATCCATCAAATATCTATTTCCCCTGCGTGCCTTTATTGCAACGAAGACAAAAGAGCGTACTTGCAACAATATGGGTTAAACCTAGTCCCGGTTGAGTGCTTAGCATATGGCCACTTAAAGTTCTGTTATGCCAAAGCCAGTCTACTGACCGGAAACAGATCAAATCAATTTCCATTTTATAATGGGTTAAATGGGCATCGATCATGAGGTTAACATAATACAAACCTTGATAACGTGGTCGTAGAGATCGTTGTCACATTTGAAACGATTAGTACATTTGTCCCAATGGCATTCGCATTTGAAGTGCTCACGATAAGAAAGCGATGAACTGACAGCATAAGACGATGAAGACGATGGTCTTGATGTACATTCGGTAAGGAGTTCCACTTTTAGCTGCAGCTCATGCTCCCTCTCGTTCCTTTTGAAGCAATTTCTATCGATGACCTGAGGTTGTAAGAAGAGAGTTGATTCGGGCTTCTCGCAGACAATTGAAAGAGGCTCTTTGAGTGATGAAAGGTCAAGAGAGTCGACTCGGGAAGAAAGCGAACTAAGAGATGCTTGACTTGCATTCGACGGCAGTGCCGATCCATAGCCCGATGAACACGACGACGATGCAGAAGAACAACACTGCTCAGGGATGTGAGCCTCTTTGAGCAACAGCGGACATTTGGAAAGCGACATATTTGTCGCAAGGCACTTCAGCGGGTCCGAGGCGACCATCGGATGAGGACTGTCGACTGATGATGAATCTGGTGACGACGGGAATGAAGAGTCGAAGCCCGAGTCGACACTTGCAGGCGACATGCGCCCCATATTGTGCATATTCTTAGCGGCCGACATAACGGCCAACATCTGTAAATATTATGAACGTTAGCTGTTTATCAAGCAATAAATCAAAATAGAATGCATACACTTGTTGCAAGAAATCCCAGAGATAGGTGAAGGAGAGATGAGGACGAGTGAGGGGAAGGAAAAGGATATAGAATACCTTGCGAAGCCAGATCCTCCTTTCCTCCACTTGGAATGGGTCGAGAAAATATTTCCGACTTTTTATTTTAGAAGCGAGAAAGATTAAATGAACTTAAGAAATATCCCATAAATCAATCAGAAATAAATAATTACTAAATTACAAGCAAATTAAATATAATACAACCCGAATGCAGTAATTATAAATAAATGAAATAAAGTTAACTGCAAGTAAATGAGCAGTAATCACATTGGAAACAAATTAAGAGAGCCAATAATGATAGAATTCTTTGATTAACGGCAATGCATTACAGTAAATATTCATAGAGCGCAAATGACATAAATGAAGTCAACAAAAATTCATGCCCTTTCACAATAAAAAAAAAACATCAACACAACATATGATATCATCGGAAAAACATCAAAGAAATCCGTATACGTCAAAAACTATATGCGATACCGTTAATAAGGGCAGTGCAATTTAATTATACAATCGAACAAACCTCTCGATGTTTGTGATTGCAACAATTTCCGATCCCTTTTCACGCTCACAAAAAAACTCGAAAAAATTGTTTTAAAATAGCAATGGTAATATAAGCGTTTGTTAAAGAAATTTTAAAGAAATAAATAAATAAACGAACAAACTTATAAAACAATGAACATTTCAATACAGCTAGTAGCGCTAAAGCATACAGTTGAATTATTTACGTATGTATTTTGAAATGTCCACAAAACTTTAATCAACCCCATTAATAAGAGTGGTCAACATTTAACGGTAATCACCGTCGTTGAACTACTCTAATAAACGATCGCGCATCAGTGGTCTAGTTAGAAATTTCGAGAGCAATCGTTCTATCGTAAACATAAAAATCCATCTCAAATTCATACTTGTTTTGTTTACTCTACACCTACCTGGCCATTTATTATTAAGCATTTGGCCATCTAAATCGAGCCATAATCATCGCAAAAATTTGGCATATTTCAGCAACGATCACATATATTCCACAAATTGCATAAAACATTCCTCAATAAAAAGAAAAGTGATAACGATTTGATGAGAATCGACTGATAACATTAAAAATTTTTATATTTCTAAAAAAAAATCAAAATTTACATATTTATGCAATTTCCGACCAAATTCAAATGCCTCTGAATTATTTTCAATTTATCTAAACTCCGAATGAAAATTTCTTCATCTTTCCTACTATATCATTTCTACGGTTTAAATTCATTAATAGTAATGTACATAAGTGCCCTCTCGCTTCACATAAATATTTTCCCCATCAAAACTACTTCTCTTATAAAGAGTTCTCCAAAAAATTTGAAAGATCTCCATCCCCCACCCTTCCCTATCCCATCTTATAAACACCAAATGTAATTTAAATCTGCACCTTCATTTCCATCACTAATATAAAATAAGAAAAAAACATCAGCATATTAAAAGGCTTAAGTCACAAATTTTACATCAAAAATAAAATAGAAAATTGCATCGACATTAATGAATTCTTTACAAACAATCAATAAACGATTATGACCATAACATTAATATTAGTGTGAATTTCAATGCAAAAGTAAATCACCCAATAGCATTGATAAAGATTAAAGATGACCGCTAAGTAGATGGGCATAACCTTGAGGCATAAAAATCGCATTCACTATTTGTTATAATCATCGATCGTTACTATCGTTAAGACCTATCAATGTCAAAATTCCCTTCATAAAACGGCACCTTTAACATATCAAAGCGATAGGTTTTACTATGAAAGAAACTATCAAGACGGATATAATCGAATAAAACCTCCGTGGTTATAGCTCTTATTTAATAATGTGGAACAGAAGGGGAGGGATGGGAGGGGAGGGGGAAGGGGGAAGGGGATTCTTCTACAATTTTACTATAAAAATTTTCTGTTTCTATTCTCTCTGTTATCTAACTATAGATATTTATACTAATAATACACTACTTATAAACTTAGCACAACTTCTTTATAATGGAATAAAAAATAAATAAAGAACCCTTCGCACATTATATAAATAATCCGCTAAAATTTCCTCATATGATAAATAATTTTTATTGAATTCAAAAAAATTCTGAATAAATATCCTAAAACATTAAAAAAAACATTTTCCTTATTAATGGTACCCAATTAAAATATTTGCTAACAAAAATAATTCTCAAAGCTTAATGACTCAAATTATTCGATAACGCAAACTTCCTATCCAATACTCGAAACTATTCCACAGAACAAATAAATTCCATAAAAATTTCAAATTGCATTAATAACAAAAGAGAGGAAAACAGTATATAATAATGCTAATAGCAATTAATTAACAATTATTAACATTTAAAATAAATGACGCCAGCGAATAACCCTATTTAATATGAATAGAAATATTTTTTCCATAGAAATTTCATTTTCCATAGAGAGTTCTATGACCGATGTTTTTTTCCGTATAATTTTTATAGAAATGATGGGTGGAGTGAAGGAATATTATGAATGGAACGGTAAACGTTCGATGAAAAATGAATGTAAAACTGTTGCGTGAGCGATAAGAACATGCGCATTGTGAGCAAGAAACCCGTTTCGTTGAAATTCAAATCTCTCTCTCTCTCCTCCGAATTTGCCCTCTCTCACACCCTTGTTCAATTCCCCCTCCCTCACCCTCTCTCTCGAATTTGACCTCTCTCACACCCTTGATTCCCCCCTCCCCCACCCTTTCTCTCGAATTTGACCTCTCTGCATACTCTTATTTAATCCCCCCTCTCCCCCTCCTCTCCAATTCGCTCTCTCCGCATACTCTTGTTTGATTCCCCCTCCCCTAACCTCTCTCTCGAATTTGCCCTCTCTGCATACCCCTATCCATTTCCCCCCTCCCCCACCCTCTCTCTCGAATTTGCCCTCTCTGCATACCCCTATCCATTTCCCCTCCCCCACCCCCTCTCTCGAATTTGCCCTCTCTCACACCCTTATTCAATTCCCCCTCCTACACCCTCACTCTCGAATTTGCCCTCTCTCACACCCTTGTTCAATTCCCCCTCCTACACCCTCACTCTCGAATTTGCTCTCTCTCACACCCTTATTCAATTCCCCCTCCCTCACCCTCTCTCTCGAATTTGCCCTCCCTCACACCCTTGTTCAATTCCCTCCTCCCCCATCCTCTCTCTCGAATTTGCCCTCTCTACACACCCTTGTTTAATTCCCCTCTCCCTCCACCCTCTCTCTCGAATTTGCCCTCTCTCACACCCTTGTTCAATTCCCCCTCCTACACCCTCACTCTCGAATTTGCTCTCTCTCACACCCTTATTCAATTCCCCCTCCCTCACCCCCTCTCTCGAATTTGCCCTCCCTCACACCCTTGTTCAATTCCCTCCTCCCCCATCCTCTCTCTCGAATTTGCCCTCTCTACACACCCTTGTTTAATTCCCCTCTCCCTCCACCCTCTCTCTCGAATTTGCCCTCTCTGCATACCCTTGTCCGATTCCCTCCCCCCCCCCCTCTCTCTCTAAAAGAAGCAACTGTTCTGAATACGGACAACAAAGTAAAAACCTTAAAAAATGTGTAAAAACAAGTACTTCTCCTTAAGGTGACTCTTCGATCCAATCAATAAAATCATAAGCTCAGTTATATTAGCATTTGTTACCTCTTTAAAAATGAAATATGAAAGTGAATATAAATAAGTGGAAAAACGCGCCAGATAGGCTGGCGCGATATGTGCTTTAGCAAATTCAATTATCAAACACCAATTTTACAAATCATTGGCAACAAATAATGCATATATTAACTAAACCTCCATCTCTACTACTGCTTAAGAAAAGACTAATCTTTATCTAATATGACCGCTATGAAATGAAAATTGAGGTGATGCAAAATACATGCAAATTAGCATATTTAAAAATTGACGGCTTCAACATACACTAAGAAATGGACAGATAAAAGGTAATAAATAAAAAACAGATGAAAAGAAAAACAAAAAATAAACTGATAATAATAAAAATTAACATATGCATATATAATGTTCTATTTAATAATATATATGGAGATAGTGGTGATCACAAATTAAAAATCCCATTAAATATTAGCAAAAAAAAAAGAGAAATACAGTTGCACAATTACTTGTGTGAGCACCTAGAAAAAGAGTTGACGTATCCCATCAAATCATTGATACGTGGAAATACCATCACGGTAATGACGTCATCTGTGTTGTATTTGCTTCCTATCCAATCATTTGTTGTGTGATGATCGTGTGAATGCCAACGGAGACAAGCAAAAAAAAAGACAAAACAAAACAAAACAAACTCCAACTCAATCGTCGATCAAATTGATGCGCTTATAATTTCAATGAATAATGAATTAAATAAAAAAATTCCATATAAAAAAATCGTCTCACAGAAAAGAAACAATCCAATGAATATAAAAATTAAATATCAATTAAATTTTATATATAGAAATAATCGAAACGATCAGTTTACTATCATTTCTAATTAGCGTAAAGATTTAGCGCTGTAAAAGAAACGAAACATTTAAAAGTATGGATCTCGAAAAGAAAATATGATAATTCAATTATCGTACACCACGCTAACAATCTCCAATAGTATCAAAAAACAACGTAAGAAATGGATGCGTATGTCGCGAAAGAAATACTATCGTTAGTTGAAGTGAAATTTTTGTTTTTCGATGGAACAAATTGGGATCGAATTTAGCTTTTAATAAAAATTGAAGGGAATTTTTTTTCAAATTTGTTTAAATGAAAAAAAAAATTCCCATAATTCTATCTTAATTTTCCAAACGTCAAAACATAATAAAATTACGCTAAATCGTCAGCTTCCATATAGCAAATAGAATAATTACTAAATGGAAAATGAGAAATTAATAGGAATAAAAATTTGATAAAAATTTTCAAAATTTAGTGTGGAATATTTTTGAAAATTTTTCAATGTAATACTTCTTTGTCGTCTATAAAATTCACATTATCTTTCACAAAAAAAGAAAAAGAAAAAAACTATTTAAAAGTGTTCGAATTTTTTATTTTTTCCTCGATGAAAAATTAAGTACATTTTTAATTATTAACGCTTCACCTTTAATAAATTCTATAATTAATATGAATTCTATGAACAATATGAACTCCTAACAATAAAGTAATGCATGAATTGTCCAATAATTAAAAATAAAACAATTCATCAAAAAAAATTTCAATATTAATCGACCGGAATTGTTGAAGTTAGAGATAAATAAATTTTTGTCGGTTGAAATGTTTGCGTCACATGCAAAAAACATCGATAAAACACAATCGAGTGTAACATCAACAACATTAGTTCGATGTCAGTCAGCTGTCAACAATATCATAAGATTTGAAACGTCGAGAAAATATGCTTCCACTTATAAATATGTGAATAAATAAATATATAAATGAATAAATAAGTAAATAAATAAATAAATAAATAAATAAATAAATAAATAAATAAATAAATAAATAAACAAACAAATAAATAAATATTATAAATAATTAAATAAGAAATAAATAAATACTTTATAAAGGATAATAAGATATAAGAGGAGATATAATTACGCATGAATGTTATCAACTATCAATAATAACAAAAAAAGATTATCAACAAAATTGATCATATTTTCTTCAAATATCAAGTATACTTTTCCTCGTATACGTCTATATGACTATTCTATAATCTAACAAAATAAACAGTTATTATACGTTCATAAAAATTGCATTCTATGATTCTCTCTAATAAATTTTTGCATTTTTTTAAATTTTTTTCTCAATTTTATTTATATCCAATTGCAATTGAGATTGATATAGCTCAATTTGCAATTTGCATAATCAATTTAATTGCAGAATAATTCAATAAAAATTGCATAATTTGCATTTTGCATAAATTAAATTCCCCTTGCAATGAACACTATCCATACTATCATTGTCTTCTCGTATCCTTCTTTTCACTTACTACCTTATCCGCTTCCAACTTCTAAACTTATTTCTAGTTGCACCCTATACGACCAGGAAGTGGTGGATGTCCGCAAATATCGGGTGGTGGGGAAGATGAGCCGGGGGACGGGGGAGGGATCTAGTCGATATATAGCTTGGGACACCGACGGGGATAATCGACGTACGGTCGAAGAATAGGCGAGGTGGAAAGGGTAAAGGGTCGGTAATCAACACATTGTAGAAAGACAAAGGGGTGGGGGGTAACCAATACAGGATTAAAAGGCAAGTGGAGGGATGAAGAGAGGCGAAGGAGGAGGACAGGGGGACAAATCGTAGAAAAGATGGGCAATCGATGTGTGGGATATAACATCTAGCCACCTTAATGCATCCATTTGGTGTACATATCCACTATAACCAAGCATAAGAAATATATGCAAATAAGCATAATATATCAGTGCCCATACTCGAAATCAGGTTGCGAAAAGTCCCTTATGAGATAGGCAAACAAATCGGTGAAGTCATTTTTTCCACCACATTTTCACTATAGTGCAAAGGAAAATAAATCACGCACTTTTAGCGCATTTTTTTCCCACATTCCAAGAAATTCCAATAGAAATATCCATTTTCCGAGAAAAAAATTTATGAAAAAAAATTTGCCATGAAACATTTATTTTATTTTTATACGATTATTCTTGAAAAAAAGACCAAAACTCAACCAATTTTCAACTACGTTCCAGCATTTTTTTTTCCAATTTTTTTTCAACAGAAGAAAAATGACTCCTTTTTCTCTATTAAAAAAATTTTTGGAAAATATTCCTCCGTGCTCTTGGCAACAGACTCTTTTGTTTTATTGTATCAAAATTATCGATGAGAAAAATCACCTCCTTCCCAAAATTATTTATAAGAATGAGTCCCCTTCCCCTCCCCCCCTGAATTCAAAAATTGCCCTTTTTTATTTCATCCTATTTGACGAATAAAACTGTCACTTAATAACGAAACGTTTCGTTTCCCACGCATAAAACTTTAAGGACATAAGAACTGGCCGACGTTGGGGTCAAAGGTCAGGCCAAAAACTGGTTAAAAATTGGTGCAGATCAGTATATCAATAGTTTGTAAAAGTATAGATTTATAAAGATGAAAAGAGGTTTCCGGTTTTTTTTTAATTTCCGGTTTTTGACAAATAAGGTCGACTGTTTCTTTATCGGTTACAAACATTCCACCAAAACACAACGAGAATAAAATTGCAAAAAAAATTGCACAAAATGGAATCCAACAAGAACTATTCGCAATAAAAATTCACCCATCGAAAATAACACATCGCCATAAAAAATATCAAAGCAATTCGGCGATTCTCAGATACTTCATCAACAAATATTAATAGAACATTAATAATTCGACCGGAAGCTATTGAAGGAAAAAATTTAGTTGAATCGTTTAACATTTTCGCTTTCATTAAAATACTTAAGTAAATTAAGTAAAAATTAAGTATCTAAATAAGTTAAATTTAGAAAGTTGAAGAATTGAGAGCACATCGAGGTAACACCACTTCAAAGATGAAAATCGAATATTGCCATTACAGTATCCACAAATAATTGGGAAAAAAAGCACGGGAAGAAGGCAAAGTTCACTGTGAAAGGTGATCGACATAACAGAACGTTGTCGATCACGGAAACAAAAATTAAGGAAATATTATAACCGTAAATATTACTGTTATTAATTATAAAAAATAAGAAAAAATATAGTTGGACTTACGGCTTCTTCGTTGACGGGTTTGGGTTGATGTTGTTGTGGGGAAGTACGGTTGGAGGAGAGGCATGCGGCGATGGTCGGCGTTAGCAATGTGTCTACCGCCGCCTCCTCCATTCGCTGTGCACCTGTAATAATTGCCATTAAATAAAATAACTTCCATATCATGCACAATGTAAATCACACAAAATCGAACTGAATACCGATTAGTCGCATATGGAAATCACAATCACAACATTATATACTTCCACCATGTCATACGCCCCCCGCGTCTACTGTGTTTTTCACATCTTAATTCCGTAATTTTTATCCTGTCTCTTATTATCCTTAGCAATGTGACAGCTTGACAGGCCTCCTCCTCCCCTCATTCTCGTAAAATAAGAGGAATTTGCGCATAAATTCCAAAAATTAAATTAAGGAAGGATGTTTCCTGAAATCGTGGATATACTTCAATGAAATTATGACCCCTATTTATCGCTCATTGATCATACAGAAAATATCGATTTCACTTATAATTTCGAAATTAATTAGACTTTAGGTTGTAAGCAATATTACACTCATAACATTCAAGCATAAACCTATAAAAGGTGCTTCGAAATAATAATGAGAAATTTAATTATTTATGAATCGCCGATTATTGACAGAGGATAAAAACCGAGATAAATTAAATAAAATTAAATCGAAGTCAATATCGAAACGACATTTTTTCCCTCTCATTGTGACGTTTATCGAGCTTCACATACGCTCCCCACCCCCCCTCCTCCCCCCCCACATCTATGCCTGAATTGTGCTACAGCGCTCTTGGCCTTCCCTCCTCCGAGCCCGGATTGCATTATGCGTTCCAAGCCTCTCCATCCCCTCAAGCTTGGACTATGCCACCCTTTAATAGCTGCCCTATCTTCTCTTTCAAATTATGAAACTAACTACGTCTTCCTATATCTCCCACCAATCCTTTCCCCTCTCCCTCCCAGGACACCAGGCCCTTCTAGCCTCCCCCCTCTTACAAGTGTGAATTACGTTATAATCTCAAAACTAGAGGAGTAATTTTGCCGTTTCCAATATCAAATCGTATATTCAACCATCTATCTAATCGAATATCGATGGCACATCATAGAACAGTGACTTCAATTTTCACACAAATGTTATTCGTACAAATAAATTCATTCAAATAGGATGTAACGCTTTAGAAAGAAATAAAATTCATTAATATAGACTTCTAAAATCATTTTTGCATTCATAAAAAATAATTCTACATGAAATTTATAGAAGTGATTTCAATTCAGAATAGAATCATTTGAAATATCACTAAACATCATATCATTTCACTATTGATAATCAATTTAAAAACATCAATTCTTATACAAGAATAAATAATAAAAATTATTAGAAATAAATAAGAAAGATAATAAAAATTAATAAAAATAGGAACAGACAATGCATATGTCCCATTTATATTCAACACTGAAGATGCAATTCTTACACGAGTATCATGATCAACAATGCCTAAAAGATTTGGCATATATTGAAGATGCTTCATAAAGAATGAATAAATAAAAAAAGAAAATCATAGAAACGTTTCATCAAACACTTTCTATCGATAAACCTGTATAACGTTTTCCAGTCTCTCCCTCCCCCTCTCTCTCTTTCTCTCCCCCCTCCCCCTTATGCATATATCCCTCTCCCATTAAAATGATCCATTGAAAAGGATATAAAAAAAATATTCCAAGTTTGAGAATTCAAGCAACAGGCAGAAATGAAAAAAATAACACAGAAAAAGATAAAAACAATATGTTTTTATATTTCAACTTTATTCAACAGGAGAAAAAAAATGTCTTTTAAAGCTCTCTAACAAATAATTCCATTTTTTATAAGTTTAATACCGTATTTAAGCAAAATATAGCCCCATGTATGAAGTAATTTGAGTAACCTTCAGACCTACACAACAATGCACCATTGGTGAACAACAGAAAATAAGTGTTGTGTGAGCGAAGAAAGATCGTAAAACGACAATACACATAGGTCAATCATTACACTGCTTCCCGGATATCTCCCTAGTAGTTCCGATATCGTTGAACAAAACCCTCCCTCCAATAAATACCCATAAATCCGATGAATAAATCCATAAAAACGAAAAAAAAAATTGGCAATGATTAAAATTCACTTTTATTCATATGCAAATTCGTTGAAATTTTATTAAACGATATTTTGCATTTATTAAAAATAAGGAAATTTTCTAAAAGAAATATATTACAATAATAATTCGACAATGCAATCAAATCCACAAATAACAATTAATTATTTCTGATTCTTTAACTGAGTCGATGAGTGTTGAAATAATGCAATACGAATTTAAATCCGAATAACAGAAAGTTGCATAAAGATTTCAACAATGTAAATTCGAGCAAATCCTAAAAATAGAAATTCATATGAAAATCGAAAAAATATGAAATTTTCATGAAATTTATGCAAAATAAATTCGTAAAAAATTTTAATATTTTATTTAATTTAATTTTTAAATTTTTAAATATTTTAATTTTTAAATGAATTTTAATTTTAATATTAAATCAAAAATTTTCATTGCAAATCATATAAATGAAAATGCAGTAATAAAGATTGCATTAATTGCAATATCGATTTCTGTGAATTATTTAATAATAATTAAAAGAAATAAGGCAGTTAAAAGTTAATAAGTGAAAATGAAATTAGGAATGACATTTATAATTTTTTCATCAACAACCATTGACTACTGTAACTGCAGAATTCCTCGACTAAAACTAAAACCTTAAATATGGATATCATATATATATATGTATATATATATATATATATATATATATATATATATAAACTATGAAATGAATGAACCAATTTTGATAGATGATGTAGCAAGTATTTCATTACAGTACCCCCGTTTATAAAACACCTTGGGGTTATAATATTTGCATACTTCAAGAAGAATGCATAATTAAGGAAAATAAGTGGGCTTTTAAACAAGGGAATACTGTCAAATTTTCGTTGTTTGCAACGATAAAATTAAGTGCTAAATGCTCTAGATGGAGGATTAATCAACAAATAACTATAGTAAAAGAGTGATCGATATTCAATCTAAATTGCTAACAACGATAAATGACGAGGAAATAACTAAATTCTAAACAAAACATTAATGAACAAATAAAACAGAATAATGAATCCTAAGCAGTATTACCATTTTCTGCATTATTATTACGCACTAATTAACTATTTCCGTTAGAAACAATGAAACATTTCTATTCATCGGATTTTATTGTGACTATTCGCGATGAGTGTGACAACGATTGGAGGGAGGGGGAAGGGGAGGGAATGGGAGGGGATATGGGGGGATAGGGGGATGGGAAACGAATTAATGCAGCTATTTTTCTAACTTTTAAAGTGCAACTGAATCGTTTCAACACACTATTGCCACTCTTACGTAGTGAAATTCATGTTCACATACTCTTTGTATGTTTTCCACTTCAAACTGTTGAACTAAATAAGCCGCACAAACATTCCACGGCGCAAATGTCCTCTCGTTAAATACCCGTTGGCGCAATGTTTATATAACAAATAGGTGTTAACAGCTAATACTATGCTTTGATGATGCAACTAAAAACGAGTATTGCAAGCAAGACCCACCGGGATCATAAATATCGATAATAACAACTACAATTGCCATATTTCAATCATTAAATGCGCCAAATGATAACAATACTTAGCAATTATCACTCCCTTTAGTATAATATTAAAGTAGAGATTAGAGCACAACATTTAAGTACAATTTAATAGAGCGAAGATTAAAATACAATTTACTAGAATGAAGATAAATAATTAAAGATTTAAGTAGAATTTAATAGTATCTAAAAGAATAGATCAAAAACCATATGAACCGAAAATTATAAAGTTACTTATTAATTACTCAAAAATTAAATGATAATGTAAAAGAATATATCTAAAAGTTAAACAAAATGTGCGACATAGATGGGAATTTTAAAAAAATATATATTCCATTTTGATCTACATTTTGAAGCGCCTTTTTTCAAATCTTTTCAAAAAAAGCCTCTTAGTGAATCTATGTCCATCTATATCAATAACATTTTATAATCATAAATCTCAAAAATTACTGCAGTGAAATATGACGTCACCCCCGATACCTGGATTTCGTTCTAGTAAATTGTACTTTAATCTTTGCTCTATTAAATTGTACTTTAACCTTTGTGATAATTTTAAAATTAATAGATTTCATTAAAATTTATCAACCTTAATTATATAAAACTTGAAGGCAAATTTTTTCTTTCGCTTTATAAGCAATCGAGAATAAACAGAAAGCGACCATTTTTCATTCAGTTTTTCCATCAGTGATACAAAACTTTTCAATTAGTTATTTTATAGGAAAACGCATCGTATAACCGCTTAAGCTAGGCAACAAAAATAGAAAAGCGCATATTGTGCCAGCTAGCTGTCACTCTTTGGTACGTCTCTTTAATGGCTCATTCGAGTTTTTGTTATAAAAATTGTAAAAATACTCCAAAAAAAAATCAATATAAAACAACGTCCTCATATCATTGAACGAATCAATAAGCAATCTAATATAAATAAAAATATATTTATTACCGATTGGTTCGAACATTCATAAAAGAACATAAAATCAATTCATATTGCATTACCACCTATATTACTGATAGGCCTAACGCCGTAATAAAAGTACAATGGGTAAATTTACAGCTAGCTGGTAGACTTAAAAAAATTTCACTTTGGAAACAAACTTAAAACTTAGTTGCTTAATGCCGAAAAGCTCATAGCACCCTTTTGTCTCATGATTTGATGTCTAAAAAATAATTTCTGGCGCTTTTGTTCACATTTGAAAAAAACAACGGAAATTTAAGACGTAGCTAGAGAAAAAAATTGATAGTGAAGATAGAACGAAGAGTGTAGAGAAATAAGACGAAAAAAATGTGACGATAAAAAAGAAGAGTCAAGACAAACGAATTTCATCTTCAAAGTAAAACCACAACAATAATTCTAAATTATAACTTTCGTCACCATTTCCCTTCATCGAATAAACAAATTTTTTTCCACCAATTCATCGTCCACATATCAAGTAGCAATTATAATAATCTAAAGAAGTTATTTTTGGAATCTATAATAAAGAAACCATTAGTACGACTCTATGATCAATGCTGGAATCAGAAGATGCAAAATAGCATCGAAGGGAACTCGACAGATCCGCGCCCACCTTTGACCGATCGTCAAGTGAATCAAATGAATAACAAACGAAAAACTTAATTATTGTCATTTCCGATTTCAGACGCTCAAGCGTTAAAAATAAGCTTATCGAATAACCATCATCAACTATGACTGATTGTAAGTTGTTGTATATTAAAAGCTACCTAAGTTCGGCAGCTGCCTAATAACTGCTCAACCACTCAAGCATCATATATTCTGAACACTGGTTTAATCATATCGTTCTAAACCTAGAAACCTATATTTCTGCGATGGTATATCAAGGTTTTTTTAACTTTACCATCGAACAGTGAGTCCTGAACATCCTGCAAGCAAGTTGCTGAGGACAGAGAATTTATTTATTCAAATAGTCTAGGAACCATCGTTTAATGCCACAATGACCTACGGTTGCCTTATCCATCGATAAAGTACGTAATAAAGGAGAGTCCAGGTGCGGAAATGTGCCAACAAAGAAGCTTTTCAGATCCCTCGAGAGAGGTCACAACGCTTTCTATTCTCAAGGGTGGTCCCCACCGTTAACGATAATGTGGGACGAATGTTGAGTGAGGGTCATCTTTATGCTGCTCTCTATGCTCCTCTTTCTTCACTCTTTTTACTATCGCCTCAATTTGAATGCGAATCGTAGCGCAAATCCATCGCAATAAAACCTAGCCAACAATTTATTCTAGATCTCCCATTATGTCTATCCCCTCATCGAATCTTTCCCTTGCCTATGCCAAATATTACATTCATTAATTTACATAAAATGATTCTTTTCTATTATCAATCAGTATCACCCATCTCAGATATTTTAGAATAAAATGTAAAAATTTGAATGATATTTTAATATTTCCATAACCTTCAAGGATTAAATATCGCTCTTCAATAGCATTTTAGTTATTCACTCTACCAGTAATAATCACTATCCGTTCACCTGCTTATATCACTATTTAATTGCAGTACATAAGGTCGATCACTCAATTCACCACCGAAAATTAGTCGAATTTATACACTTGATGCATTTCATTTTCACAATAAAACTGCACAAGTTTCCTATATAAAAACCTCTTTTTTGATTTATCCTTTAGAGTTGCTCAGAGAGGAAATTTTAAATTTTTTAATAACGGTTCTCTGAGTAGTTCAGCTTTTATTATTGCATCTAATAAACAGAAAAAATGACCTTCTTAGAACAAAAGTCTGAAACCTTGAGGGGTTCATCTCTCACTTTCCCATATAAAATGACAAATATTACTTCATCAACTTCCGCAGTTCCTTATTTTTAGTTTGTTGTGCCGTAGAGCTTCTTTCATTCCTCAAGAATTACTGGGGAAAGGAGAGGATACGAAATAAACGGAGTAAGAAGAAGACATAAGACCAAAAAAAATGGATCGTTAATTTAACGCCTTATATGTCATTTAAACCAAGAAATAAAAAACAAAATTAAAAAAAGCAAAGAGAAGCAAGCACCAACCTATCACGCACAAATTTGCTAAATCGTAAATGATAGCAATGTATGACATTATATTTTCAAGTGCAAATATTAAATAACTCTTAAAAAAGTTATTTTTTATTACACTGTTTAGTTTTATTTTTAAAAAAAATTTTTTTAAAGTTATTTTTACCAAAAGAAAAAATTCATTGAGCATATTCGCTTTGAAATTTACTAAATAGAAATGCAATCGCTACGATAGACAAGTTGCACTCAAATACGACAAAAAAAAAAAAATACAACGCACAAAGATGTGTTAACAACGTGAGAGCGGAAAAGTCAGTTGGCGACCACAGAATACGCAGCATACGCCCGCATCTCAAAGCGCAAATTAAAGCGAGACGACTGCCGACTATCTCAGCCTGTCTCCATGAACGGATACCGTAGTGAGATGCTGAGCTAAGCAAAAAAAAGAAAAAAAGAAAGAAAATTTCCCTCCAAAGCATTGATACGAACCAGAGACCCTCAAATTACCAACCTAACAGACTACCAACTAAGCCTTTATTGATGTCCTTTTCGAGGGGGGAGGGAGGAAGAGGGAGGGGGTCCCTTAACTATCATGGAAATAATACAAAGGGAACAGTGATTACCCGTATAAAGCAAGAAAACTTCAAAAAATTCATAGGGGATCCTGCGAACAAAAAGTGCTGTGGGAAAAATGTGGTTTTACTATCCGATCGGAGCGACCTTGAGCATATTTCTTTCCTCCCCCTCCCCCTCTCTTTGAGAAAAAAGGGCCTGCAAGGTCACGTCAAAAAAGTATAACGAAACGACTTGTATTTTAATGACCCATAAGAATATTTTCAAAAACTCCTTCAATCTAACTACGACGGTTTAAGAACAGAATATATGCTATGCAATAATCCAATATATTTACATTATGAGACTTTCTGCAGCAAAAAAAAGAAGCAAAAAATTATTCCTCATATATTCTAATGAATTTTGGATTTTTCACCTATTCCAACAAATTTGAATTTTTAATTCGTTCAAAAAAATTTTCAATAAAAAAACAAAAAAATCAAACATATGAAAAAATTTCCTCATTGAAAATATTTCCCAAATAAAAATGATTCATTCCATCGAGAAAAAACCATTAATTAAGATGAACAAGGGGGGTACAAAGGGGTAAGTGATAGGTTGGGTTGGGTTGGATGTTAGTATTGAACGGCACAAAACGACGCTGCCCCAATCATTCGACCACCACCGTGACAACACCCCGATAGAATACTGTAAAATTGCCCGTCTGCCACACATTATAGCATCGTTGCATCACGTCACATTTCCCACTCTTCTCTCTGCAATACTCTATCATTCGTTTTATTCTCATTTCCATCCTTTCATTGCACACATTTCATTATTTCTTTCTTTCTTTTCATTTACTATTTTCTTTTTATTTGCTTCTCTATATGTAAGACACAATAATATTCCACCGTACGAGAAAGAGTTTAGAGGGGTTGGCCGTTTGGCCATGCAACAAAAGCTGTGGACAACTCGTGTTAACGTCGATGCGTCGTTTTGCACGTGCGATCCGGGTGCTATAAGTAAAAAAATGATTCGTCGACGGGCATTCTGATGGCATACCCGACGACGTACAAAAAAGCAATCTAATTCCTCGTAAAACTTTGATTTTTGTAATGTTTTCACAATGTTACTGTAGGCCATTTGATAGCCACTCAAAGACAAAAAAAGTAGATAAAATTCAGCTTGCTATGAGGTTCCAATAAAATGAAAACCATTGTTTCGAAAAGGAGTAGCTGAATTCAATCGGAGCTATTTGTACAAGTAGGAGCCGATTTCAATTGCAGCTATCTGTCCAAGAAGGAGTCGATTTCAATTGGAGTTCTTTGCCTATGTATCAATGAAGAGGCAAAAAACAAAATAAACACAATGAAGAGTCAAAATAAAGAATACCTATATCGCGAAGATGTTATAGTCAAACACGAGCATACACCTGGGGTGATAGAATAAACCGATAAACTCGTAGAAATGAAAAAATGCCACTAAGCAGCTGCCACATGTGTACTTCAAATTGGCGCATTATTGAAATCGCTCGTTAAGGACCGAAAGCCCCACAACTCGATATCAGATAGGTGATACCACAAAATAACCGAAAGTTTTGCGAAAATTAATTTTAAAAAAATAAACTTTAACAACAAAAATAGTAGTAAATGAATAAAATAATATGAGAAGAGAAATAACAATGAACAAATTAAAACTACGTAGGTAAGTACTCTCTAGTAAGCACGACAGCTAGGAAAAGAACCCTTCAATAAGGAAACTAATAAAACAATAGAAACAGTATTGATAGACATAACGATGTCAATAGAAAACAATAATTTAACTAATATCTATAAATGCGTCAACTCGCTGTTTTCTTCCTGCTTATATCCTTTTGTATTCTTTGAATAGAACTATACGTTTTCTAACACAATATTTATTGCGTTTACATTATATTCGCGTGCAGTTAGAAAAAATTTTTAGCGCATATATCTGTAAAATCAATGAAAATATTTGCTGATATAAGAATGTTATTGAATATTCCAATATTTGTGACCTAAATGCTTCTATCAATTTACTGGGGAAAGAGGAAAGGGGGTAAAGTTGATATAGGACAGGGGGTGTAGGGCAGGGAGGGGAGGGGCTGGGGAAAGGGGCAGAGAGAGAAGCACGAGAGGTGCAGCAATTAGGAAATGAAAGAAGGGGAATTAGATAATTGTGAGTAGTAAAATAATGGTAAATTGCAGTAGTGATAGTCTCATGAGTTAACGTTCACTTTAATTACGACTAAGGATGAACGATGAAGACAAGACGGATTGCGAAAATTGAAGCAAGCACGAGCGACATCCCAGGAAGCAACAGCTTAAAGGCCAAGCTCAAACTACTGATCTAAAGGTGAAGCTCCAGTTACTGATCTAAAGATAAGGCTGTAACTATTTACCTAAATTTGCAGCTTCATCTCCTGATGTTTTCATTTACCAAGTCCCAAATCCAATAAATGCACCTATATTAGTGAAAATCAACTGTTTACCTAAAGCAATTTTGCTTATAATCTACGAAACTATAAAGGTAATTGAAAAATGATGAATTGAGTGCCATTGAATGAATGCCTCTAAATCGATAAACAAGAATTTTTTCGTTTATTACTTTAGGGGACATTATGAGGCGAAAAACTATTGAAATTAAAGAGATATGATGACAACAACACTTCAGACACTCAGACAGACTCATCCGACGTCGAAGATATAATTCAGAAGGGTTTTCCCATCCAAAAAGACCCATATAAGGAATGCTTCTCATAAATTTGGCTTTTAAATAGTTTTCTTTTGTATGAGGAAAATGCCATGAATCCCCCTTTAAGAACAGTGAGTTTCCTCTAGAAACAAGTAAGAAGGATCAACAAGAAATTCAAAATTAATGATTAGACGGCGGTAAAAACAAAGGAATGAGAAAGAGACGAATAATGCGATCAACTGTGATCAAGCTTTGAAATGCTCCTAACTTCCGATTGGGAATATGCACCTAAAGTTCAACTCATGCTAAATTACCACGATATGACCTGAGGTTCAAGTTCCTCAGCAATATGGAGAGTTTCCTTCTGGATCATTTCATGGATTGATGGCATCAACAACAACAAAAAAAAAATGAACGATGGAATGAAGCACTTAAAACGGGAATAACGTTAAGAACAAAGAGTGCGTGCACTATTTTTGTGCTGTAATAGACGAGAGTGTTCATCGATTTGGTTGCTCTTTGATGCTGTAATAGAACGGATCAGCGAGCACCATCTCCCTACATAACCGGATGCAGTGCTCTCTTGAAGACAGCAGCTGATATACTGCTTTCATCACAAAGACTCCCACCCTCTATACCCCTTTCACCGTCCCTCTCTCTCTCCCTTTCTCTCCCCTTCCCCTCCCTTTCTCCCCTTTTTCAAAGAATCTGAATCATCTTTGCATTTCTGTTTATTGAAATCAAAAGAATGCGACTGCGAGCAACCTAACGAAACAAGAGAAACGACCCGACATTTAATAGAAACTTTAGGTTTTTCTATGTGGATTTTATAATTGCTATTTTTTTTCCTCTCATTATCTGTCTTCTCCATTTCTATATTTTCATTTCAATGTTTCATATTTCTTTCTATTATCTCTCATTTTAAAATAAAAAAGGTTGAAACATTTTTTTAATATTAGAAAATTACATTGAAAAGAATAGTTCAGTAATTAATAAGCACCAAGTTTCAACATTAGACTTATTATAACTCAAGCATAAAAAAGCATTTTTTATTGTCACCTATAGATCGATGATCTTTAAAAAAAACTTTTTTTGTAAAATTTTAAACTTTAAACGGATAATTCAACAGGTGTATCACCTGAAATATTTAATTAAATTGCAATTATTGCAATAGCTATGCAACAATAATAGTGCACAACGAACTGCGCCAACAATGCAATAAACGAATGATACAATTTAGTGATAAGAGTATCTATAATATAACGCCACATTTATGATATTATGGTCAACGTTAGAAAAAAGGGACGCATTAAATCGATGAAAATAAAGCATAAAAAATAATGCTAGATATTAAAAAAAAAATCACTTCCTTAGTTTTTACTTTAAAAATATTTTTTATTTAGAAGAAAAAAATTTTTGAAGGGAAATTTCTAAGGTATTCAATTTTTTTTTTTGCTAAAATTTTAGAATACTTTGTTCAACTCTGCTAGTTCTTTTATTTATTTAAATTACTGTAGAAGCATTTCATTAAATATTAATGGATATAAGAGTTGATCAATGCAATTACATCAAGTATAAAACCGTTGTTCAGCCTGGTCACTCTTTCTCTCTCCCTTCATGCTTTCCAATATTGATCAACTTTATGCACATCAACATCACTGACTTAGCGACGGGGTTTATCGCCAAGAAATAGGAAAATAGCAATAAAACAGAACCAACGAATCAACAATAAAGACGTACTGATAAAACGACGTCCATTACTTTCACCATTTTCACCTCAAATCAGCTTCTCTACCAGTTTTCCACCACACTAGAGAGCTGCGATAATGAAAATGCAGCCCGATACAAAGTATATAAAATAGCCCCATTTAAACATGAAAAAATACAGTATCACTAACATTAGTAACCCATCTTTCTCAATTATATTGCCACTGTTTAAGGAGACAATAAAATAAAATGCATCCTACAATCTTTGTTTACATATTGATTACAATCGCTTTATTTGTTAAAGCTTGTTGAAGCGAAAAAACGACACACGGAAGCATCATCAATTCGATGCTATATTCGTTTTTTAATTTAAATATCTATAGTGATTAGAAGTTAATTACTTTTAAGTGACATTAGACTACAATTTGATAATAAATATTATTCAACGATAAGCAATAAAATATGTTTCTATTGGTAACTATAGCGCCCTTAATTGCTTGCCATAAACCCTTTCCGATATTTATGCTATATCTAAATAGAAATAAACACTAACGTGCAATTATAAAAATACTTAGAAAAGCACAATACGGCTATGTCTGTCTGTGATTGTCGTTGTATGTCTATCTGCCCAAACTGCTTCAGTTCAAGATCCACTGAAGTCTTATATAAAACAAACTATAGAGAGAATCTTCTATACGATTTTTGCGTTGACTTTCCAACTTAACGACAATCACAGACATTTAAAAATGCTAGAAAATTAGGTAATCGAATTGCATAAATAAACGAATCTTTCATAGATTTGTGATCGTATTCAAATTCATCAAAAGAACAAACAAACTGCTTCTTAATATATTTCAATTTTTGCTGCTTACAAACGTAACCCGTTGGTTGGGTAGCAAAAATACAAAAAGCGCATATGCTGCTAGCTCGGCTGGCGTGCTTTCTAACTTGTTCAGTTGATGTAGTAACCAGTCGAGGAATATACGATCACGTAAATATTCACTAAATGCTAAGTGCTTGCGCGATAAGCAAAGAAGCTATTTAAGGATGAACAGAACAATTAACAAAACAATTTTCACATCACATTCTCCATTGCACTTTCCAAACATTGCAATTGTATTGTAATTTTCCATTGCAATTGACAAACGACTAATAAAAATATAAATAGAATTTCATAGCAAAACAGCTTCTTATAGGATGGAAATATATTTTCAAATTGCTTCTTCGGTTAATTAACCTATAATTTAATAACTCCCCAATAAAACAACAAACAACGTCAAGCAATCTTTTATAAGGGCTAATTAGTGGTTTTTAAGCATTACTCTTGCATCAATGTTTATTCCACGAGTGAAAAGGATATGTGGGGAAGGAGATGGATAGATGGGGGAGGGGTCAATTCTATTCACTTACTCCCCCTCCCCCCTCCAAAAAAAAAGAAATTTAAATAATGGGAACTGGTTTTCCTTTGTCGAAAAATAAGAGGGATAAGAAGAGGAAAGGAGAGAGGGGAATGAATAGAGAGTAAAACAGAGAGAGGGAGAAAGTGCGCAAGAGAGAGAGAGAGTCAAATATAAGGAAGTGACGGGGGTGAATGCAATCACGAATGAGAGTGACCATTGCGTGAATGTGTACGCACAGCTATCGATTCACGTGCTCTTCGTTGTTTTTTTTCCGCATACAAAGAGTGCGGACGTTTGTTTCAAAACGGCGACAAATACAAATAAATAGTCCCCGAAGCATCTCTCTCTCTCTCAAAAAAAAAAACAATCTGAAAACATGTTCTATGTTTTGTTAGCCGATATTTCAAAAAATAGCCTAAATTTAACCTGAAATTGACCTGAAAATAAATAAATGAAGATGTGGAATTGATGCACAATTTAAAAGATGAAAAAAAATTGATAAAATATGCTCTCTAATTAAGCAACAATAATGTGACGAACAAATATGTGAAGTGGGAAAGTAGGATAATTCCGTTTCATTGGGGAGGTGGATATGGAAAAGAGAGAAAAGGGGAGGCGGAGGGAAGGGAGAGGGGGGAGGGAAGAAAGGGAGGAAGAGCAGAAGGGAACGAGAAAGGACAATGAATAGACCATCAACTGGACATAAAAATCAATTAGTGACATATTCGCTCGTCGAATCGATTTGAAAAATATGTGAAAACGCAACTGTAAAACTCAAAAAAAAAAAAATTCCCACACTCATTTGTCATCTCTTTCAATAATTCAATTAATTATTTTTTTAACCATAATTAAAAATTCTTTTCTATGCAAATTTCAGTAGATTAGATTACATTTCAATCAATAATCAATCAATATTTAACGCTTATCGTTCATATTTTCTGTATTTCTTATCACATAGCTTAGGTAAATAGAGAGATGAAGCTTCCCGAACCATGTTGAATAAAATTTTTCAAGCCATAAGCCCGTTGCCTGACCTGAGGCAGTGTTATGGTACTTGCACACAAAAAAAATCATGGCAACGCAATATTTGCAAGAGGTCAATAACAGAAACCTTGAGTTGGAATATTTAGTGTCACCTCGATAATCACTCAAATGGCAACGCATAAGTTATGCAATTATTTGACGCTATTTATATTATAGTTTAACGGAGGAGATCCGAATTTAAAATGTAGTAAAACAAAACACTTCCCCTCCCCTCCCCCCTCCTCCCTCTACTTCATCCTTCCTCTTCTTTTCCCTTCTGCCAAGCAACAAAAAAAGTAAAATGAAATGCCTTTATCTTTTCGTTTCGATAACGGAAAAAAATCATTAAAAACGCGAACGCAGCTTCCAATCGTTAGATATTTATGAAAGATTTCCCAAGCTTAAAAATGTTAGCCTAAAGAAATGCTGACAAAATTAGCATTGCATTTAGTCATCAAAATGCGCTTGAGAAACCAACTATAAAAATAATGCAAAAGAGCGCTATCCAAAGAAATATTCAACTCATTTTTAGCATATATATATATATATATATATATATATATATATATATATATATATATATATATATATATATATATATATATATATATATATATATATATATACCAAAAATGACTTCTTCCACTTATAAAACTTGAAATTTTCCAACAAAGGTGAAAATAAAAATTTTACAAAACGATAAAAAGTATGGAGACGGTACACAATGGCTAACCATTCATTCAATGATTGTGTATAAACGATAGAAAATAAGGCTTAGTATAAACTGCCAAAACATGCTATAAACATAATTTCTCATCACTAGGCAACATAAATTCATCTGAACTCTTATTAACACTCAAAGATCTCCCCCCACCCTCCCAAAAGAAAACCTGAACCCCCCCCCCCTCGCCCCCATCTCCTTTCAGAAAACCTGTAAAATAATTTATATTCAAATATATTAAAAATTTATAGTCTAAAGGAAATGAAGAAGAAAGAAAAACGAACGATTGGTCGATAACCTGAACGAATCACAAATACAAAAAAATCGTTATTTGTCGTGTGCAAAACTGCCTATATGCGCAATATGCAAACATTAACATATATCGGCTCCACAACGTACAAAGCATTATATTCTCGCAGTTACAGGTGAGAAGAGATGGAGAGAGAGAGGAAGAGGTTAGAAGGGAGGAAGGGAGGGGAGACGGGAACGGAAGAAGGGTGGGAAGAGAGAAAGGAAGGAGAAAGGATGGTGAGGGGGAAGAGGAGAGGGGGTCGGGTGACTCGATACCACATCGAATGAAGACCCGCCATCGGAGTCTGTGGTTAAATAAGCGGCACTGCTAGTGGTCGAATCGATGAATGAGAACGGATTTGTCTATATATGCAAAAATCTACACCATCTGCATGTACCATGTGTTTACAAAAGACTTTAACGCAGATGGGTGATGAAAAAACGGATAACAGCGAAATGCCAATTTGAATTCTAATCAAAAAGCATAAAAATAACTCTGACGATTAAGCGAATGGAACTATATGATCAATGATTAGTGGTTTTTTTTTTTTGAAAAATAGCGAACACGTAAATGACGAAAAATGCCGCAAAAATAGCAAAACTTCCTCCTACTTTTCGCCGAATTGGATGATACTGCACATAGAAAACATAAGATGCTTAGTTGTTATTGAGAGGATTTTACGATAAAAGAAAATATTCGAAAATCGGAAATAATATAAATTTTCGGTAATGGAGAGTATGATCGAGGAATATTTCATGTAAATGCGGAAAAATTTCATGATCATCATGCAAACTTTAAAATACAAAATAATCTATCCCCCACAAAACATTCCCATAAGCAACATTATCCATCAGAACGAACCGTCACTAATTACAATGATATAAAGTGATCAACGATAATCCATAATTTTTTCCCACACAAATAATTGTGCTTCATTTTGAAATTTCGAAAATTTTGCTGATTTTTTATGTGCTAAAAAATTTATCAATCAATAACTGTGTTAGAATATTTGCTTCATTGAAAAGAAGTAATTAGGCGTCTGCAGTGAGAGGAAACAATAAGAAATAGGCTCAAGTTTGATTAATTTTTCAATTAATAACACGATTGTGTTATAATGAAGTTTCTTATAAACGAAAATATATTAATTTATCGTTGAATTTATAACGCAACCGTGTTATAAATTTGGCAATTCGGTCGGACAACATATAAATAGAAATAAAATATATTTATTAAAATCAAAGGTTATTTACCCTCAGGATGGTTTCAGATTGTCCACTCTCGTCACGAAAAATATCAAAGAGCCGTTAATAAACATATAAGCAATTGTGATGGACAAACAAATCTCGCAGGAAAAATATTTAAATTAACGAATAAAAACGCGAACAATCTTTGTTCATAAGGTGGAGAAATACCTATACGACAAGATCATCATATCTGCTATGAACTTTTAAAGGCAAAAAAAGGTAACTTTCTTTACGGAAAAAATACACCAAAGCTCAAGTAAGTAAAGAGGCAATTTCCAATGGTAAAAAATGTTAACCACAAAATATGTTGACGTATGGTATCTTCGCTTTGCACGTCTCATGTTGTCGTCATGTCGACTTATCACAACAACTGCCAATTGACATACGCATAAAGAGTCACATGAAAACAAAACCAATAATACCGTATCAATTAGGTTCAAAGAAAAATTAGAAAATGAGGTACTGTAGAGAAAAAATAATATTAGTACAGAATAAAGGTAATGTAGAAAGATATATTGGTATAAAATTATATCACTGATAGAGAAGACGGGAGTTGTTATTACTGAGAATGGGTGGATGCAAATTTTCCATGGTTATTGCATCCACAATTACTTAATTATTCACCTTTTAAAGTTCATATTAGCAATATTTAACTTTAATCTTATAAAATTCATAATTAAAAAATATTTTTGAACAAAAATATGCAAAATTTATTGAAAGAGAAAGAGATTTATTGGTTATAAGATTACTGTAGCCGTGATGAACGACGATACATCACGAGTGTTGCTATATGTGGCAGTACTCTAAAAGATCGAAAAACTCATGCATTCGATATGAATATCAATATTCATATGGATATGGGAGGCAAACAAATAAATGCTACCAACCAGCTGTCATTGTCCACGAAATAATATGCAAAAATATATAACTGAATCTCTAATACAACCACTATCATCCCTTTCCCCTCATTCAGAGGAATCTTTTCGAGATCTGCAATACAACCGCCATCCCCTCTCATTCCATTTGCCCCTCTTCGAGAATCAGCTAATGAACGAGTGAAATAAAGAAATACCCATCCAATCAATACAATCTCGTTTAAATCATCTCTTGAATGAGCGATTAGTCAACAAAAAACACGATTCAAAAATAATATAAGACAAAAAAAAAAAAAAAAAACAATAGTAAACACCAGAAGACGTCTCCTATAAGATCAGTATAATAAATCCCTTAAATTAAATTTTCGATTAAACTTCTTAAAAATATTTGACAATTGCATAAATTTTCCTACAGTCTCACAGATGGGGTTTCATGATAACCCAATGATATAGGTGATTTAAAAAATCATAAATTAAGATCACATGAATACTTTATATAAATGTATGCAAATGAACTTATAAATAAACAAATAATGTTGAAAAATGTTTGCAAAAAATAAATAAATAAATAAATAAATAAATAAATAAATAAATAAAAAAACAAATAAAAACTGCCAAAGAAAGAGCAAAAATCACTCTCTATTCGACCGATTTTATAAATCAAAGAGCTAATTTATAATTACGAATACTCTTAACGCCTATACTAAGCTAAATTAGCTAAACGATTCAAAAATGCAATTTTCAAGATTACCATAATCCAACAGCTACTCTTCAATTATACTTTATTTACTGTAGTTTACAGCAACTCATTAATAAGTATTATAAACGATAATTTATAATAATTCATTAATAAAAATTCATTTTCAACGAAATTATGCAGCCGATGAAAACAACGTTGTTTTCGATTTTGCTACGAATCCAATAAATAAATAGTACACAACAGAGTACATCATTAAACATCAAAGTATATCAATAACAACTAAAGTAACAGTAAATTGTATATGCAAAATTGGTAAACATGCAATTCTTTTTTTGTAAATTTTGTTATGATGCAATAACGCCCTCCAATTGTGGCGAATCAATAATAAACGCCTATCGTATCGAAATGCCCAACATCGATATACGCATCGTTATATCATCCCAGCCGGATGCACTATATGGCAGTATACTATAACTTGTGGTGGATACTGTAAGCGATGAGCCCAAAAAGATACTATAATAAGCCCAATCTACAGTAATTTTGCGGCAGAATGCTGCTAAAATTTCAAATTATAGGATCCAGGAATTAGTGGCTCTTTAATTTTATAAATGGGTGGATATATCATGAAGAAGGATCCGTAACAAAGGATTTACACCCTTTTCCTGAAAAGACACCTTAGTAGAAAGTCCTATGATAATGTTGATGACTTATTCACTCATAGGGTCTATAATGTTGATGATTTATTCACTCATAGGGTCCATGAGCCTCGTTCTCTCCTCCCTTCAATGCAACGAACAGGTCATTGGCTCGACTGAGACTCACGGTCATTGACAAACACTACGAGGATGGGAAAGATGGAAGAGGTCAGATTGGTTCAAAGAAAGGATCTATAACCGGTACTTCATAATTACCTCATTTCTAGCGAATGAACACGAGCGACAGAAATCGACCTCAGGTTAGCGCTTCACCTACCTTAGTCTTAGATAGAATATACAAGACGTGATGAGTGAATATCGAAATTTACATATTAAAAATTTTTGGCTAATAGTCAAATTAAGGAAAATAAAAAATTTATGCAAAAGACGAAAGTTTCGACGTTGAACGAGCAGGACGCATCAATGACAAGGCCACAACGATGACCTCAGATTATAAACCAAACAAAAGAGAAGCGGCGACCTCGAACGGCATAAAAGCCCGTCCTTTCCTTTGATCGCAAAACAAAAACGGAATATTTCCACTCATATACTCTCAATTAAGACGCTTTACAACTACACCGAAATGACACTACAACCGATCGTATTCGCCACTATTGCTTCGATTCTTTTCCTTTAGTTTTACTCAGATTTTGTATACTGTAATATTACTGTAATAAAGTTACTGTAGTAATAAATTCATTCAGTTAAAAGCAATTCGACATCGAGTAGTTCACTCACTCGGGCAGAGAGGAAATAACCTTATTGAAGTGATCGAATTTTATCGAATGCTTATAAAACAATTCACTTCCCCTAAAAGATCAACAAAATAAGAACATAAATACCACAATGCTTTCAACTGTTCGATTTGTGCGATACATATGTCGGAGAGTTGTTTCAATTCCCTCATAACTGACGTCTATTTATGAATATTCCTCGGAATTAAACATATACATGAATGCGCATATACGCATACAGACATAGACAAACACATACACAGACAGACAGAGACAAGCACATACACACATGCTTATGTCTAGTGAGTAAACATCAGTCAATTAGGAATGTATTCATTGGAATATTTTCCAAAGAATAAGAACATATGATTTTATATAATCAATTTAAACGGGAAAAAAATTCGCAAAAGAAGGGAACGTGAAAATTTATGAAAAATTGTAAAAATTGTGAAAAAGTTTTTGAAAAATTGCAAAAAAACTGAAAAATTATTAAAAGAAAAAGCAAAAAAGAAATATCTAAAAATATTGACGTGTTGTTTAGTGATTGTAAGTATTGTTTACGCTCTCTCAGCGATAGCCTGCGATGTGCATTCAACGCTCACTGAAAACAACGACGGGAATGCTTCACTACTGGCTACACGCAAAAACAAATTGAAATAAACAAGAATTATACATGTGCAACAGTGAATATATGTTTTGGAGGATGTGGGTGGGATAAAGGATGCACCCCCTTCCCTCACCAACTGAGGTGACCATCCTCCTCTCGTTCCTCTACTGAAATGACCACTCCCCCCTCCTTTTTCTTTACTAAAAATATTGCTGTCCTAGTGGGACGGAGGAAAGGCAAAAAGGATTAAAGTGGTACGGATATATTTTTAAGGTTCATATAGTCAACATTTGAGCTTATTTTCATAGCATTTTACCTTTTACGAAAACTTTTCTGGTGTAGTTATGCAGCTTTTTAAATGTGGAAATGAAATACGAACGAAATTGTATACACAGATTAGTGACGTTGTTTGGTCACTCAGGCAACCACTACTATTAATTATGAACACTCTCAAATATTGAAATATACGCTCACTACAGCAGAATCAACAAAAAATGATATGACCATAAAGACAAATGGGAGAATGGAAGTTTACATTGACGATGGGAAGTGAGGGGAAAGGGAAGGGAAGAGGGGAAGGGAACAGAAGAAAGGCGGGAGGAGGTAGGGAACAGCTGCTCAATGACTGTGTCATGGATACCAATTCCAGTTTGAGGCAATAAAAAGGAAATGAAAGGTGACAGATGAAGTTATAACAAGTACTTTCATATAAAGTGGTATGTAAGAATGATACGTAAACGACTGAACAACAATTTTTTCATTCATCAAATAGGATATAGATAAATGGGGAAGGATAGAGGTTCAATGAGATGATACGGATGGGGGAACGAGGTGAGGGGTGGGTACAGGAAATGGTAAATAACCCAACAAGGGGTACAACATAAGGTGGAGGAGGGTGCAGGGACGTGAGGGGCACGCGGCCGCCATGGTGCAGTTGTGGTGGAGACGCACGCTCAGATAGGCAAACGAATCGATCGCTCGCCCTTTCTTGCATTATTCCCCTCCCGCACGTCTCCACTGCTCACCCACATTTACACATTCCTCTCATACCCTTGAATAATTAATTCCCCGTAGATGGAGGAAGGGTGGACGGGGTGGGGAGGGGGAAGGGGGAAGAGGGCAGACAATATCATAAAGGAGCATAATAAGCGGACAAGAAAGATGAAGGACAGTTGAATCTACCGTCAACAAAATCCATCTAAAAAATTTGAAGAGTAGATGATTCTTCAATAACAAAACCTTTCTAGTAAAAAAAATTGCAATATTATGAATGAAAACAAACAACAGCCAAAGAAAATTGATGAAGAAATCATAAAGATTGATAATTCGCAATTTAATATGTCATAAATAACAATAGAAATTTGACTTTAAAAGCAAATAAAGAGATGGAATTACTTATGAATTTTTCAAAAAATTAAAATAAAAATAAAGTATATGTGAACAAAAATTTTATTTAAAAACTGAAAATTTATTTAAAATTTCTATCTAAATTGAAAAAAAAAATACTTGTCTTATTATATAATTCAATCTCTTACAATAATAGTAAAAATGCGCTTTTCAGATCATACTTTCCTCAAATATAATACGGTATTAGGGAATTTCTTTTCCATACTTGTTCGGCGAAAAATTAAATTTTTTAATTGAATAGGTTTGTTCAATGCGGTAAAATAAACTACAGTAATATTCTGTCATTACTGTTATGCTTATATGCTGACAGTCATAAATATTACTGTTATGTATGCTAAAGACAACTCAACAAAATGTCCATCCAGCTTAGCAACGCATTGCCACACCGCAGGACTCGAACCTATACTTTTCAAGTGGTGCCGAACCCTGTGCTATCATTTTCCATTCCAGTGATTTCCCGATGCGCTACCGGAGCTCTGCGGACCTCCTCCCCCACCCAGTCGTGCAATAAAAATACATAATTAAGACGAAATTACCGCTGACGATCATCGCCTCTCTTTATCGTATTGTAAAGACGAAATATTTTTATTTTTTAAAATCTATTTTCGCTTTCATTTAGAAAACTCACAGCATCAACTTAATGCAAAACTAGAGGCAACTGTAATTACGGTAACAAATAAATGTTTATAACAAATACACAGCGGATAATTGCTAAACCTCGATCCATTCATTTTCAGATAAAGTTTTTACTTATATTATTCCAACAAATAAATAAATAATTAATTAAATAGATAAACAAATAAATAAATGATAAATAAACAAATAAAATAATAAAATAAATAAATAAATAAATAAATAAATAAATAAATAAATAAATAAATAAATAAATAAATAAAATAAATAAACGAATAAAATAAATTAATTAATTAAATAAATAAATAAATGAATAAAATAAATAAATAAATAAAGTAAAATAGAAATTAATAAATGAAGTAAAATGAATAAATAAATTAATTAATTAAATAAAATAAAATAAATAAATAATTAACAAAAAGTTATTTCGGTTGCTCTGTTGAAGTAACTGTTACTACAACTGCCTGACAAAAACAATACTCTATCTCTAACGTCAATAAAACATGAAAATTTAAAAATCCGGCCTTCAAGCTTGATTTCCTTAATTGTCTTTTTTGAAAATCTTACAAAAAACGCAATACGGAAAATTTACACTCTTGTGTGTGTTCTTGTTTCTCAATTAGCAATTTCAACCGATGAAACATAAAAGTCAATGTGATGCAGATATTCATAAGTGCGATCAAACAAATTCAGATTATTTTCTTCTTCCATTAACTCCGAAAACTGCTGCAAAATTCCCAAATCAATTCTGATTTTTCGGGTTTTGTCGAAACAAATACATTTTTGGATGAAGATTTCGCTGTTTTTTTTCTTTTAAATTGGTCCATTCGACTGATTTAATAGGTGAAATGACGAAAGAAACAGCGAACATAACGCCCAATATTTTTGGCGCGCATTACTAATTGTTTTAAATTTGAAATGATTGCAAACGGTTGCACTTTCCTTATAGAATTCTTTCTGAGCTTAGAGGAGATCGGTATTCGAGTCAGTATTGCTCCCACCACTCCCTTTTTCTCTGACTCTCTTCAAACGAATGCTAATTAGTAATTACAAAAAGCACTCCACTTGTGACTCCTATTCAGCTCCAAATGCAGCCTAAGGACTCATTTCATGGATTTCATTTGGATCATTATGCTATAACTCGAGATTGGAATATCCAAGATACATCCATAGAGAGACAGGAAGACAGACAAACAGACGGATAGACAGAGAGATGGACAGACAGACAGATAAGCGAAGCCTGGATGATGATACAAAATAAAGAAACGTAGAAAAAAATCCATCAATTCTTCAACTGCATGATAATTGATGAACTCAATCGTTATATGATTGCCAACCGAAATGATGCAATTTACGCTGCAAAATAAGATCTAGTAATCAAATTGCACATTGCATTAGTAAACCATTGCACTGATGTCGGCACGATATACGCTTTTTGCATCCTTTTAAGTCGTCAAAAATCAACCAATTTTTATAAATTCTTGCAAAAGAAAACTTATAAAACACTCAATCAACTGCAGTTTCTAATGTTTTCATCCAAATTAGTGACTGCAATTGCAATTGTTTTTGCAAAATTTGCAATTGCAAATATCATGACCGCATGCATCTGCGTGCACATCCATTTGTTGTTGTAACTCAAGAATCAAACAAAAAATAAAAAATAAAAAATCACAGCATAGGGAATTTTTTCTGTTCAGAAATGTGCACCATGCATGAATTACCTTCTAATATTAGCCTTGAAATCAATCTGCCAAAATTCAAAAAAAGAATTTATTGACAAATAAATTTGCATAAAAATTTAACGAACCAATTTACAACCAAAACAAAATCGAAAAAAGGGATTGAATGATTCTTAAAAGATTTGCATAAATGAATAGTTCATTAAAGATGTGAATGCGCTACTTCACATTTACATATTTATATTATTTCTTTTCAAATTATGCAACTGCTTCGTCTAATGAATGAAATACAAAAAGCACATATCGTGCCAAACATTCATCAGTACTTTCCTCGCTATTCCCTTCGAGATTATCCCATGCATAAATAATGAAAAATTTTACAAACGCAATAAAAATAAATCAAAAGTGACTAAATAAAACGCGGCACCGCAACGTTCGCATGAGATAAAAACCTTTAAACAGCTTAATATTAAAAAGTCCTCAGTTAGCGAAAACAATCCACGAATAGAAAAATATCACAAATAAGTCCAAAAAAGGACAACAAAAGTTTTCTTACCCAACTTTCTATAAAAATCGAGCATAAATATAGAGTGTTCTATAGGCATCATTTCTAATAATATGAATCCCACACCTATACCACCCGTAAAACTTCCTCTTTTCAGTTATATCACCAATAAAACCCGTGTTCTCTACCTGTATCACCGACATAACTTACTCTTTCCATCTGTAGCAGCTCCTGCGAAAACTACTCCCATTACCATTACCTGCACTAACCTATACAAGCAATTGTTCCCATCTGTGGGAACCTACTCTCTCCATTTGTATCACCGATAAAAGACCATATTTCCCACTTGGGTAAGCAAATGCAGCTTGACTGCTTCATTGAAACGGTGATCGACGAAAGAATAAGAGTGGAAAATAACGATAAAAGAGTGTGTGAACATCTCCAATGGCAATTTTTTACTGCGTTTTTTTATTTGCCTCTTTCCGTTACAGCAATCGCCATCTATCGATCAGCTTGCCAACCAACAACGTCACCATCAAAAAAAGCGTTGCTACCGCATTTGAAAGCCTCTTTCAAAATACCGTAGTAAATAAACATTACTACAGTAATGAATACGATTTCAACGACATCTTAAGAAAAAAAAAAAAAGTGAAGCACTTACGATTAGAAATATCAACAAAGACGGCGGTATCTGTTCCATTACCCGTTTCCATTCTTTAATGCCCAGAGGATTTTCTTCCCGAAATAGATATAAATACAAATCATTACTGTTTAAGAAAGTATCATATAAAAATAAGGAGAACGATCAAGGAAATGTAGAGGTCTTTATCGAAAAGGGGCTTATAAACATAGTGGTACTGTAATCCAATATACTCCAATACAACAAACAGAGTTTTTCGATTTTCATTCTTACTGCCAACAGCATAGATATGAAGCATTACATCGTTACGTGAATACGTTCACTTCGTAAATCTACTTTTTTATTTACCCAATGAAAAAAAAAGGTATATACGAACAATTCTATATATAGCCGTTACCCGAAAAATATTTTCATAGAACCTGATTAATCTACTAACGAAATAATGCAAAAAAAATCAAATTCACTGGATATCAGGTATGATAGAGAATTTCCGGATCTCCCAGATCCTGAAGGTATGCAGTTATCACTTAAGTGATCGATTTAGGATTAATGATAATGATTACTGTTGATAGAGAAGTTGTGATAAGCCTTTATTTATCAATATTTCAATTAAAGAAAAATCATAATCGTTACGAATCTAATAATAATCAATGTTTGTATGAACAAATGTTACATCTGATAACAACAACGATGATGCGTTTATACCGGCTAGTAAATTCATATCACTTCAAACAGAAATTGAAACCAGCCGGCTGGCAATAGGATTGTTGGAGGTGGGGAGAGGAAGTGAAGGAAATAGAGCAGAAAGGAAACTAACTGTTTTTCTATCCTTACCCTCCCGCCTAATGATTTAGTTCTTACTCTATTTTTAGACTCACTGATATACGAGTTGATAATTATAAATATTTATGAACTGAAGCATCAATGAATAAATCTTTTTGATTATTTTTATTTTTTGCCTTTTTTTCGGACTGAAATTTTAGTTTTTTATTGAAATTTTAATTTTTTATTAAAGTTTTCCAAATAAATTTTCATTTTTACTGATAAAGCCTGAAACCCGATTGCATTATCATATTTAAGGATCATCGAGCATCAAAAAAACGTAACAACACACCTTAGACGATAACAACTATAGCAATAAAACAGTATAATATTTGCACTATTGTAGTTCAATAATGGAGTTACCTATATAAAACCGATTATATCAACGATAAGCCAACTATATAAGGGGTTTTACTTTACTAATAATTGAAGTAATATAAACTAAGATGAATGTTCTTTAGTGAATCGAATGCACATTATCAAATCCATCTATGAGAAAAGCGCATAAATATCCCTGTCTTACAAGTAATACACCTTAGAATAATGCTCAAATTTTGATGATCAGTTCAATTTTTGGTCTCCCTTAGTTTTCCTTCCCCCCCCCCCTTTTCTATTTCCTCCAATTTTATAACTCTGTGGATTAATAAAACCTCCCAAATAAATAAAGACTTTCGATGATGAGATCCGTCATTAATTATTCTGCTCATTTTATCACTAAAATTCAAATTAATGCATTTTGAAAATTTGCATATGCATAATAAATTATGCTAACATTACCTATGTATAAGTCGGTATATTGTCTGTTTGTCTGTCTCTCAAAAATAGTTTCAATTAGAGAACCAATCGAGTCAGATTCAGTAAATACGATCGCAATTAATTTAACGTTTAATGACTTCCTATATAAACCCCCTATATCAATATGGAATAACCTTCGATATCAACATTCATATTGATCAACCAACCTTAAAAAAATTCACGAGCATCAAAAAGTGTTTAAAATTCTGCATACATTTCATTGCAACCAACTTTAATAGCAACAGCCGAAAAGTTTTATTGACTAATTAAATAATATTATTTTGCTATAAATGGTTAGATCCTCTGGTTTCTTTCTAGCCTTCACTTATTGGCCCTTTCCATCATCTTCCATGGCCAGTTAAAATATTCATCCTAAGGTTAAACAAACTTAAAAATCTATCCAGATGTTATAACTTTTCCCTCCTCACTTCTAAAATAATTCATTCTCCTTTCACATCGCTTTCGCTTTATAAACGCAGAATCTAATTGGAGTTCAGGGTATATAGTTCGAGCTTACAATCGTGATTCTACACTAGAGCTCACTCAACTTCCGGTGGTGGGATACGGTTGTTTAGGTGTCTATCAAATGAAACAAATGCTAGGCGTTGGTAAGTGCGGTAGAACAGTTGGTGCATCACACGGTTTGCAGACAAAGACCAACTACATCGGGAGTGTGCAACGTTCGCAGATGAAAGAATGGTCGATTGAACGGGCGCCGATGGCATTAGCGGTCAAGATTCGATGATGGGCACAACGCATCTGTGGATTTGCCCATTTATAGCTTCACAATGGATCACCTCAGTTAGCATTCTCCTTCTATGCCTTTATACGTATCACTTACTAAACACTGCCTGCCTTTCGACTACCATTCAATAAAAAAATAAATTGCCTTTCCCAAAAACAAATGTAGAAAAAAAACTCCACGGAGATCCGATCAGACCAACCATTGTACGTAAACGATCGGATAATGAGTCAGTATCGTCTTTCCCTCTTTCTGCCCCTTCTTTTTCGCCTTTGGAAAGAGGTTTTTTGGAGTCCTTGAAGGGGTGTTTTTGGGAGATCGTGAAGGCTCTTTGTGATATTTTCAACGAAATTTTTGTGTTTGTTTGCGATATAAAACAACAAATAACTGAATTATTATAATTCTACTCCCTAATTATAAGTAAAATAGTGATAGTAAAAAATGTCAAATGAGTTCTCAAAGCAATAAAGTAGCGAAGTGGGTATAACATCATTAAAGATATATTTAGCCAAATTACTAAGGAATGAAGAGAGAAAAAGGAAGGGATGAAGGGAGATTTCATGCAAATAGGCGCTTATATTCAAGCATACATGACGTTTAATATTTGCATATTTCAGGAACCAACAAGTAAAGCATCCAATTTACTCAATTCCAAATTTAATGAAGTATTTGTTACACTTAAAGGAGGTTGAATGAAACACTGTGCGATGAAAAATACTCTCAAAAAAATCGACTATCGCTTTCCATTTTAGTTTGAATATTACTCCCATTCCATCCTTTATCACTCCAATAAGCAATGAAAGAGAACTGGTAAAAAAACACGACAGGTAGTCGACCAATATTCCCTACACGAAAGGTAATCGACCAATATTCCCTACACGACAAGTAATCAACCAATATTCCCTACACGACAGGTAATCGACCAATATTCCCTACACGACAAGTAATCAACCAATATTCCTTACACGACAAGTAATCAACCAATATTCCCTACACGACAGGTAGTCGACCAATATTCCCTACGCGACAGGTAATCGACCAATATTCCCTATACGACAAGTAATCAACCAATATTCCCTACACGACAGGTAGTCGACCAATATTCCCTACGCGACAGGTAATCGACCAATATTCCCTATACGACAAGTAATCAACCAATATTCCCTACACGACAGGTAGTCGACCAATATTCCCTACACGACAGGTAATCGACCAATATTCCCTACACGACAAGTAATCAACCAATATTCCCTACACGACAAGTAATCAACCAATATTCCCTACACGACAAGTAATCAACCAATATTCCCTACACGACAAGTAATCAACCAATATTCCCTACACGACAGGTAATCGACCAATATTCCCTATACGACAGGTAGTCGATCAATATTCCCTATTTCGTATTGTCCACATGTGCAAAAAAACCCCTTATAATACGCATCCGTTCACAAAACACAATCCTCTAAGTGCGTCATCTAGACACCTGACATTCTCGATCTGTGCAAACGAATGCCTTTCAATTGATTTCTTTTTCTTTAACAGCAAAAGCATAAAAAACTTTCAGAAAAAAAAAATAGAAAAAGTCGATAGTTTTATCGATTAAAAAAAAATTATTGATAGTGCTAAATGTAGAGAATTAATAAATATTCTTCAATCCCACAACAACCGATATTCACATAACATTCGCAAATTCCTCTAAATCATCTCCCCCTCCCCCAATCCAAATCTGAATTTCGTATACTACTTTCATTTTCCATTCAATCGGCTATCCACTCTTATCCGTTCGGTTTTATTTCTTAGATGGAATTATTCTCGACGAACAAACGCTTATTCTTCCATTTCCCTTGAAAATATCACTATGAAGTTATGCAAAATCATTGCTTCTTTTAAAGCGCTATCATATTACATCCCACCGTTCACTTATTACTTCTCCTAAACAATGAAATAATTTTTGGGTTGTAAATGACAATCTGAAACCATTTATGAGGACGGATTAGTACTCTGGTGACCCGTTAAGACATTAGTACTATAGACTTTTTATGCCCCGATAATTTCCTCCATATCACATACTTCGCCGTTTTCCGTTTAGTATCGAAAAAGTGGAGCCATATCCCTTCATTCCGTTTCAATATCGAAGGAAGAAGACCCTCTTCACTATGCAAGAGAGGTACATATAAAATCCAAAGTGAACGCTTGCTATGATGGAAATAATTAATCAATCGTTTCCTATGAAATAATTTAATTTGCAAAGATGGATCAGTCGAATATGATCTAATTTATCAAATATTAATAAATATCTTTACTAATTGTTAAGGTGTAGCATAGGTATAAATAAAAGGTGAAAGGTATACGAAATGATTACAAAGGTGAGTAGTCCTCATATCCGCAATGCTACATCAATAAAACATCGTCACGATGGCTAACTATTATTCAACATCCATCTTCGAACAAATATTTACAACGTAAATATGCAATGTGCAATTGAAGTGCTATGTAATCACAATCTATATTGACAGCATCATATTTCAACATCTCAAAATATTCTCTATTAATTTTGAATATACAACCCCTGGGGCTATAAATTACTACAGTAATTGTTGACAATGTACAGCCTAATTCGAAGTTTCATGCACTTTCTGCGCTAACGGTTCAACTGCTAAGACTAGGTGGGCACCATTTATGGCGGACAAGTTTAGATGGTATTTACTTCTCAATGAAGGTTAAACAAAGCTTTCATGAACATAAAAACCAGATGATGATTAGTCGTAATCGAAATCAGATGGCTCTTATGTCAGCACTAAAACTGAATAACTTCTTTCTTGCGACCACGAACAGATGGCACTTTTGCAGTGACATTTTTTTTGCATTCTTTAAACGCTCCTCAAAATATATGGTTATATTCAGTTGTCAACGCTTTTGTGTTTCCGAATCATTTACATGCGGAACCATAATGATATCTAAGGGATGGATGAATGAAGTAGCAGATGAAATTAGATGGGCGAGGGAGGGGGAAGGAGTTCAGGAAAAGACGAGGGGAAGCCGAAGCAATTTTTTTTTCGTTGAGGATTCTGAAAAAAATCTATCATAGTTGATAAAAAACCTCTGCCGAGTATTAAATCCTTTACTCGGTCAAAAAACACTCAACAATAGAAATATTTTAAAATGTAAAAATTTTAAAATAGAAAAAAGACTATTTTAAAAAATGACATCATAGTTTAGAAAAAGGCGGAATAAGTTTAAAGCATAAAATTCCAACATATTTAATGATAAAGTTGACGCTGAATAATGCTCTAAAGATCGAATGATAGTAATGCACTAAGAAATAGTGAAAATAGCACAATGATTGGGGGGGTATAGAGGCGTGAATAGCGATCACGTAAGATAGAGAGAGAGAACGACGACATAGTGACGCCATAAGTGCACACCTCAATAGGCGCAACTTATCTAAGAATGCTGCTTAATTAGTAAAACTTGAAAACAAACTTATTTCCATTGCTGTATCGGAACAGTAATAAAAATGCTGCAAAAAATAGCAAAAATAAATGAATAATAGAAAAACCTAATCTAGATGCATAACTATCGAAGGTGATAGTACAATTGTAATCAAATATGCGGTGATAGTCTAACAGATGTGAAAACTTAACAAAGCTGAAAAAATATTTTATGCAAATTTCATCGATAAATGGCAATATGCAAATGAGGCATCTTCTAATAAGTGATCCTAACCATCATATGTTAGTTGTGAATGGACGATTGGTCATTCCGGTAAACGCTCATGAATAAATTCCACAAAGCGCTTGCTTGTCAATGGTGCTGCTCATAATTATTCCACCTATAGATCAAGTGACGTTCATGCTTTATGCTAATTGGTGATCATAGCCATTTCTTTAGGTTCTATCATAAAAGCTTAACAACAAAGGCGGATTAAAAGTTACAGTAAAAATACGATTGCTCTATCTGTCTTCATCATTATTTTACTGTAAATTTTACATAGTTCCATGAAGTAAGTAGGTACTCTTGCAATAAACTTTTAGTGCCACTTTTTTGATAGACTTTTATCAATTTACAGATGAAATTTCAAATTCAAATGTGCATAATAAATATAAAGATGAATTAAAAAAGGAAAAAATGCTCAAGTTTTCACTCAAGTTGCAACATTTCGAATGAAATCCCTCAAGAACTTCACTACTGACTTACTATTCGTAATCGTTCTGAAAAATTTGCATAAAAATATATCATAAATTTGAAAAAAAACAATAAAACAATATTTAAAATGATGAATTAAACATTTTTTAGATAATAAAAGTTTTATATGAGCTCATATCTCCAATCTATAACGATAGTAATAATATTTGATGAATAGGGCACAAACACATTACTGCAAGTGAAATATTCAAATGAAGAAGTATTATAAAAGAGTTTCCTATAATCTTCTTATATCACATTAAACTTAACTCCTAATAAATTCTCTATCTGCATCTTATCTCATGATAACGATTGCTGATAACTCATCGATGATAAGGGAATCAATGAAATTTTGATAGAAAATATGGCTGAAGTTAAGAAAAAAAAATTTTGTTTATTTTTTCCGAAAAAATTTTCATTTCATTATTTACTATCGATTTTTTCCGCACTAAATTATTCTATGAATTTGGTTACTTAATAGACTTATTACCAAATAAATTTACATATTTCACAAATGCCCTCAAATTTATTCTTCCTTATGAAACTTCAGCTTTTAAATTGTGTTCTATAGATGATTTCAAGGATACATTTCTGCAAAGAAAAAAAAAGAGAAAAAATAGTGAAAAACAAATTAACAAAAAAGTGAAATGTCGACTTTTGCAAAAGAGCGAAATAACAATTTAATAATAACGAAAAATAATTTATGAATAAAAATTCGACGAATCAATCAGTGAAATGAAAGACGACACTCAACGGACAGATGTTCGATTAATTATGAAGATGGCGTTCGATGCGTTCACAATCCAATTACCAATGTTAAGCATCAGGGCGCCATTATTGAAGCCTACTGCAAGCTGATGTGGCTGGGAAAGAAGCAAACTGGGGGAGGAAGGGGGTGGGGGATTCGGTATGGAAACAAAAAATTTAGAAATGATGAATTATACAGGTATCTCCAGGTGATCCGCGGATAACTTACAGGTAAACGTTTTTTCCTATTTGGTTTCAAGCGCGCCATATGCCCCCAGGCGATACTGCATCCACTTTCTAGACCACTCTCTTCGAAAGCCCTCGTATATTTTATGATACAAAGAAACAAACACATAACTCCGTTTAAGAAGCCAATTACTATAAGTTCTGACAACATTAACGCAAATATTTCAGCTGTCACCTCTATTTTTCATGATTGAACAAAAAATATTCGCTGAATTGCAGTCAACATGTACGGTACTACAGTATATTGGATGATATTACAGTATATTGCATGGGAGTGTCACAGAACATACTGTAATACAGAATAGAAAATTTTTCTGCATTTTTACTATATTCAGTAAACAAGAGGATTAATATGCAATCTGAGTTTCAGGTAGTGAAAAAGAAATTTTTTTATAAAATGAATAATTTTATGGAAAGGAAAAAAGAGCCGATGAAATTCCATCCATATTGTAAAAGATAATAAAAATTTATAGTCGTTAGAAAGAGAATTTTCTTCGATGAACATTTTAATGGATTATATTCGTTTTCTTCCCCCTCACCCTTAATTCCCTCCAAAAAACAAACAATTTATATAAAATTTTATCTGAATCTTGTCTTTACTTCCATCTCACATTAAATACGGTTCGCTTTATTTCATCGTTTTTGAATTTTCCACTTTTTCATGAAAATTCCACCGTTTAAAGGCTTTTCTTCGAATTTTCCACTTTTTCCCGAAAATTTCACCGTTTTTGGATTTTTCTCTCAAAACTCAAGAGAAATTAAAGATCACTGAATAGAATGCTCTCTTTGCAAAAACTTGAACAAATTAAAGGGCTCCTTTTCGGAATTCACTATTTTCCATTTCTCAAATTTTAATGAAAAAAAAATCGAAAAATATTAAATTTAAAAGAATGAGACAATTTTCAAAATATATTAAAATAAAAAATGCAAAAAAACAATAAAAAAAAAGATGGAAAATTATATTTGAATAATGAAAATTGTGAAAGAATGAATTTTCGAAGAAAATTTTACGAAAATTTCCCTCAAAAAACCCACAATGAAATGAGAATCACAAGTATACCTCTCCCAGGAAATCCGTTCCCCATTCCCCTTTTATGCGCTTTCTTTGTGATTAGACACCTTTCCAATATTCATTACCTTTTTGATGAATAGGTAATATAATTGATAAATGAAAATAATCCCCCTCTAGAAAAAATAATCGATTGCATGAGAGAAGGCAAACGATCAAAGAATATAATTACTATTTAAAGGAATTCCAATATGAACTACGACGAATTTCGTTTTTTTTAACATCAAAATATAAAAAATAAAAATAAAAATATCCTTTAAATTTGAAGGGAAATTTCAAATGTACCGGAAATAACTGTTTAAATCATCTTTTTCGCGACATTAGGGAAACGCATTCAGTAAGATCACTGAGCGCCTTTTCGCTTTCTAGTTTATTTAAGTGACCGATCGTGAATATTTTAAAATCACATCGGTTGAATTCGTGCAAAAATATATTCAACTATAAAGGAATATTGATCAAAAAATTGAATGGCCGAACATAATGAATTTTTTGTTAATATAAATATGGATTATATGAATTGACAAATAGAAATCATTTCGTTCCAACTATTGCATTAAAAAATATTCAATCTTTCCCTCAAATTTTACGACATCACATAGGTGAAGCGTCACTCTTCTGCACAGTCGGTTATATATATATATATATATATATATATATATATATATATATATATATATATATATATATATATATATATATATATATATTTAATTATTCCTTAATGGACAAATTTTTGATAGATTATCGAAGGATCATTTTAATCCCGTTGATGCTTCTAAAAAGAACGTGTCAGACCTAAATTAATAAAAGAAAATGAAATTAGAGGTATCAGTGGCAACGCATAAATTACTATATTACTTCAAACGTGACCTTTGACCTTTTGAAATCTTCAAGTACCGATATTCCCCTTTTTTGATCGCTAAATTTTTGAAAAAAAACCTTTAACAATTTATTAATGAAACGAATAAAATATTGGTATATACGTAAAAAATTTAGAAAGTCTTTAACATGACTTTCCTTCTACTCGAATAATTATAAACTAACAAATAAATAAACATAAAACTAGTATAACAGAGACCAAACTACATTGATCCCAACAGGCATATTGTACAAATTACAAAATTTTGTTTGATTGACTAAATGTGGAATATTGTTTTTCTTATTGCAATAGATAAGAGATATCAATTGGAATTGAGCCGTCTGTCATTTGAACGTTAATCAAAAGCATCAATGAATAATGCGTACAAAAAAATAATGAAGACATCTCAAAATTTTCATTAATATTGCCAATATTTATGAATGAGAGGAAATAAAAAACAAAATTGATCTATGGAGTGTCCCCTATATCAAAGGAGATCATTCGAATGTCACCTAATATTTACCTGCATAGTTTTCCTTCGAGGAAGAGAGGGAAAGATGGGTGAGAGAAGTGAGGAACGAGATTGCAGCTATACGAAGGAGCTAAACAACGGATGCGCACAACAACTGACCCTTAAAAGATAAGCATGCAAATACTAACCTCTATTCATTCATGGGCGTCTTCCATGGAACGACGGCCTTCTTCCTAACAATATCGTATCGTCGCGTATGTCCGTAGATACGTGCCTCTCTGCCCGTCACGAAATTTTCAGGTGAACAGACGGGCCATGGAACCTACGGTAATGATCAATTAGCACCACAGGTTAGATCAACACCTTGACTCTCACTTATTATATTGCCTAACAATTATGGACACTCGAAACTGTCATAGAATAAACAATCAATTTTACTCATAAATCAATCGTATAAATTAAAAAAAGAATCTATTCATTGAAAAATTTGTATGATTAGTTGATCATCTAGTGCAGCGCATTATGTCACTGCTTTTGTTTGTTTGTTTTTCTGAATATTTGAGCAGCCGACTGTCACAAATAAATGCGAATACAACAAAACTGATAAATAGAGACGATGGAGATGTGCTGTTGAAAGGGAAATGACCGCACACAAAGAACCTCTCTTCTTCTGAAGGCCTATGAAGCAATTAATGCACTAATCATCATAAAAAATGTCCTTGACTATAGCGAATAAAATTCATGCAACAATAATGTACCGCTCTCTTTAGGTATTTCTTTTAGTACACCGACTATTTAAAGAATTAAACGCATTCAACTCCTATTTTGGCCTTCCTCCCTCCACTCAATCCTACCTCCACAGGGAAGATACCATCACCCGTCGGATTTTTTACCCTCTCCCCCTTCCTCAAAGAACTCTCCCCCAACTTGTGGGTAATCTGGTCTACTAAGTTATTCTTTACTAAATTGAATATGACTGTGAATGTTTAAAGCCTCTTCTCTACGAGATCGTTGAAGAACCCATGGCTCGTATTTCCTATTGGCTTTCGCTATATACATAAAAGATCTCTTATAAGATGAAAACTGTATAGGTGAGCGATATAAGCTGTCTAGAAGGTATAAGGCAACAGTGGACACATCATAGATGCCATTGATGTGGAAACATCATACATATAAAAATTTATAAAAATACTGAAAAAATAGAATCAGCACAAGAATATTTCATATTTGAATATTCAAAAACGGGCAATATATTTAAATTATTTTAATTTATAATAAAAAATTAAAAATATAACAGAGGATAAAAATATTTATATATGCATTAGTAATGTGTGGCATAGACGGGTGCGATGATGAATGATCGAATAAAAAATAAACAGCAAAAAAAAAACACAAGAGAGCAGACAAAGGAATTTCTTTCAGTAAGGAAGAGCGTGCGAAAATTGCTTTTTTTTAAGGCGTTAGCAGCAATGAATGGGGCAATGTGGAATATTCCTCACAAATATATACGAAGCAAATGCCCACTAGTCACCTATAACTTGACCCCTAAACTATACTACAATACAAAATATAGAGAGACAAATTTATTTAATTATTAAATTTCAACTAAATTCAGGTCAAACTCAAAATTTGTAGCTTGACCTTTCAAAAACTTTTGCGCTATTATTTGGGAGAAGAAGCATATCTGCATTTATAATCTCTCTTTTCTTCATAATTTTTGAAAAATTTTCCACTTGATGGCTTTTGTTTGAAATTTGCGATCTGTTGTTTTTTAAAGTAAATATTTGCGCCTCGATAATTGGCAAATTGCCAAAGATTATTTTTCATATAGTGAAACCGAAGTCTGAATACTAGAAGTGCAAGGAATTACCCTCCACCAGTGACCGTTTTGTAGAAATTTTTCTGTAAAATTGCAAACTTTTAAAATTTATTTCGGCATTCGTTTACCACTATGAGAGGTACAACCTCTCTAAGAATAAAACATCTCTGAAGAAAAATCGAAAAGATTGAAGCATTATTGTAACTTGCCTACTGTAACTTTTTTACTGCAGCTTTATGGTCTAGAACAAATTACTGTAACCTCGAATTACTGTAACTTCTACCTTTTATACTCTCAAATATGTTTAACAGCATAAAATTTCATAATTATTTTGGTCTAGAACAAAGAACGCTTATACTGATAAAAACCTTTTATGTGATTGAACAACAATTATATCAATTTCAAATAATAATAAAATAAAATCACTTGTTGTTTGAAATTTTCGTCAAAAATTTAAATTCCATCAACGGAAATCCAGTTAAAATTAATATTTTATCTTCAACGATATTTCATTATTTACGCATTCCTATAACATCGAAATAAAAATAGTCAATAAATTTTCCCATAGAAAAATGAAAAAAATATGATTTTTTTTGGCAAATTGCCGAATATGTAAAATGAAAACAAATATATAAATTCGAATAAACTTTATTCTTTCAAATTTCAACATAAAAGCGTTTGATGAATTCCATGAAAATTTACAAGTTTCCTCCCAAAAAAAGATTTTTTTTTTTCACTATTTTTATGCGATAAAAAAATTATTTCTTCTATGATTATATGCGTAATAACTGTCTTTTTAAATATAATTCTATAGATGATTCAGAATGGCTAAAAGCATCGAGAAAGCACCGTGACAGACCGTGTTATGCGTCGGCAACAACAAAGGGATGAGTGGGCAGATGTTAAGCACAATAGAGATGCACCACTGAGACCAGCTGGAAACGTATCATCGATCCTTCAAATTCCATCCCCCCTTTTGAGGGTTTTTAGCAATATCATTTCAACGATTTTTATGATACTCTATTCATTTAGACTCCATTCTATTTATTTAATTAATTAATTTATTTATTTATTTATTTATTTATTTATTTATTTATTTATTTATTTATTTACTTGTTTATTTACTTATTTATTTACTACTTATGGAAAAAACAACCAGTGACTCCTAATCTGCAACACAAATTTCATGGTTAATCCTGCTTATAGTAAAAACTGCATCGGAAGAGAGAGAAAGAGGGAGGTAAAGAGAGAGAAAGAGGGAGGTAAAGAGAGAAAGAAAGACAGAGGGAAAGAGAGGAGGAGAAAATGATTTCTAGCCCCCTAATTTCTGTGAGCGCACACTATATTTGTCATAAGTAATTCATAAGGTGTATAGACATCGCAACACACAAAATTTGCAAATATTCGCTCATCAAAAAAAGTGGAACAATGAACCACGTCAACACTCATACATTTATACAACTTATATTGATGGCCGACCGCTTTCATAAATGCATCGCCTAAAATTTTGCAAATTTATGCCAATGCACCGCCGTTTCTATAAATGCATTATTTAAAATTCATCCAAATTTAAGAAATATCCAAGTTTTTTATCTTTTTTTTTTCAATGAAATATGAGATCTCTATGAAATTTATCTTTTTATAAATTAAAAAAAATTTTTTATGAAATATAAAATTTATGAAACTTGTTTACTATAAAATTCGATATTTTATCGACAAAGGCGTTTCATTTATCAAAAAAAAAAAAAAAATTGCTTGTCATATATCCTATAAATAAACGATCGTTTATAATCATTTAAGTAAATAAAAATGAGTCAGAAGAAAAGAAAAAGGATAGCGGAAAAGAGTATCATCGATGTGAAATTAAGAAAAAAATACAAGTGAGAGAACAGAAAAGAAATGTTAGTGTATGCTAATTTCTAATATGGCACAATCTCTCCACATCGAAAATTTTATTCCTTATAAAAAAATATCAATTCGAATTGAATTTCGGTTTCATTATGAAGTTCGAATAGATAGGCGATTCGGATAGCAGAGGGGGGGGGGGGGCGAGGGGGGATTGGGGGAGGGGGTAGAGAGATATAACTACGGTATATTTTAATTGAACCTCAGCAAGTTGTAAAGTAAGTTTATTCCAGCTGAACTGGCTTGAATTTAAAGTGTTGAGAAATTTCACAGAAGCACCTATACACACCGTTCTCTCACCGCTTTCCCTCAGGTTGAATAAATTCGTTCACTCATCAAACATTTTTGCGGGCAGAAATAACTTATTATAATAGCTTCTCTCGAAGAAAATCTAGGAGATTTGTAACCCAGGGGTTTTATTAGGCATAATACGATACACTGAGTACCATTATGAGCTTTGAATAAATCCCTCATAATCTAGAGTTTTTAAGGATAAAATTTAAAGCCACTAAATATGTTTCTAGGTAGTAAATGATGAGCAAACAATAATATTGTTTCAACACAGATTATAGTTCCTAGAATAACTTACATTTATTATAACATGGCGATAGTTGACTAAGTTGGAGGGGGACGGGGTGAGGAAAGAAGAAAGATGCCAAAGGAGGAGAGGGGAGGGGGGCTAATGGGTGGTCGATGAGGAAAAAAAGAAAAGAAACCAGAATGGATCAGTTTAAAAGTCGAAACACTTGTCCAGCAAGACTTCACCTGGCACCTTGTGGTTAGTGAAAACGAATTGAAAATCACTAAAAATTAAAAAAAAAAAAAACCTCAAAAAAGGTGAACATAACACCTCAAATGACATGAAATAACAATTGACTACTAAACGTGTGGGTGAAATTTTATACAATATGGAAATCGAAGAGTGCGCAGATATGCAGAGAAATGTTCGAAAATGGACGCCATTTCTGATAGACTCAGAAATGAACGAAAGAAAAACAGTCTTGTGTCAGAATGACTAATTTTTTAAATCATATTTCAATGTGGCGTCATTTACGAATCGATTTTAATTTGCATATAAAAAAAACTATATTCGTACTTTCCTTTCTCTTTAGTAATTTTAGAGAAAGAAAATAAATATATGCTCCTCTTTCAACTCCATCGGAGCAATATTTAAAAACCAGTCATAGCTACCTTAAGTTGAAGCAGAACATGTGTGCACAAATGAGCAGAACGCCGCAAAGTGCAATTTAAGTGCGGGCATTGTGCGGGGTATATTCATCGTGTTGTGCTGATTTGTGTGGGTCTTTTAAAACTGCGGTGATAAATCAGCACAAAAAGCCCTAAGGGAACACAGGATTAGCGCAAAGAGTGAGACACCGGATGCAGCTAATGCAGGAGTCCTACATCACCTTGGAAAATACTGAATTGACTCCTGACTCAGGTAGGCTCCTTTTCCTCCTTCACCCTGTCTTGGAATCGAATAAACACAGATAATAATAACGACATCATTGGGTTACGAGTGAAACACCGTTTTCATTGTTTATTCGATCCAACGACGGGATTAATTGAGGGTCTCGGTTGAATCCGACGTGGTTTCGAACCCTACAACATTTTCGATTGGGTTTGTTAGCTGGGCAGATACAAAAGCGCATATCGTGCCAGCTGCTTTGGAATGCTTTTTTACTTTTTTTTTGTTAAAAGAAAGATTCACGTCATACCGGCAGCCGTTGTCTCTTTTTTTTCTTCTATACTTTTATCGTACTTATTCAAAAATCTAAATAAAAACTACCATTCCCCATTCACTTCTAAAAGAATAAAATTTTTCACATCGGAAAATTTCCGTCCAGAAAAATTTTTGCAAAAAATGCAAATTTTCTGCAACAAAAAAATATCTTATTATAATACAAACTATTTCCATAATTTTTCAACGTTCAATTCTCGTCATGAAGCGTTGATCATGAACAAAATTTTCATCGACAATATATAATGATGCAACAATATATAAAGACGCTTTATATTCACTCTATTTAGCATATGAGATGCTAAATGTATGGCGGAAAATACTCTAAATGTTCACCGCAGAGGGGAGGGGGGGGGGGGTTGTAATTTTGATACGGTGAACACCGTAGAGGGGGGGGGGGGTTGTAATTCCGATATGGTGAATGATAGGTAAAACGTTGCCGATTGAGGCTAGCGATCATGCTCTAAGACTAACACTATCGATAGCCTCATTTGTTGATAAACTATTCATTGCTGCATAATCAAATGCTAATTGCAAGAGAACATATGCAAATTACATATATTAGAATATACGATTTGTGCGTGTGTCGAATGGTCACGCCATATCTAACCATCTACATTTAATATCCTTGCAAATTACTCTTCGTGCAATGACAGGTGGTCATTACCTTCCAGGTGGACATCACATCATCCCCTTATGCAAATAAGCACAGCATCATCCCCCCACCTCAGATTCTTGGTAAATATTCAACATTATAAATAAAATTATGAAAATTCAATCGTTACAAGCATATTTTAAATATTCAAATATAACCGTCATTGGTTAAGCCTAATATTTGGCCACCATTATTATTACGATTATTGAATTGGTCATAACAGGCCAAACTATTCAAATAAAACTCTTTATTTCACATACTATACAAACGATACAAATATCTAAAAACTATTCAATAACAATCTAATCCAATAATAATCGAAGATAAAATTCTTCAGAAAAAATTGATAACTGAATTTTCGATTTCCAATAATTAAGTTCCAATTTCTATACATAGTCACTCCATTATCATCAAATACAAATGAATATATGACACATTGAATAATATAAATATAATAATCTATGAAAAACTGAGAAACAAATTTTAAAAAATTTCACCGATTAATTTAAAAAAAAAAAAAAAAAGTCTGAGGTTTGAATTAGACTTTAATATATAAAAATGAGCAATCTTTTTAATAACAAATATATAAAAATACAAAATAAAAGAAAAACGAAATTCTAGCAACAACTATAACTCTCAAATGAAAACGACACCCTTTATATCGTAGGCAACGATGAAATGAGATGTGAACAAAAATCATTCATGTGTAAATATCAGTATTACTTGATTTGAGGAACTAATTTACCTATATTACATCCACAGAATTCAGGAATCGGAAGATGGAAAACAGAGATGGATGGAGGAACAGATAAAGAACAGATGGGCAAGGAAGTGCAAAGGGAATGTAAAATCACACTGAAGATGCTTTAGATAAATACAATGAATATTTAGGGCTGAAGAATTTTCTAAACGAAAATACATAGCCAATGAAGGGTTTATATTCATATCTTCTAAAAAAAATAAAAATAAAAAGAGTTAAATTAGGCGGTGAAAATACAACTTTCTCGAACTATTTTATAAAATATGAAGTGATTTACATTTTTAAACAATGCAGAAATCAGTCCGTAAATCTAAACATTAGATGAATTAATAAATCCAAATACTACACGAAACTTCAAGTTCGAACAATACAAGACTTTTTGAATTTGAATATCACAAGAATTGAAGATTCAAATATCACAACTATGAAGAATATTCATAAAATAAACATGTCAACGCAATCACAACTATACAAAGAATCGAATAAATGAACGTAAAATCAGGTAGCAATAATTTGAGCTTTATTTAAATAATATTTATTGACCACCTGTATAATTTACTAAAGCGAATAAATATTTGCATAAAATTCAAAATATTTGAACTTCAAAAAATAAAGTTCTAAAAATCAATTTGTGGGAAGTACCAAAAATTTCAAATAAAAAAATTGGCAAATGACGGAAAAAAATTTCATCCTCACCCAAAATTTTTCACTTATAAATTTCAATTTTTCAATGACGCAATTGTCTCTCAATTTTTCCTTCTTTTTTTAGATTTTTCTAGTTATTAATCCTCAAAATTCGAGAAAAAAAAGTCAAAACTAGAACCAAAAAAAAGAATCTTAAGGGACAATATTCAAATCACATATGCAAATGATAGCACATTCACATGGAATCTATATAAACGTTTCCTCACAACCATTTCACTCAATTCGATGCAACTGTTTCACTTCAGAATTGCATAAGAAAACACCAATCAATTTGTCAAAGAAATTGCAAAAATAGGGCATCTCATGTCCATCGAGAAGAGTACGACTAGGATACTTGAGGTCCGTTAAAAAGAAACAAAGTACAACTAGAGTACCTGAGGTCCATCAAAAAGAAGCTGTTCAGACATATGATCGAAGACAACAATTTTAAATAGTCGCATCACCTGATAGCTTTCAATCATTGCAGAAGCAGCCGAGACGATACCCGATATGGTCAATATGACGTTCCCAAATCGTTCTGCAAATAACACCTCCCTTATTTTAGGATGAAATTTCAGAAAATTAATCAAAAAACAAAAAAAAAGAAGCCATAAAATCAATAAATAAAATCCCTCCCCTGTAGTTCTCCTTGTTCACAGCAAAATAGAAACTGGAGCACCCGAGTGGGGGGAGAGAATGAGATGAACGGTGGGAGACGGGGGGCGGGAGGTGCGGGGGGGGAGGGAGGAGGGAAGAACACGGAAAGCATAAGGCTCAAATTTCGAATACATATGGAGACTATCTGTCGCCTAAAAATTCTGAAATTTTGGAATTTCTTGGTACTTCTTTGTGAGTTCAACTTCTTTTTTCTATATCGGAGAAAAAACAATAAAGAGAACGTTTCCAATCGTCCCCCCCCCCTCTCTCGCTTCTTCTACCAAGGTAACCCTCCACCTACGGGGAGTCTGATGTTACTGCAGTGAAAAAACCACAGTATAATTTCAAGAATCTTAACTACAAAAGGACTCAGATAATCGCCAACCAACCAATTACCCCTTCTGTCCCTATCATCCTCTATTCCATCTCCCTCCTCACCTCCCCCCCCTCCTCGCGTAAAACCTATAAATCATTGGATTGACATAAAGATCTAAAACGCTTTTAGTTTGCAAATTCATTCAATTTACTCAGTAATTTATTCAATTTAGATCTAAAACACTCAGTTTATTCATTTATAATCCAAAAAATAGACGACTACGATATAATCCGTTGGAATAACCTTAGAATTAAAGGACGCATCGAAGATTTTAAATAAATTATCAAATTTTAACATTCGTCTTTATTGGCCAATGAACGTCGTCATCTAAATAAACTCCACACAAATATCAAGGAAATGTGGCTGTCACATAGATCCAGACAGACAGCTGGTATCTATACTCAATTCTCCTGTCGCCAAACAATACAACATACGACCGCAAATTTACTCCAATTTCTCATAGCAAATAGTTACTGTTCATACTGATCGACCAGTAAGCCTTGTTTCCCACAAAGTGACTCCTCCCCTCCCCAACTTTTTAAAACCTTAGAAAGTTGCCGACAAAACGACATCTCGATCTGAAGCTTATTTTTCAATCTTACATAATAAGCAAAGTGAACAAGCAACCAACCTGCATAATCGGGATAGTTTATTGATTGATAAAAAGCGAATAGTGCAGTGATTACCCTATCTCTGCATTGAATGATACGACGACGTGTTTCATCGCATAGCTCCGATCCACCGGAAGACTCTTAAAATATCTTCATTCGACATTAGTTACAACGTTAGCATATGAAATTGTATAATTCAGAAGGATTTGAGTAATCCCTTCCCTCCATCATATACCACAATGCAAACTAATCTCACCTCAAATCACCGTATGAGGCCAATAATAGAAGCATCTCTCAATAGCATCATCTTGTACTAATGAATATTCGAATTTAAAATATTATCAAGCTCACCGTTCTTCAAAGAATTTTGAGATCACGAACTGAGGTATCTTCAAGAATCTTGAGATCACGAACTGAGGTATCTTCAAGAATCTTGAGATCACGAACTGAGGTATCTTCAAGAATCTTGTGATCACGAACTGAGGTATCTTCAAGAATCTTGAGATCACGAACTGAGGTCTCTTCAAAAATCTTGACATCACTGTGTTTTTTTGGAATCATTACAAGATTCTTTAAAAACGACATGAAGAGTCTTGTCGTAGTCTTGTAAATATTAAAAAGTACTTAATGTTTACTATGCCAAATAAACTAAAACTGATTCTTCCCATTATCTGCAAGAAGATGATGAACATCAACAAAGGCATCTAGAGTGGCATTAATTGCCAATATCCTCCATATACTTTCCATACCTGAGTTACCTCACAGGTGGATTGCACAATACCTATGCATAGCAGTCCCCTCATCAGAAAATGGGTAATTCCTCCATCTTTAGACAGATATCCGCAGACCCATCCCTCCCCCTTCCCCTGCAATCCTTAATTGTTCTCCACATATATCTAGCTGGAGATAAACGAGTGAGTCAAGTAAACTCGAAAAAATGTGACTACTTCAAAAACATATCGTCAGTGAACATTAATAACACAGCATCTAGTCTAGGCGAAATTGACGACAGGTGAGGATGTGTTATGGGAAAACGAGTAAAAAATTATTCCCCAATCAACCATATTATTGCACAGATCCTCCATTGAGCCACCAAAACACTGCCCAATTCTTGCAAAACGATGTGAGGGATATAAGTACAAAAAATTTTCGTTGAGCATAAATGATATGCATCTACTTCAATACTAATACAGGAGAGTATTGCTTCTTTCCGTTTCCCTTTCGATACCAGACCTAATCGATATTATGCACCTTATCACTAACTCTATTATAAAGATTAATTATTATATAATCTCGTATAAACAAAACACCCTTAAATATGAAAAACTCGAAGTAATCAGCACTCTAAGCAAGTGAAACATATAGGCAACAAACCTTAACTTTACAAAAAAAGTGAAATTTTGTAAGACAAATTTGCCTAGTGAGAATATAAAGGAAGAACTAACCACTATTCACATAGTTACCACATCGAAAGAGCATAATGATTTTGAGCGTGACCAGTTCTTCAGGCATCAGACGTAGTCGCCTCAGAGGCATCGCCACTTCGTCGATGCACGAATCGGTCATCTGCTTATAAAGTTTCTCTTGACGCCAACGACGATCCTCCGTTATTGACGCCTTAAGAGTATGACTCAATTAGAATGTAATATTGCGACTGTTAGTATTCCCTATCGAAAGGCCCAGAGATGGTAACTGCAACAATTACGGCCCAAAAAATTCCTCACAGAAATTTCCCGTAACGAAAGGAAGAGAAAAGGAGGAGACGACGGAATAAATGAAGGGGGAGTGAAACGAGATAGCAGGATAAGCGAATACAACTACGAAAGCTTTTATAAAGAAAAAACCTTCGTTTCCTGTGGTAATTCATTGACATTGCGAGGCATGCAAGTTCCATTCGAGATCAGCCAAACATCTTCAACACCAAGTTGTGCCGTATAATAGCCATGCTCGAGGACAAGGTGATGCACCGCAAACCTAAACATAATATAGGACATTAACAACGATTCCTTCATTTAAACGATGTTAAAACCTCTCACAAAGTTTCTAAATTCTTCCATCTTAATTTTTCATGCAAATATTACTAACATTTACTCAATTATTTTCCTGGATGCCATAATATCCCACTTTTCATTGAAATAATATTTTAAAATTAACTATATATAAGTCAAGTCAAGAGCAAACACTCTCATCTCATACTACATGAAAGAAAGCAACCGTGAAACCATCGGCAAAAGCAAATTGATATTCAAAACGAGATGATAACATGCTACTAACTTTCAGCCTCCCTACTACTATATTTTCTTCTTCAATTTTCTTTCTTCCGGCTTCTAATCGAAAAATTTCCGGAACCGGAACCTTCTAAAGCAACCTTAGAATCGAAGCATTGATACTAGCATAGTCTATCTATTCTGCATACTTGTCTTCTTTACCTCGACCTTTACAAAAAGTCCCGATTCTGCATATACCCCGACCCGATCTCTTGTCCAACCAATATCAAAAACTGCCTTCTTTAATAATAAATATCAACTGTTCATTTGTGCTAATTTCCCTCGCAAAACAATTACTAAGGACCATGAAATATCACGAAATATATTACACTACAGATAACAAAGTTTCGCTCAATTGCCGAAATTTGTAGATGCATACGTTGACTTTAATATATGACCTAGATGAACAACTGCGCCTACCCATAAGAAAAAAAGCCCGATCTATCAGTATTCTTCCAATATTCCGACCCATTAAACAAGGGGATATTAACACTAAAATTAATAGCAATTCCCCGTCATTTTCATCGAAAATCGGGCATTACTTTTTCATTGAAAATGCGCAAACCTTCTCAACGAGGAAAGGGAACTTCAATTTGTTGCAAACTCCCAAAGAAGAAAATTAGGAGTAAGCTGTCTTCAGTTTTACAATAAATTCTCTTATTTTCGATGAATGCCAACCTTAATTCAACTTAATTATATAACTTCATGTAACTATTTCGATTCACCTTAAAACGATTAATAAGTAATAGTCAAGGACAATTAAAAAATGGATAGAGTGGCTGCAGCGGTAACCTACTGTAATTACCGTAAGTAAAAACCAATACGTTTCGTCACTTAGAAGTATTACCTATCTCAGCAATACCGTAACACGAAAAATAAATCACTTTCTAAGCTCTCCGAATAAAACATCCCTTCCTTCCTTCAATAAATCTCACCTACCGTATAAATCATTAATACCCCTGAGGGTTTATTCAAAATTTTACGATAAACAAAAACGATGCACTGTGAAGGCAAAACAACGAACTGTTTGAGGAGGTTAATACGATCGGCGAGTGGTAGATCAGGAAAGCAAGGTAGCGTCTTAGCCCATTCGAGCATCATCAAAAGGTCGATCTGAGTGACGTTCGCTATATCATTGCCCAACATTATCATCATACGATCGTGTGCCTATAACTTACAATTCACATGCGATTCACATGCATATCACCATCTAATTCACATGCACTGCTTAACACAAAAAATTCTATCGTATTATCAATAAAAAGAGCCACATCTTTCAGTTTGTGACATATCAATTGTTGCAGCACAACTGTACCCTCCCTCCTAGAAGCAATTTGCTGGAGACAACTCTTTTGCATTAATTTATTTTCATTTAAAATATAATCAAATGAATGCTCTCATAAATAATTGTAATGCAATAATGTAACAAATGTTCCGCAAACTTTTTTTCCAATTTTAATGCAATAATATTTTAAATGAAATGCTACAATTAAAATATTTTAAACAATATAATAAATGCAAAATAACACAAACTTTGTAAAAATATAATTTGCAAAGAATGCAATAAACTTTGCAAAAACAAAAAATAACTAATAATTTCAATGATTTTTATAAAACTTTCAAAACCAATATAAATTAAAATAATTAACTCACCGATCCATTGCCTTGTTTCAGCATTTCTGCAAGTTTTTTTGCCTCATTCTTTGCACGTATCATTTCAAATTTTCTCTCACGTATCTCTCGATCAGCCGACGTTAAATGAGAGATCAATCCAACGAGTTCCGTGTTCACCGCAAAACTTGTTGGTGGTTCCTCTTTGATAGGGATCGACCGTGATATATGACAAGAGTCCTTTGCTGATACATTTCGATATTGTCGACACCCTATCAAATCGCGACGTGGTTGTAATGCTATAAAAACAAATTTTTATAATCTTTTTTTTTTATTTTTTGAAGGCATTTAATAAGAAGAGCTCTTCATATAGAAGTCGCCAATAAAAGAGTACTAAATAGCCTAACATTTTCCACAAAATTCATGCTCTGATGTAGTCATCTACGTTTAATAAAATGGATGGTAATATCTAATGACGTCATTTCTGACCAGTAAATTGGCCTCATAAACGATGTGATGAGCACAGATGACTCCTGATTCTGGAATAATCCTGCTCAGCAATGACTCTAGGCAGGTGGAAATTCTACAATCAAATATGCTTCGTGCTCCATTCCTTTAAATACCAGGATAAGAATTAATGAAATTGGATTTAAATTATTAGTAATCATTACTAGTAATTAATAGTAACTAGTAAATAAAATTAATGACAATTAATATTAAGACTAATTGAATAAATGAAAAATATTTCTAAAAAAACAAATAAAAATATAAAACAAACCTTCTTTAGTCATACCCATTTCAAGGCATTTTCTATATCTGCATGCTCTACACGCTTTACGCGCGCCTTTCTCCACTTCACATGATTCGCTTCTTTTGCATTTGATATCCTGTCTTTGAACAACCGCTCTGAAACGTTAAAAAAATATATAACCCTCTTCGATGATCACATTATAATCTAATAACTTTCAATAGAGCATCCATCATGGATCAAGGGAAAACAATCGATAATTCTGGACTATTAGAGTACATCATAGGATCTATAAAAGGATAATGTTGGACTTTCAGACTTGAGGATTATAGCAGATTTGATCTCTTCGATTCTAAAGATCGACGTTTGATACAGAATCCAACTGTAATAAACCGAAATCCAATATGAAGTCACTTCCCCTATTAGTCGTCAAAAACCAGCTGTCAGGTAAAATAAAAACCATCTTACTGTATCAAGACATACTGTCAGGGTGACAAAGCATCAGACATATGGCAATTATAGGGATGATTATCGATGCGAATAGATTAAATTTAAAAGAAGGGTAATCGAAGTTGATCTTTAAAATATGGTGCGATCAAGGTAGATGTAGGTGACGTCTAAAATAGTCGAATGTCCCAAGAGTGAGAAGGAATGATAAGTTGGGGCATCTTTATTGAGATAGGCGCAGACTTCATAAACTCCGATTCTACATGCCATGGTCGCATCATCGTGTTTAGACCCATCTAATCAACTTACAGTTAATGGTACCCGATACAGTAATCTCTAAATGATTGGTGCATAAAGTTGAAATCGTTACTTAAGTGTCCATGCATGCTTGTTGCTCGTCCACCGTCTTCCCTCTTCTTTAATCACCTTATTCCTATCTTTTATCACCTTCCACCTACCTTTTCGCCCTTCATCGTCCCTTTTTATTCCATCGCCTTTCCTCCTCCCCTCCCCCTTCACCTTCCCATCATAAAATTAGATAAAAAATAAGTAACCTGCGAAAAAAAGTTTTGCATCCAAGGCATGCAACAACTCCATAATGTTTGCCGGTCGATTCCTCACCACAAATCACACAACTCCCAATAACCGCTATAAATCAATAAATATATTATATCGATATGCACATTGATTTTACAACAACATTTCCTATTTCAGTTTAATATAGTACAGTTGAAAACTTCACCGACGAAAAAAAAAACCGATGTATAGGTGATTTTAAAGATTGTGATACTAAACAATAGAGAGAGTCAAAATTTAAATAATAAGGCTACCGTATTTAGTCAAATAGAAACCCGTAGGTCTTCGCTTTTCGTACCTTCTGTTTCTCATACCATCTCTTGTTGAGGCTTCTATTTAAGCAAGTATGGTATTTTCGCACCATAGAGTCACCTCAATAAACCTAATGCTCATTTTAAATCACACCTCAACACTTCGATAAATCACCAAGTGAACGCAAAAGAAACCTACAACTCCCTGTTCATCGCATCTACGAATTAAAAAAAATTCACCATAACTTACCAGGTCTTGCATGTGTGGCACTCATGAGATAGGTCGTCGTTACTTCAATGTGGTTCACCGATGTTTGCCGGCACGATGTTTGGCAATAAGCCAAAGCGCTCTTTCGTTTTAGCGCCATTATTGCCACTTTTGATATAAGCGTGTCGAGTACCGTGTATTTGAATAAATTGTATTTGAGATGTCCTTCCGTTCAGCAAATGGGACTTGCAAGTTTTGATTAGAGGGTGGAGATTAGATAGTGGGATGGATCGACAGTCGGCAAATTGGGGAAAAGATGACGTCACCCTATTGAGGGGGGGGGGTATATCGGAGTAACTCACCCCTAAATAAAGGCTTAGGTGATTTCGGTATCCCCCTGAAGAGCGAAAGCAAGTACGATATACGACGAGGGGAATATACGATCACGTACATCACAAAATTTTTGCCACTAACTTGCTGCGCATTACAGTGACTCGTACGAAGTAAATTCCCTTGAAGAAACTACAAGCGGCAATCATCTGCATATGAATGTATACATGCATTTATATATCCATAATCCACCCAATAAACATAAATAATATGTATAAATTAATTCACATAATTAAAATTAAACCCTAACTGATTGCGGAATTCACTGCAATGAACACTGAAAAAAATGTGCGATTGGCGAGCTCGAGCTTTTAAAAAGATTTATGAATGGCGAGCGTTTGCATATAAGTGGATTATAAAATGAAAGAAGTGGCGAATATTGTGAACATTTTTGTTGAAGAGAATGAGTGTCGATGATTTCAATGAATACCACTGAATCGCTTTTTGCTTATATTTATTCAACTTGGACATTGTTTACTTTCGCCACTCTTTTCTATTCCTCAACAAATTTACAATTCCACATCGTTCAACACTGCCCCATTTCTTATGGTTTTAATGAAAAAAGGGACTCGGATCTATGATTCCCTCTCCCTTCATTTCTATGAATTTTTTTTTTGACTATCAAGACTCCATCCCTCATTTGTTTCAACAATGTAAATTTAATTAGTGATGGTAAATTCCATTCGAATATTATTTTGGCGCCCTATCAATAAGCATTTTAATCCATCGAATTAGATTCAACTCTTGACCAGTGCCAAGGAGGGATCGGGATTCAAGAGTCCGTCCTCCCTTCCCCCTCCCTTTCTCTCTCTTAGAGTTCTTACGGCCATTAAGACTATTAGCTGTCTCCCCTTCCCTCTCCCCCTTCTTTCAAAAAATGGCAAACTACACAACTAATGGTGAGAGTATCTTGCAACCGTTATTGATAGAACACCAAACGGAGTTAATATCGAATATTGAATTAATTTCAATTATTTTTTTTTATTTCTGAAAAAATTCCCGAATAAAAAGATATGATTTTCTATAGTTCCAACAAGTTTTGATTTTCCTAGTAGAATTTCCGCCCTCAATTCTCTTCGCACTCCTAAAATCCCCCCCCCCCTCTCCTTTCCTTGTGAAAAATCCCCATTACATAACCTTTAACGCAATCAGATTTATTCCATTCATATAGAACAATAATATAAATGATTTGCATGCAATAAATTAGAATAACCTCCTAAGCCTAATCAATGGGGATACTCATTTCGAGCACAGGCAAGGAGTGAGTTAATGAAAAGGGAATGGAACGGGGAGATCCAGGGAAGAAGTGGTGGGCAAACGGAATTCTTTTAGCGAGCTTAAGATGTCTAAGGGCACACATACTTACGGCTCGGAGATATAAAGTTACCATTGAATCTATGACTAATTTTTTTTTATCTCGTGAATCGAATAAGAAATCCTCCCAAACCCTTAACCCTCACATGAATAGATTACTGTACGATGGATCTATTCATGAAATTATTTTCGAAACAATATAGGGAACAAAGAAAATTATAAAGGAACGATGAATAGTGATCGTATGATTGCATAAGTGCTCGTTGCCACAGGTAACACAAGTACCAATACCTCCGAGGTAATCACATTGTTGGATCGCTTGGCTACAGCTGCCATTATTCGTTGATGTGATTGCGAGTGTTGATGATCCACAACCACGAGCTACGAATGGCCCTATAAATTCTGAGATATTCAAATCATATTGCTAAACAATATTTTTTACGCAAATTTTAGACAACTTACACCATGCTCTCAAATATTTTCGATTACATTGAGCTGATTCCTTTGGAGGGAGGGGGGGGGGTGAGGGATATTGAACAACATAAATGCTTACATTGACCATTTCTACAAACGAATTTATAGCACTCGATAGTTTGCACATCACATCCGACGGGTTTATAATGTTTACGATCACCGCCTTGATGACACCACAGAGATGTAGCTGAAAAATAACTTTTGAAGCCACAATGAGTATATCCTTTAAAAATAAATTAGTGTTTTATACGGTATAAATTGATACGGTAGGAAAATCGATTTTTTTCAAATATCTATTCATGTTATTTCATTCAATTTTCGGAGCATTATTGATTAGCAAAGATAATCAAAGACATGATCAATGAAAAGTGGAAAATCGATAAATCAATACAACCAAATCACTTAAAAATTCAAAAAACAAACAACTAAAAACTTAGCAAACCTGAATATACTACTTGTAACAGTTGAAGTTGTATTATTAAGATGATTACTGTAGCAGGGTGTAAGATGGAAGAAGAGATCATCGAAGTCGATGTGATCTACCTAAAAAAATCAATATGTCAATATTGATCTTATTTTTGCATTTGCTTCGAATTCATCTTTTTTTTACATTTTTATAAAAGGACAATGATCTAAATAATTATCTCAAGCTGAAATTTCATCTAATGAACAGCACAAACAATGGCTAAACATTCGAATTATCTCGGGTTATTCTAGTAAGCTTATAGCACTTCTGCAATACCTCTCATATCACCTACTCCACGAGTTATTATAACAGTTACTGTATAGGTAACTGCAAAAGTTACTGTAATCCATCAACTATAACAACCTATAAGAAAATAGAGCAACTCATTTCAACTTATGGTTTACGATTTGTTGTGCTATGATAAGGTTTGGATATGGCCATTATTTAACGCTTCTTGAAAGTATCAGATATGTCAGGCATAAAAATGGCGCAAATGTCAGTTAAAGAGGGATGATCGAAGCAGCGAAAGAGGTAGCAAAGAATCGAGCAAATGAACATGACTCGTTGAGAACACATCAACCACGCACACCTCCCTAATCCTCTGCTCAAACAACCTATTACCTCAGCTAGTAGTTACAGTTTTTAAAGCTTTGACTCAGTAACAAGTTTTCGTTTCATACTCACCTCTTATCGGATGGTATGCATGAGAATCGCGAATTTTTGTCGTAATTTTGTCCATTTGTTGATCTGATTCTCTATGATTATACAACGCTAGCCCGATCGCCACAACCTGCTGAAGTACTTGGTATTTCATGAGTTTGTTTGAAGTGGTTCCTGTGCACAGGCGAAAACCTTGTAGAAGATAGGCACAAAGATCTAAATCCTTCTGAATCCGGAAACGTTATCTCTGAAATCCAGTAATTTGAACTCGACAAATGAGATGAATGTCGAAACTAGCGCTTTCCTTTAATATTGAAACTTGATTTAATTACAATGAGAAGTGTTATATTACTGTTACTACTCATATATAAGAGATAATACATGTCATTCTTCAAATTTCTGTAGCAAAAATAATTCGATGAATTCATAAATGTGGGAATTTTTCTTTTCTGAGAAAATGAAAATAAATGGAACAACTGAAAAAGAAGAGAGCTCGAGCTCAAGCTCGAGTTCAGGCTCTTTCAAAAATTTATTTATAGTCTCGGCAACATAAGTATCTGACTGATTTGTGTAACCCATTCAATGCTTCATAATCATCATCAATTTTTCAGACGAGTGCCCTCATAGATGTCTATGGCATCTCAAATATTTTAGTAGTTCGACTTCAGTCCGTTAGTTGAGTGCCTCTCCACGCTGGAAAAAGATTTACCTTGAGATATAACTATCGAGTATAATTTATGAGGCATTATCAGCATGCTTCCACTAATTTACCTGATCCACCTATTTGCCTTGAAAAATAATTGTAGGCATAATTTATTAGCAATCAACATCAATCAACTACAAGCTTTACTATGGTAATAATTTTGCAACATTAGCGCAATTCAGTAAGAACTGATTAGCGTGTTCTCGAACTAAATTAAGAAGCCTGAGGCCATTCTCATCTTTCGTCCAGATATCATCTTCGTTATCACAACAAATTGTTTTCAAGCCAACACAACAGCACAAATCATCGACTTTTATTAATCAAAGCAATAATTACACTCGCACACTAGTAAAATATATGTTTGCATCTAACGGTACGTCCCGTACTTTTCTTTGTGATTGCCCCAATATACTGGATCGGGCGCATCGTCGGGCGGAATTCCTAGCTCTTCGTCGGTAAATTCATGTAGGTAAGGCATATACCAATGTCCCTGAAATAAAAACTTATATTACATATACTATCGAATAATCTATAACGTTTCTTTATACCATAATATGCAAAAAGTGGACATCTTGAAAGCAATAAACGATGTGAAGAAGCAAACCTCTTCATCAACCAGAAAGTGAAATCAATGTGGTAATTAAACCCAAAAGATACCCGAATAACATCCGATGCAACTTACAAACAGATGTCCTGAGTGGTAGTACATATGGTAGGTGAACCAGAACCACAGGCACGCACTGATGAAATAGGAGACACACCTGTCGACGTACGTATCACCAGCCATCGGCTCACGATAGATAAAACTGTAAAGCAACACCATCAACTCTAAATACGGCTTCGTTAATCCTTCTACTGTAAGGCGATCGAAGTCCATGAAGGAAATGTTTGGTCTAATCAGGAGGCCACTAAATGGTAACTGAGGTGTATGGACCCGGCCCCTTCATTGATGCAGACTCAATGATGCAGGTATGTCAGACACGTCACATATTCCTTCATCGAGGTTCCGACCGCAGTATGGTATAAGGATTTACCTAAAGCTACTCTAGCACAACGTCAGAAACAGAGGTGAGGAGACTGAATTTAAGACTTGGAAAGACCCAATACACGAACATCCACTTATATTAATCGATAAATGCAAACCCAACAAGCATCTAAATTTATGCTACAACCATCTAAAGGCAGTGATGAAATCGTTATATTTATTCCAATGTTTTATTTTTGGTACTCCTCTATATTACAGACCCTTATTGAAGGATTGAAGAAGAATAAACTACGAAAAGGACATTTCAGAAAGCAATAATTATCAAGTGAAAGGGATAAAGGGAGGAAGAAGGTAACGTACCATATTCAACAGATCAAACCTATGTTCAACAGAGATTTATGATAGAAAAGACTCATTGAAGATATTCAACTGTTGGAAAATGAAAGATTCGATGCTAAAGATTGCCAAACACATCGAACTGCAACCATCTCAACAAAAACATTTTCAAATATGGCATTTATACCCCGACCACCAACTCACTGCCGACACCTCCCCCCACCATTATCCAAGCTTCCCGATCACCAACCCATCGCCGACACCCCTCCCCCATTATTCAAGCTTCCCGATCACCAACCCACTGCCGACAGCCCCCCCCCCTTGTAACGTAACAATCAGTAGCAACATATGAGGCGAATACAATTACAGTTCTTCAAAATGTTTTCCAACTAAGCCCTTCTTAAACTTCAACTCATACCTGATTAAAACCAACGAGATCAGACATGTATATAGCATGTGTGTGATAGAATGCAGCTCTCAAGACATCACGTTAAATTACATAAACAGTAAAAAAAGATTTCCAAGAAATTTGCACATGGCGATGACACAATTATCATATTCTCCAATGAGAGTAGTTGTGAGAAAAGGGGAAATAAACCAAATTTTGCAATTTTATTTTATAATTTTACTTTTATTCATAATAAAAATGTTTCATGCTCGCATTTACTGATCCTTTTTTCATCAGATATATTTATCTTATTCCAGTTAAAGTTTACCTGAATTAATAAAATAAACATTCAACTTATACAGTAAAATGATAAAATAGATGCACAACTAATAGAAAAAGTAAAAATAAATAAAAAAGGGAACAATGAATAAAGAGAAGTTTGAACAAGTCAATTAAATTCGATTTAACCCGGAAAATGGGCAAGTAATGGGCAAATAACCAAGTAATGGGCAAGTAACGGGCAACCAAAATGGACAAGCAATGGGCAAAATGGGCAAAATGGGCAAGTAATGAGCAAAATGGGCAATTATTCCGGAAAATGGGCAAGTAAGCCTATCAATCTTTCAGAGGTATTACAACGACAATAAAATATCTACGAACAGAATAGTATATAAATGAATGCGTCTATCGATTAGTTACAATGAAATGCAAACGCAAAAAAATCCCCAACATACTCGGGTATTGGTTTGTCTCCTTTACTTGGTGTTCCTCTATACACTCCATCGTAGGTATGCAATTCTGGATCTTCGGGTGCACCCATGTGCCCACCGACGGGTACATTCGCACCCAACGCTTCCTGCAAAAAATGTAAACACTGATGTTGAGTGAAGTGAAAATTAAAATACACTATCCCGGTTGATCATCGCCTCCGCATGTTCATCGATCCACTCACCTAATAATCCCCTGGCTGGTTTTGCGGCCACCGATCACATCAACTGACGTTTTGATAACCTTTTCTGCTATTCGAAGGCCAACAAGTGGACGCTGCTAGTACTTTCACAGCCATGTTCCATAAAACCATCAAGTTAGTGCTGTCCACGGATCTTTAAAATTGAAGATCACAAAGCAGCTGCTAGTAGTCACTAACAGTAGCCGAAGAATGTTGGAGAACTGCCCCTTAGAATCTCGGGGATAAGAAAAGAAACAAGTATTTGCAGGTTTCCGCATTAGCTGTTTATCTGTCGGTTAGGTATCTGCTGCTGGTAGCATTCCCACCCCTCTCACTATTGGAAAGACGTGACTGTTCATGATCGCAGAGAAGATAAACCAGCTAATAACGACCTCATGTCTTCCATTCCCATCCTTTTAAATGCACATTTCCAACCGAAATTATTATAAATTGGAGGAAATTGACCGCAATCCTGAGAAATATAAAGGGTTTGGAAGAAAATAATAAATAATCACCTTTCCAAAAACAAATTTCGAACGGATGGCACCAAGCGACGTCCGGCTAGGTAATAACCTTTGGAGACGAGCCTGTCGAGCCAGAAAGGGTATAGTACGTGATGAAAGCATTGTGAGCAATGCTTGCTTTGGGTTTATTGCCCCACCCTGCAAAATGAATATAACGATAGTGAACTGCAATAAACAATAACGATGCTCAAGGTACAGCCATATAATAAGGTGCAAAGGTATGTGGCTGGGAAGTAACGAGGCGCGATAAGGAAGAAGGGAAAATGCTTTCGCCCTCAGGGATGTGCTAAAAAAGGGAATAAGGCATAAAGATGCCACCTTCCCGCTGACATACGCGTGCAATACAAACGTTCACACGGATATTACAACCCTCCCTCCCTTAACAACTGTAGGAAATTACAATATTTAAATGGTGGAGGGAGGACGGGGGTGGGGGGGGGAGGGTAGGCAGGTGAGGGAAAAGAAAGAGGGTAAGGGCGAGTAAAAGAAGGGGAATCCATCAAGACCGTGCAAATGATTTCACGCCCCATTTGACTATGAATTGCAAATATTTGCTCAACAACTAGCGAAGCGAACATAATGAACGACTAGATTTATGTGTTGAGTGCAACTCATTATTATTCACGATAGTAAAGGAAAAACCCTCATTTCAGTCCCATTTCTACCCTAGAAGAGGGTTTTTTTTCAAGCGAGCAATCTATGTCTATCAACGGCACCATTTATCCCCTCTCTCTACCTTTATCCTTGCTCCCCAAAAACTCAATGCACTCCAGTTTAGCGTTCCTTTTATTTATTTTATTCTGACTGAAAAGTACCCTCAACAGCTTCTCTCTTAAAAAGAAGTCATTCCCACTTCGGTTACTTCGTTCACAAAACTCATTCCCACTATATTAATTCAAAAAAGATAAGTGCAGTGTACCTTAAAAAATAAACAATCTAAACCATCAGAAAGAAGCGCAACCAAATCCTCACCTAATCCTTAACCCAAGAAACTTAAACTGATGCACGTTTTCAACCGACTCCATCGACCGCAACGTTTCTGCGGAAACTTCGCATAGATTCATAAGTGGCAAATTTCGTACCAATCAAATCGTTTCGGAAATCAGTAACACAGCTTGGAGACCGCCAACTCAAACGGATACACAATGCATCACAGCGTTTATTAATACATTTAAAGAAGAGCGATGTATGGCGGATTTGAACAACCGGGAACCATAATGAAAGCCTCAACTTAATATACAAAGGTTCCCAACTTTTCCGATTAGCGATCCAGTCATATCTACTGATGCATAACCGATCGTTGATATAAGGCACTGTAACGTTTTTTTAGGTGAATCCGTCTAAATTAAACAACGAACACAAAAGTGAGCCAGGAAGCAATCCTTTCATCCCTCTCCCGATCCCTTTCAATTTCACCATCTCACCCCCTTTCATTCCTGCAAGTTTAATTTTATTTGAATATTCACTCATCCATCTTCCAAACCGTTTCTCGGTGGCATCGAATATCATCGAACGAATAGGACCACATACCACGTTAACTCAAACAACAAAAGTGAGCAAACAACCGACTTCAAAATGGTAATAAAGGTCCTGAAATATTTTATATTCGCCATTTTCAGCCTCTTTGCAAACGCGAATTTACTTTGTTCCTTTCTGGGATCCCCTATCACATACGTGACGATGTGTGTACCCATATATCCCACAATATTTAATGTTAACATATTGCCCCATATGGGAAACACCTACATAGTACATCTTAGTGCACTCTTTCCGTAAACCACTAGATGGATTGACGCACAAAAACATCACAACACCTTATCAGCAGTCGGTTATGCAGCTATGGATATGACCGAATCGCTGATCCACAAAAGTGACCGGATGAGCCGGAACAGAACTCAAATCCTACTCTCAGAATTATTCAATTCCTTGAACTATAAAGGACTTCCATTCATAAATCGACAATAGTGATTTGAATGTGTATAAAATATTCACAGAGATTATCCACTTCTTATTGGAATTGAGTGAAGATTCTATAAGCAACAATAGATATTTAAAGATTTTTATTAATTTCTTTACGGAAAATTTAAATTTAAATTTATTCATTTATTTGTTTACTTATTTAATTAATTAATTATTTATTTATTCACGCGAAAAAACACTGAAATTACATAAATCTATAATGATTTAATATATAACAACATTGATATTAATAAATTTGTGATGTTCGCATCAAAGCTCTTCGAAGTTAGATGGATTTTGCTCCTCTTTGACTCGAGATTTGATAAGTGGAAGGGAATTTTACAATACAATTACAGTAAGTCAAGAATTAAGACGAGTAATGCTACCTAGAGTGTTAGCAATATAAAGACTACGATACATTCCTATACGATAAGATCATCTCGAGTCTAAAAGATTGCTTGCAATTAAATACATATAAAATTGTTACAGTAAGCAACTTACTATCACAAGAAAATCATGTACTACCATAGTGTTGGAGTATTTTATAATGGAAAAATTTGTTATCAATAACAGTACTAAATTATCGTATAACATTATAATTTAGTACCAAAATGGTACTGTAGCATCATCCAATACCGTAATTCGACACCGTAATAGCATTGAAGTATTTTAGAACACTCGAATTTCGACTGCCTACGATAAAATATCATTTTATCGACAAACATATGGCGAAAACGACACGTTTTGTACCTATCTTATTGCTCCGTATGAATGTGGTACTGGAAAAGGAATATTTCGAAATCAGTTCGGTAATCCAGATCGTAAATAAACAACTATGCCTTATATGTCTTAACCCCCCCCCCCTACTCAAAAATAAAAAATCACACAAAATTGGGAAAAATTTTTGGAGAAAATTCCCAAAAGTAAAATGAAACATGCACTTTTAGGTAGAAAAATGGGTAAGAAAATAAACGAGAGATAGTCTTTGTGACACCTCATGAAGCGGTCAGTAAGCAACGGAAGTGAAGCCAAGCAAGCTCATATTCGATGACATTTAAGGCGACTGGTACTTTACAGATAAAAAGGAGAGTTAGTGTTGAAATTTATCTAAGACCAGATGTCTTATGGCATACATGAAAAAAACATTCGGTTATATGCAAATTTTTTTTTTTACTAACCTTTTTCAAATCTTTTCGAAAATATTCATGAAAATTAAATCTATTTATAAAGGTTTTAGTTCATACATAATTTTGTTGCTCCAATATCCGGTTCCGTTAGCCTTTATTCAAAAATAAAAAACAAATTAAAAAATTAAAGTAAAATAAAAAATCATACTACTGAGAATCTTTGCACATGAGGGATTCTTGTTTTGATTTCTCGCAATCATCCCATATAATCCTTTTCTAGCCTAGAAAGCCTTCTATAGACCCATACGGAGCTTGAACTATTAAAGTAAATAAAGCTGAAAATATAGAAAAGATATACAAAAGAAGTGTCTAAATAAGCGGCCAGATTGATCGCTATTGATTCGACGAGGTCGGTTTCGCCGTTTCCTCTTGTGCCTCACTATTGTTCGATGCATTCGCTCTCTCGGCCTGATTCATTCGAGGTGTTTTTTGTGAACTCTTTTGTGTGCTCTCCAATGCCGGTGTTGATGATCTCATAGTTGCATCCTTAAAATACAACAATTTATTCTTTATGAAAACCTCGAAACACGCAACTTCACCTCCACCTTAATATTGGGATATCAAATGAGTTGAAGGCGCCTTCACTTGGTAGGACATCTACGGATCAGTACGGAAAATCTACTTAATTCCCAAATTTAAAAGATCTTCTAGATAAATTCCCTTGAGTTGAAAATCTTCCTCCCTCCCTCCCCTCTCCCTCTCAGATTGCCTATCACTCATAAGAAGAGTTATCTAATACCTCTAAATATCTCTTGCAGGTATAACGTTACCTCCAAAGAATTGGATCACCACATTTGCCTAATTGTTTTCTACCAATACTATGAATAACCTCAGGATTAATTGAGTCGATCATATCGTGGTTGAATATCCCTTCGATTGGTGGTTGCACTTGTAGTTCTTGTTCGTATTGTGCCCTTGATACCGCATCAGCAAGCGATACAAACATGAACGTCTTCGGTACATGCTCATAGAAACTCGAATATTCGAACATTTGTCTCACCGCCACTGCAGATTTAAATTTCAAACTGCTATCCTATATGAAACTTATATAAGTGTCAATAAACAAGTCGAAAACTTCAATAATTTTTATTGCCAACTGAATATTTTCTTATTTCCGTTAATCGACTCAATAAAAATATTTGAATATTAATAATGGAACTGGAAGTATGCCCACAAAAATAATTTACTGATGATGCGGCAAATATTGCAAGCGGAAAGATTTTTTGAAATATTCGAAATATTGCAGGTAAAGAACCACTTCCGGCTAGTAGTCACTTCGAGTTTGTATGAATCTAAGTGTAACACACATCTCGTCTACAGCCTATATATTTGCACATATACTCGTATGGTATATCTTTATTTATGCTTTGTATTTTACATTTACTTTACTATCGTGTGTTTTGATCTTATAACACCAAATACAACAATTAGTACGACTCTATAATTTTATTAAATGCAATAAAACTTTATCGAAAAAAGATGTGTTTATAAAAGGGATCAAACCTTTGCAGCAAGCAAAGAAAACAGTGATATTGATGGCTTTATAATCGTTGTGTGCCCTTGCCAATGCATCGACACCCATCAAATCGATATAAGGGAACGACGAGCAATCGACCACAATATGCGTTAGCTGCACCAATTCATCCTTCTCAACCCTATCCACATCCGGCTTTTGAGACTGTACACAACGTCGACGAACAGTCAACTCTGAATTCATACTCTTTCATAAGTCCTCTAATGTTATATACATTATATAGGTATATAAGCCTAAATACAGGCATAAATAGGAAAATGCATGTAAATATATACAGGTATAAATCATGCATCTCCTTCAGCCACAATTACCGTTGAATAAGTAAAACATTACCTCTCCATCAATAAAAAAACCTCTTTATTTATTTGTTGCAATAAACGACAACAATAAAATAGAAAATTTGAAAAATAATAATAAATATACCAATTTCTTCATCAGGCGCTTCAACATTTTTCTTTTCACTATGCCCTCTAATCGAATCATACTCTTTTTTCTTCTTTTTTTCTTTGCCTTTCAATTCACCAAGAATCATTAACGGATCGAGACCAGTTGCACTATAATAAATTTCCTTTAATGCTTCATAATCACTCGAAAATAAATACTGATATACCGAATACCCCCTCCCGTTTCCTTTCCTGTCCACCCCGAACAGACTCCTCAGTATCGTTGTCTCTCTTTACATTTCATCATAAATGTTGTTGAGAACAAATAAACCGTGTCAAATAGTATGGATAAAAAAGAGCATGGAAAGACAGGTAAAACAGTACGTAAAAAACAGGTAAAATGGTATGGAAAAAAACAGGTAAGCCATGTTTTAAAAAGAATTTTGCATCCTATATTTCCATATTCATAAAAATGCATATCCAAAATGCATCATCTAATGCAGCATCTGTATATCCAACCAATATTCCCTCTGAAAACTTTTGAATACATTCGTGAACAGTGCACAACTACATATTAATACAAAACACTAGCAATGGAAAATCTGAATGAATAATCTAACTTAATCATGAGTCAAAATATTATGCAAATAGAATTATTATGGGTACCGATGCATTCTAGTCAAGAAGAGTTCAGCGTTAGCAAAATAGAGTGGTGCATCGAAGCGAAACACTTTAATTCCAGGTACTTCAATCGCTGCACGATAATGTCCGATTCCTTTGAAATCCGATGTTCCCGGAATACGTCCCATGCAAACACTTTCAGCCCTTAAATCCTTTATTAAACATTACAAATTATATAATTAATAAAACGGCCTTTCGACTACCAAATAAATTAGTAAACTATAGCACAACAACAACAAAATTTGCACTATCTCACTTTTTGCTCTCTCTTAATGAAAATTTCCCAAAACATATGCATTTGCATCAGAGAAATGATGAACGAATTTGCAGAGGACATTTGAGCCAAATTTCATGGTGGAGATGTTTATAAGAGAGAACATTTTTTAATTTCAAAATTGCTAAAGACGTATATATATATATATATAACTGCTAAAATAAAACTGACCACTGCGATCGAAGAACGACCGTAAGAAGTGCGAAAACGATTCCGATCGCGAGACCGAGATTAACGTTGATTAACACTGTTGCCGAGAATGTAACAGCAAAAATAAACTGAAATGATATATTTAGGCAAAAATTCTTAATGGTCAATTCTATATGCATGATGGTTAATGGCAGTTATTCAGGCCTGTTAAGGAAACAGTGGAATGTAAGCACTCTCCAGTAATTCGATCAGGTACGACGTCTTCCTCATATTTCTCGTGGTCATGACTTTCTGAAGGTGCGAAGATAAAGCGACTGAAGTAACAGACTCTAGTGAACAACAACCTTAGGCTTAGGCTGAGGCTCAAGCCTAGGCTTAGATATAAATGAGACTGATAATTATGCTGTTATCTCTCTTCACTTTGTTTCTATCTCTTCCTATATAAATGATGTCTTACTTATCTTATTAGCAATACGTAACAGTTATAACTGTAGATCGAAATTAAACATACGAAATCGATTATTGATTGATGGAATAAACGACGAGAGAAATAAACTTGTACATAAAGATCCTTCATAGCGATCACCACAATACACGACAAAACCGGCTGAAAATAGTGATACTTATGAACGAGAGTGAGAGGGAGGGATAGAAAGGAAGGGGAAGAGAGGGAAAGACAAACGAAGAGGCGTAACAAGGAACAGCCAAGTGAATAATGAAAGACGATTCGCTAACTGTTGCGGCGGTGCCGTAAGCTTTTGATATACTTTAATTCGGTGATTTTAAAAATCCCTTTAATCCGAGAATAAGCCAGTAAGGTGAAGCATGATAAGCAGCTACCGTTAAGGGATTCGAAATCTTGTGCTAAATTTTCCGCACAGTGATATAACCAATGCACTAAATTTCAGAACCATTGTTCAGATAATTTATGATGCCAAATTTGTGCAAAGAATTACCCTCTCTAATATGCGGATTGATGTGCCCTTCAAAATAAATACAAAACGCACCTTTGGTAAATGAGTAAAAAGTGGGGCAGCACCAAACACAACGATCAATAACACCGATGCGACAACCACAGTTGATAACTGCAATTCATATCGCAAACATAACATATCATCCCAATTAGCTCTTCAGAAAAAAGACCTAACAAAACGACGATTTTGGCCAAATATGTCTACGTCAGTTTCGGCGAAATATGGCAATATGGCCAGAATGGCACAGTATGATCGCCATAAGACGGTTGTGGCCACAAATCATTTTGCACTTCTCTATTTCATCTCTTAAATTTGCTAACTGAGCAATCATTATCAATAACTTTTGCACCCCCTACCCCCTCCCCCAAATAAAATGACGATTGCAATAATACTTGCTATGTAAGCTTTATTATCTTCGTATCTATGTGAGATTTTAAAATACCTATATATTCGATGATTCTAATAAATCACCTGTGATTTGGTGCCAAGATTAGCATTAGTAATGGTTCGACTCAATGATGAACCACCAGCAAAACATCCAAAAAATGAGGCAATCGTATGCATTGAGCCAAGTGCAAGCCATTCCTGCAATCGTATTTCATTAATAATCACACCTATCAACGAAATTTAAATAAAGTAAAAAAACGATTTTTAAAAAATATTTTAATGTTTTTTTTTAAATTTCTAAGTATTGAGGACGATACAACGCTACCGCTTCACTTCATCACTAAAAGATAGAATCGTTGAAATCTCAAAGGTAATAAGATGCGTATAATAATCCGAATATAACCACTATGCTATAGTGAAGTGACGAGAGACTCCAATAAAGCATAAATCCCGCATGAAGAGAGAAAGAAAGAGGGGAGATTTGAATAAGTACGCGGTATGTTCTAACCACTTTTATTTCGATCCAGTACATCTGTGCGTCATAGTGAAAGAAGTTGCTTGACTTCAACAGCGAGTAGGTTCGTTATTATAATCAACTCACTGAAGTACTAAAAAAACGCAAATATTGCCCAAATTCAAAACATAAAGAATGACCTAAAATAAAAAAAAAATAACCTGATTAGCATTGACTTGATAATTAAGGCTTTTAGCGATAAGTTTTGCAAGTGCGATATGAATAACGAATGATACGATTGCAATCGAAAACGCTGAATATATCACATCGTTCGAATATGAGAAATCATGCATTGTTGGTGCTTTCATTCCAGCTTCTACTTCACCAACAATTGCAACATTTAAATCAAATGGTGTACCAGAACTTAGATAGCTTAACATTATTGAGAATATCACCTGAAACTATACAATCAACAATACGGTCAACTTTTTGAAATAATAAATAGATTTATTCGTCTTTTATCTCTAAAAAAAACCTTACAGGTATGCGTGAAGTACTATCAACTGCGGCTCCATCACTAAGGTATAGATGAAGGAAGTACAGATGGAAAAATGTACACAGTGATCTATATTTTAGAAATTACACTCGCGTAGAAGGAAAACGAAAAGAGAATAAAAAATAAACTATAAAAAAATTCAACCAAGTTATTCTAAAATAAGATCCTTTAGATATAGACCTAAATTTGCTCAACTCATTTAACACCCTCTTTATAAAAAATATATAAATTTACCACAAGTAATTCCATCGGGAATTTAATTTTCATCCATGGTTTCAATACTGGATCGACGATCATCTTCGAAAATAGTAGGCAAGCACAACATATAAATGAACAAATTGCCGTCTGATATGATATCGTATACATATTCCTTGAGAAACAAATTACAAACTGAAATATTAAAAGGGTTTTAGATATTATCGAAGTAATAATATCATTTCATATGAGTAGTTATAACTTTCATACATCCACTATGACAATAGCGTCGATGGACATTTGCGCCCCAATTTCATCAAATCGGGAAAAATTAGATATAAAATATAAAACCATAAAATGTGATAAAATTAAAATCGCCAATAAAATCACTGAAAATCTAATGAACTCCTCACTTAACAACTCCGGGAAAATGAATAAATTTACCTTAAGAATACCGAAGTTATCCGATGTCCTTGGTAAATTTCTGATTCCAGTCATTGATTTTATTTGACTGAAGATGACATGTACTGCAGCTCCTGAGGTGAGCCCTTCGACGAGTTGATCCGACAACCAAACGGCCAAAAGACCAGCATTCAACAATCCCAATACCACCTATAACCATCACATTCCTCTTATTAAATGTTATCATTACCCATCACAACAATAAAGGAAGTATTATCGATAAGGAACTCTAGAAGCAAGGAAACCCTATCATTTCTATAATTAACTGCTACTCTCGTTATCATTTATCATTCCCTATTTGATTAAACATATTTCAATTATAAAATAAAAAATAAAAAATAATAAATACCTAATAAAACTAATAAAATCGATCAAATAATAACCTGAATGATGCCAACATAAAATGCGAGAAGTGATGCAATCTTTATCCCCTCCATCGAATCAGTGTTACGCATCCGTTCTGAGCAACAAAGTGCTGATGTACTATTCGTATCGGAATTTAATTTACTACCACCATTTGATGCTTGTTCGATCACAGAGCCCACCATTAGTGATACAATTGCGAATGCACCTTCACATATATAATAGAGTTAATATTAATTCCAGTGCAAACACATTAAATGAGTATGCAACACATATACTACAAGTTACTGCGATCAGCATAAATGATATCATACCTAAATTTTTTTATTAAATTCAATTTATGGCGCAAATGTCATTTGGCGCATATATTATTCCGCCTCACAAAGCAAAAGAAACATCCGAAGTGTTCTTTTTATTCTAAATTTAGACATTTCTAATCTGAAATCATTGGAAACAAACGAAAATTCAAAATTTATTTAGACGGTTAACATTATAGATCATAAAATTCAAATACGATCTGATACAACTGTGATCTCATGCAACCTAATGATGCCCCTAAACAATAACGTCAATTAATATATAAACTAAATGCTTGAAAAGTTGTTATTTTTTCATCCAATGTATATTCCATCACTAAATATTTTCTAAAGAAATCATTGATGCAAAATTAACGAACACTAAAAATATTTAAAATAATTTGTAACCTGTTGATGCTTGATGCGATGTTCCAAGAAATGTGTACACTAGAGGTCCAACGATCCCTGTATAAATACCATATATTGGTGGAATCCCAACCATCATACCATATGCTAATCCTGAAAATCCACTCAGCATATTCGATTCATAGAAATCGATAGAAAATCAAATAAAAGATTTAGGAAAATAGTCTGCAATGAAACTTTGATCACTTGATCTAGAGCTCCGATCACTAGTTAGAACACCAATCGATAATTGGAACTCGAACAGCATTCTAGAAGTTCGATCATTAAGCAACTCTAGTGATCCAATGAGTAGATTAAAACTTAGGATCTATGAAATGAAGTGGTCTCTTCGTGGCAATAAACAAAATATGTGTTTTCTTTTTTCCGACACTTTTTTATAAATTATCGTTGATAAATTTAGAAGCATCTTTAGAACTCATTAAAAGTAGACTGATTTTTTGTTTACTTCACAGATTCCCTTCCGATCCCCTTATCCCCCCCTCCCCACTCCTTCCGTTCCCACTCTTTCCATTGGAATATCTAGGTGCTCCCAAATTATATATTCGGATACTAGCTAGGACAACATCCCGGTATTCGTAGGTCAAAGTTCAAATTTTTAAAAAGTACCTTGTGGAATATATAAAATCGATATCATAATACCATTAATAACATCTCTAAGCAAATCCTCTCTCCAATCATAAGTCGGCAACCAACTCAGCAATGGTATTCGCCTCTAGAAATACGGCTTACTGCTTAAAATCTCATAATTATAACGCTTAGCTTTCATTTTAATATGGCCGCTATTTTTTCGTTGTAAATGTGGTACTTTATATAAAATATTCCAATATCAATTTAGGTCACTTCCATCCGCAGATTTCCACAAGTCTCCATCGCCGGGCAAAGACACACATCTCATAAACGAATATCCGCAGATCACATTTGCACTATCAGATATTCATTTACCTTAATTGGAAAGAGAGAGACATGAAGGGTCTCTGAATTTGCTTCTGGTCGATTCTGGCCATCAGGTCTAATATTGATCGCTATCTTTTATTGTCGCTAAATGCTTTAACCGCTGTTTCATCAATACAGTTTTGACTTTCACCCGATTGCGCCATTTGGTGTTGGAATTTTCGCAGTGGGCAATTCTTGTAGGTCGAATCTTCAGCATTTCTAGTTGAAATATTTGAGGTGATATGAATGCCTTAGGCAATTTCCCCCAAATAATTAAAATAATAAATAACATTAATTAATTTGAATGAATAAAATTATTTACCCTCCAAAAATGAATCCATTCAACTTGTTTCCACGTCCTCACCAAATTCAATTGATACACAAGTTTTCGCATTATTGAAAGATTCGTCTGAAAATTCGTTTATTTTTTATTTGAATGGATCGAATGTTATGAAAGAATCATCGGTAACATAGAACGATAATGGAGTTTGACACAACTGCAAGGAGAGGGAAGTGATATGCTTTGATCCAGGATTAAATTTTGGAATTTTTTCCATCCAGAAACTTCCAGAAATTCCTGCGCCTTTATCCATGAAATCCCCTCAGGCGAATTTCACCACTTTGCAATTAAAATCCCCCACTTTCATCGAAAATTTTTTATTTTACCAACACATTTGAAATTTGTCATTTTCGAAAGTCAAATATTAATTCGCTTCAAGGTTTCATTTGGATCGCCGCCAATATTTCCTACGGTATCGGCGCCGATTATATTCATTTGAAATTGTTGGATTTGCTATGATTGTTAAACTTAATAGTTATAGCTTATTTTAACAGAGAGTAGTCGAATATTGATTACTGTGATACACTTATTGCAGTAATGTTTTTCTTGAAACGAATAGGTACTACTGTAGGCTTTTGCATGCTCTTTTTGCTTTAATCCCCCCTCCTCCCCCACTAAAATAACACTCTCCGAGCGGTTCTTGATAAAGTGGAGTAGACAGGGACGCATTCAGGGAAATTCAAGTTCGAGGTTTCGCGACTCTTGGATCTTCACCTCTCTCTAACTTTGGAAGTCAGAGCTTCAAGATCTCTGAGTGGCAACTCTAGCATTCACTCGTTCATCCTGCTTCTCTGCACTTGGTACTAGCTTAAGAATTGTTTGTCATGATCCTTCATTTCTTCAGTTCAGATCTGAATAATATATATAGTGCATCGTACATGTAAGAAGACTTAATATTATTGTTATATATGTGAAGTGATAATATAAAATGAACCCGTCTGAATCCATGTTTTTTATCGAATTGTTCTTGGTTCATTGGTGGTTTTTTACCTTCGAAAATCAATTGTGGATCGAGATCAACAGTTGCCTTTTCTGCATTTTTATTGTGAACACTGAAATTTGATTATGAAATCTTCGAAGTTAACGAAAAGGATAATGAACCCTCTAACGTAAGTTTTTGCCGCAACTTCAAATAAAATCCAAATCATTCCTTTCACAAAAACCTCAATTTGGTCTTAAATAAACGTTTCATAAATGCTATATACAAGCGATTTAATTAATAGTATCGATGTGAAAACGTACATCTCGAGAACGTCGTTGCGATCATTGAGTGTCTGCACAGCGGTATGGGTGGTAGGTGATTGTGTCTGTCGGTGAATATTTGTTGGTTCAGACAATGGTGTCGTATCTTCTTTCATCAGCTCGTCTAATTTTATCACCTTCTTCGGTTTAGTCAGTCGTCCTTCCGATATGGAGTATGGTGCTGTAAGGAAATCGTTTTACTCATAAATTATTAAGGCGTAAGCATGTATCCCCAACGAATCGTCGATGTTGTATGTCTGTGCTTAACTAAGTGTGTATGAGTGCGTTTATTTGCATACTCGTGTATGTATACGTTTGAATATTCCTATATGCTTTGCATTGATGCATATCTGTGTATGTGTTAATTCTCTCTTTATTGGAGGTTGGTCGGGTGGAAGGAGAGAGGGATGGAGAAGGAAGGTAATGAGTTCGCAGACATAAACATAAATGCCTAGAATGCTTAATTATGATGCATAAATGCCTAGAATTCCAAAAAGCAAAGCAAATAGAACCAAAAGTTAAAATTAAGAAAAGTTGTTACATTCGAAAATAGACGTCAATAGTCAATGCCTTCCCTCTCATCCTTTTTTCTTCACTGTAAATTAACCATTTAACTACGTTTATAGCCAAAATATGGTCGACATCTTCGAGTCCATGACTGAGAGTCGAATAACAATCCCAGGAGTTTAGTCTTCCATCCAGTCTTCACGATGATCACCAATCTCACCCACTTTTTACCCATATCTATCTATAAACATATTTATAACATCCCTCTCTCCTCATTTATCATCTTATCGTTTGCCTCAGTAATTATACTTTTAATTCACTATCTTGTGGCATTATTTTCTTCATTTAAATATTTTGATGGTTATATCGTTGCAAGATAGCACATAGGTTTTTCCACAAAGATATGTAAATTTTAGGGACAACGACAACGCGATCCAAAATCGGATCGCATAGAAGTCGATCAAATCATATCTGAATAGAAATGCGGAAATGCCAATGGGCCTATCGCTATAAAGCAGATACGACGATCCACCATAGAATCGAATGGTCATGAAATATGCAAATGAACTCATAGAAGAGTCGGCGATCAGGTATGCTTAGACCCGTTTACTAATATCAGCGTACAGTCGATCTAAACAACACTATGAAATGAGCTTACTCGAATCGGTTATCGAATCAGCCATCGGTGTGCTCTGCGTGGGTTTTTCAGTCTTCTCTTCTGTATGGCTGTCTCGTCGTCGAATCGTTGCTGTCGTTTTTGCACGTCTCGCATTTACATTAAGATTCCCTTTCACGTTTGTCGTACTCTTCGCCATTTGAGCTTTTCCACCGCCTACCATTTTAAAATCTATTACAAATAATTGAACGGATCATTTTTCACTTATTTATAATTTTTTTTTAATGCAAATTTTCATGTGAAATCTCTCATTATGCAATTTTTTTTTGCAAAATTTGTCGAAATTTGCATATTTCTTTCACATGAATCGCAGAAAAGTGAAAAAATTTGCATATCGGTTATAACTGCAAGGCTATAAAAGCAGGGAACGAAGAAATAAGCCGTCTGTCTTTGATCATGTCGAATGCAGCGGCGCAGAGGCGTTCAAAGCGGCAGTCAAAGATCCGCGTTTCTTGTAGTACGCCGGTAAGCAATGTGAAAGATGCGTGGAACATTGATGACTACTTGTATTTAGGCGACTCCGGCATAGATCTTCGACTCCGGCACTGGCCACTGTTTCGCCGTATGCATACGATACGCAGCGTTTGCGTTAATGATGTATGTCATCCAGTGATTCCGGAGTCGGACTACTTGCTGAAGCCAGTCCGTACGGCTGGCACAGCTCGAACTACCAGAGTTCTACCAGCCGTAAAACGCATCCCGATATTTCTTTAACAAGGGACAATCGGTTGCTTGGATTTGAATTAATCATGGAAATGAGTTTCTTGCGCGCTTCGGCTCCGGAGTCCTTCAACGCCAAAATATTGGTCACATGGATATATATGCTTGATGGTCAGTAATTAGCCATTCAATATGCAGTAGCGATTGCAGCTATCCTTTAGTGCTTTGAGCGGAAAAAAGGGACAGAGATATTTTCATCTTCAAGTTATCCCATTTTTTAAATTTTATTATATTTATAAAAATATAATCAGAAGTGAGATAGCAATCCATAGTCAGAAACATCTCAAAATTTTTTTCCTCTTTTTAAACGCATTTTCCACCGCAAAGTATACTTACTTCCTTAAGGCAGTCGGAAGAAACACAACGAACTAGAGCTCTAACTTGTTTTGTTTTTTTTGTTATATGCCTCCAAGATATTTTTAGATAATCTTTGCGCAATGAAATCCCTTCCAAATTGCAAAAAAAAAAAAACGAAATTTCCAAGCATTGGGGAATATGTGCACCTCAGTTGTCACATATATCATTTGATAACATCTTATCACCTTGAATGAAACGTTTATCATTGCTAATCATTAATAATTATTAAGGTTGGTGAAAGTTGCGGTCAAAAGCCCATCGATTTTATCAATATTATGTCAAAACTATCGGAGAAACAGATCAAAGCTCAATTCGATCAAATAACCAATCCCGGAAGATTAATTGCACAGGCATTTATGGAAAATCTTGTTAGTTTTTCAATTTATTTATGCATTTACCCAATATAATCATATGACTTAGTGAACATTTTTGCGAAAATGTTAAGAAAAAAAGGATTAATATTGGAATTTTTTTAAAAATTCATTAAAATGTGAGTTAGTATTTTTGATGGTCTAAGCTGGAACCACAGGATAAATAGGGCCAATTTCTAAAGTGCCATGTGTTGCGTGTGGTCTGCATTAGGGTAACTCTGTTGACTGCTAGGAACGTTGTCTTTCGAAATAGTATGGAGTTACTTTGTAATATACCATTCTTGTGTTATAATTTGACAGTCTTCATTGCCGGGGTTTCTTTTTTGAAGCACACGTTACCCTCATCTTAGACATGATCGACCCATCTGAATCCGATGGTGTTGCAATACTTCCAACTAACCTATCGGAGTCGGGTGACGTCGCAAGGTTTGCATGCTTCACCTCTCCCCCGTCTCCCATCCCCCCCCCTCCAGCCTAGAAACGAACTAAGGGAACGGGAGTAAAAAACAAAGGAAAAAAACTTTTATTCTATCCGTTCATGCTTTATATAAAGAGTATAATTTGTGATGACTGCAAGCACTAATATATTTGATTAAATATGATTCGTTATCTTCAAGCTTATTCCTCGAACGATATTATTGAAGATTTCAGGTCATTGAAATAGACATCATTTTTTGATTTCAGGATAAAAACCGTTTTCCTGTACCGATACTCGATAAGCATCGTGTTAAATTAAGCGAGAAGATACCTGGTGATAGCACTTATCTACCGGCCACCTATGCACGCTTCAATCGAGATGACTATACTATTATACAATCGCCAACCAAACAGAATGTTGTGGATTTTTGGCGTATGGTTTGGCAGGTATTTATCCTTTATTCACACTGTTTTACGTGATCCTTTGTAAATGAGCCAAACAAGGATCAATAATAAGCCAAATATAGCTGGGATCGTTTATGATTCGATAGAGACGGAATATTGATCCTAGCTATTGTCTAGAATGTGATCCAAGTAGGACCGGAAGTTTATTCCTAAACAATTTTTGTTCACATGTCGTTTACTTTCTTTTTGCAACCGCTAAGATGAGATTTGACATCTTTAATGAGTTCATGAGCAAATTATCTCGAATAAAGGAAGAAAATTCCAGAGAGATTTAATAATTTATCGAAATATGAACGTGGTACCATCCAGGGACGTTATCCTGACAGAGATACTGAAATCTTGGGGGATAAACCATTTTTGTGGATTCTTTCAGGATGGATGCAAATTAATTGTGAGTGTTATCGAATCGACTAATATCTCCGAGAGTGATGCATCTAAATGTTATCCATATTGGCCACAAAAAATCAATAAATCGATGGATATAGCAGTAAGTGATGATCGATATTATTTGCAACAATGAAAAACGTTAGTGGAATAAAGGAACCTGAAATATGTAAAGGAACAAATTGGTCAATGCTATGAGGAACAAGTCGGAATTCTTCGTTAATTTTACAGAACAGAAACTGACCTTTAGTGAATAGTTATCTCTTTGGGTATTAAATGTGATGCTAAGTGGATATCAATAATTCGCTTTTTTGAGGGGAGGGGGGGGGGGGGAGGGCTCTGCATTTGCACTGAAGGTAACATTCAAAGGAAATTATTTATATGTTTATTTCAATATCCTAGAATGGGGAACCATTCATGGGAATATGAGTAATTAGAAAGAGGAAACCTTTGCGCTGTTTCGATTCAGGTGAATAGACAAATATCTTTTCTTTATTGGAGATTACAACAAGCATATTGCACCGTAATAAGGATATATCAGGGGATACTATAATTTGCTAGTAAAGAGATATATATGTTGATATTTTAGAGTGGTCGTTTTACTATCAAATTATCTCGCAAAAAAGAGGAAAAAGGATATATAGTCTATGAACTCATAGTTACTACTCATGAAGAGCACGAAGGAACATCGGAAGGGACCGCCCCGAAGAATGCAAAGGATGACGCTTCTGGTAGTAGTGGTACGGGTACTGGAGAACCGGATGATGCTACAAAACCGAGAAAGGTACTTCTTTAAAATTGGTTTTTATTGATGATTATATCAGACCTGTATTGGAAAAGAAGTAAAGAAAATAGGACTTTTTGAGGGACTCGAGTGACATGTATCTAAGCATGAGCAACACTCAACCATAGCATCAATGTGCTACTTTTGGAACAGTACAGCCAGAGAGGCGTTGTTTTTGCCATCACTGAAAAAAATGCTTCAGAGGATACCTGAGCATATATCATTCTTGTTGTGCAGATAAAGCACTACCGGTATATATATGTATATATATATATATGTAGTGCGTTACTATTCATTACCCTAATTCGACTAATGTCCTCGCTAGCAGATAAGTTCAATGAGTGTGTCTAAAAATGTCAGATTCCATAATTCAACGACCCTTTGCATCGCTAATAGATCCGTATGTTCGATTCTCTTCGCTAATCAACACAAATTTCAGATCTTTCTATTGCATCTGAATGAATGGGATGAAAGTAAATGGCCTGATATTGACGGTATCGCATCATGCGTTGCATTTCTGCATCGCAAATGGAAGCAAACTGTAATCCAAGCAGTCGATGATTATGTACCACCGGTTGTCATTCAAGGACATGCAGCTATCAACAGGTTCGTTGTATACTGTAAGATCTTGAGAGAATTATTGTAGTAGACATTTCTGAAATATTACTGTACCGTTTAATTTAGTCGATGTTTGTTTCGATTGATAAAACTTCCAAATTCGATTTATTTCTTATACTCCATCCCGATTCATTCTTGATTATAGGCTTAAAGGAGGTGAGATGCAGATTGAAATTCAATTTCACATTGTCCTAACATCCTTTCCCTCCCCTCCTCCCCCACTCCACTCCCCCCCCCCCTTCCCCAACTCCGCTCTCATCAGGACGGCGAACCTTTCTCAATATTTGACTATTGAATCGAAGTATCTATAGTGCTAAGAACTAGCAATGGGTTCTTGATCCGTGGCCTAAACGATAGTATGGGTTGAATTGTAATGCGACTTGGAGAACAGCTTGATCTGAAAGGTCAGTGACTTAAAAAATTTGCGATTTGGAGTGCATGACTTCGGTTTGAATTTGAAGGTCATGCGCCATATGGGTGGTGGCGAACTTGGTTAAACAAATCGAACAGAAGGAATGCTTCGATGTGGAGCATCTAATGCGTTCGCTGATTCGCATTCGACCCGGCGCCCTAACCCATCGAACAGTTTTCTTCGCAACGTTCGCCGTCGCGTATCGCCTTGCATCGATGCTTGGTTGGAGTTCACCCAGTGTAAGTTCACATCCCTAATTGCATGCATTTTGACTTGAGCGACTAACAATACATATGTATGCATATGTAAGTACAAATGCAGTTTGAGAAGAAGAATAGGAAGTGCACAGAAATTATGTGTTGAAGTATTCCTTAAGGGGACGAAGAAAGGCGTATTCTTTATGGATCTTCATGATTCACTGAGTTGCTTCAAATATCCACCTTTTTCATATTTACATGCCAAATGTAAATGAGGGTGTTTAGTAAGACTAGCGTAGCAGTGCAATAAAAAAATCACAGTACACCTTTTTCTGTGTAATTTTATGGCGCCCAAAAAATCAGCTTAATGGCAGAATGTCCAGAATCAAAGGAGGGGAGACGGGAGAAGATTGTTTTGAAGGAAATAAGAAGGAAATAGGAAACTCCTTATGGTCATGGGAGTCCGATAAGAATTGGAATATATAACAAAAAAATAAAAATGACCAGTGAAACTCTTTACAGGATGCTAAGGAACGAATCAAAGAAATCAAAACCGCAGCTTTACAGTGAAATTTTCCTCGATGATCTCGTTTTCCAGAAATATTTTAAAATTGCGCCGACTTGTTTCATACTAAATATTCTTTGTAACATCTAATTGAGTATATGATTTCATTTGATATTTGTACATAATAATTTGCGGTGTTCATTCTGTCCATCTACCTATCCATCTGCCTGCTTATTTATCTATTTAGGTAGCTCTAAGTCGATTGAAATGATCTTATTTAGCTTGCCAAAACATTTCATTTAGCGTTGGCCAACTTATTCACTCGGGCTAGCTGCCATTTTGCATATTTTATAAGACATCAACCTAATGACCGTTCACTGTGATAATCAATCATTTTCATGAACTCACCTAAATATATAGAATCATATAAATGCAATATAGTTGTAATATATGGTGAATGAGTATGTAATTGTTGCAAAATGTGCAATTTGCATTCAATAAATTAGCAATTGTCAATGCAAATTTTGCAAATAGTATCTTCGTCGTTTGCAATGCTTCAATTGCAAAGAGCACATCTGCGATTATCACCGTAACACTAGTATTAGAAATAGAGCATCAGCCTAAGCTAAAGTAGAAAGCTTGAGCCATAAGCAAAATCTGTGACTTCCAAAGAGCAAGCAGATGCTGAAACGCTGCATGCACCTATCAAAACGAACATTTTTGCACTAGTTCGGTGTGGCTTTGACTACTGTAACGTTGAAGGTCATAACGTATACCTTGGTATGTCACATAAAATGATACTGCACCCTGAAAGTGTTGGAATAGTTTTCATAAGAGACCACAATAGATGTTTTAGCATAACCGATATACACAATTTCGATATGAACTCTTATATTCAACCGCAACAACTAGTCCACTTAGCATGAAATATCGCGGATCGGTAAAGGAGGAAGCTGAATTAGGCAGGGTCCAGAAGACCGTTTCGTGTTAGACGATCTATCAATGCATGTTTGAGAATTTTTTCGAGAACCTTACAAATATAGGAAGTGGGACTAATCGGGCGACGATCGGTATATAAGCTTTGCAATACTTGAACATTCAAGCCTACCTGGATGCCGTGCTCTCTTCTTTAGCTCATCCATTTCTATAGGTTTTAATGAATGTGATTGCTTTTTTTTTTGGAGTTGCAAACATAAATGCAGAAATTTATAGAATAGCCGCAATTCTCGCATGGAACCTACTTTGATAGTAATATAGAACAATTTATTTTTTATTTTTGCATTTTTCTTGGATCTTTGCATACTTTTGCATTTTTGTAAGTTGAGATTTTTGCAAGAATATTTAAAATTTATATATATATTTTTGCAATATTATTCCATAATTATTCACATTGAAATAAAATCACCGAAAGACATCCGATATGAAAATGTAAGAAAGATCCATGTCGATGCGTTAATGCCGATTCGAAATGACGACCCACCGCACAATGCCATAGACCATCATACATCGTATCGAATGACTTTTTCAGTCGTTCAGCTAGATCAACTATAAGCATTGAAATGAAGCTAATGGGTTTGATTTATAGATGGGTTGCTAATATTTTAGCATATATCAAGACCTATGACATGATGGGATTGCATCTCGTTATTATATGTTTCGGAGTGTCACTGCACAATGAATCTTAATGAATAAACGTTCTATATTAGAGATCAATTTTAGTCATATCTTTTTGATAAATTTTTCTATAATTTTTAATTTTTTTGCTTTTAAAATTTCCAAAATCTAACGGCAAATGAATTCATTTGTTCCGTAGAAATGAGATTCGAAAGACTAGAATAGTCATTGATGAATTTTGAAATCTTAGATGAAATATTATTTTTTAGATGTTATAAATAGAATAAATGAAATATAAAGATAATTCTTACCATACTTTCATCTAATTAAAAAAATGGAGCATCATAGCTCACTAATAGCTTATAGTATTACCTTCACTGAGATGAGAAGAGAAAGCATCGTCAGCAATACGTATCGCTTGTTCGCACATTGATTTTGACATTTCACATGATTTTATTGATACCTTAGAAAATTTTTGAAATATCTATTTTTTAAATAAATAATCTTATAAATAATTCTATAAAATAAATAAATAAATAAATAATATTATTTGTAAAATTCATAACGCAATCTATAGTCAGTGCTGTTTATTATGCTAGTATGTCTTATTCGCTCATCTTAGATCATTTCTTGGGATTTTGCATTAATCTGTTTCGCTTTCTCCAATCCTCTTTCCCTCTCTATTTCACAAATTTGCTCTCCTATAGTGGTACATTTGATGTTATTCTTAAGGAATTAGAAATAGAGCCCATTTGAATGAAAAAATGAAGCGTTCTAACGTACATTGCATCATCAAGATTTAAGGAAAAATTATACCTTTGCTTTTGGTTTATAGGTAACGGCAGATGCGTTTATAGTTTGTGAAATATTCGGCGCAATTGTTACGCTCATAACGATTAAAGCAACCACTCAAGTCAAAATATAGATAATCGATGAAATTTCTTTCTAATAAAAACAGAGAAAAAATATTTGCAAATTTTGCATAAATATATGAAATATTATAAATAAATACTCGCCTCTATAAAGGTGATATGAAAGTAAAGTTGACCGTATTGATGTGCCGAGACCGGATCCAGGACTTTTATCGTATTTGTAGTAATTAAAATTAATTCAACCGGATGAATATCACTCAAAAAGTATTACAAATGATTGTATGCTAAATATACAGGTAAACCTTTAGAGGAATGGATAAGATTCCATAGAGAGTAGTGCTGTAAATAAAGGAAGTTAGAACGTTTATAGTATAGGTATGTATTTGATTTATATAAAACTTATTAATTCCATTTAGTTTATTTATTGAAAGCTTAGCTGAATTAATTTTGTGATGACGTACATATGTGTAGATTCATGAAAAATTTGAGAGGATAATATCTGTTATAAGCATTATAAGCTACTCAGTAACAATCTGCTTTCCATTTGCTGGAAAAGACTATTGAAGTGGCTTTTATTCTTTTGAACAACAGCGATCAACAAATGGGAATGCTTATTATAATGTTTATTATAGGCGCTGTTTAATGTAAAAAATTATCATTCGTTTGAAGATTTCGCCTTTCACAAATTTTTTTGAAAGGAAAGAAACTGAAATGAAGAATGACTTGAGGTCGATGACCTGAGATAGGGTTCTTGGTAAAAAAAAACGGTTACGAAATAAAAAATAACCTAAGATTGTTGCATTGTGCGGTGCTTCCTTTGGAAAAAAAGCCCAACTTAATAGAGTTTTCTTCAATGAATTAAACCACTTATCAAGCATTTAGTTCTAGTGTGAAGTACCGTATAGCCTAAATAGAAGCCCACATATATATGTAGATTTTTATTATTTATTCAGTAAAAATTGACGTAAGAGGATGATAAAAGAATCGTTGAATTGAAATGGGGATCGAGATCGATCTAGCTCACTGATATTAGTATTGACGTCATTTGTTCGCTTCTCTTGCATATCTCATTTTGCATGATATTTTCCAATTTTTATTTCTCTTCCTTCAATAAACAAATGAAAATATTCGTATAAGTTTGCTAAGAGTGAGAGTATTCAACTATTTCCACTAGGAATAGCATTCATCTGCACATTCACCATTATATTTCTTAGCTATCGTTGTTCACTCATCTATTTACAGATAGAATAAAATATAGGTATAAGTAATGATTATGCCTAAAAGCTATTCATTAGCAGTATATATTGTTAGGGAAGAATTGGATCATAGAAACCATCAATTCATATTTGATGGTTTCGACTTTATTTGAAATTTTTATTGCAAGCTGTTCATAGGGCTACGGGAACAAATAATTAAAAAGGGATAAAATATAGGTTCAAGCTTGATAGATACCGTAGGTAGAAATAATTAAGAGGGAATAGAATAGAATTCAATTCTACAGTACTCCACAGTACTTAACTCTAGCCTCTTTCATTGAATCGAATGTTAAATGCCATTTTCATTGGTCGGTTATATTCTCATCAATTCATCAAATTGTTCCATATAAACGACCATCGGCCTACCCTTATGCAATCTAATCTTAAATTGCTCACTTTCACGTAACAGTTATACAGTGCTTTGCTAAGAACTAATCTTATTTCATGTTGTTATAAATAAATTGACGAATCGTTACCGTACTCCCATGGTGGCGATTCGCATCTGTTATCACTGATAAATATATTTTTACCGATTTATCAATCCGTATGATTTTCATTTAGCGTATAATCAGTTGATATGATCAAATACCGTTTTCTAAGCGAATATTGAGACTCTCCTATCGTAATCGATCTTTTGTTTTCTCAGCAGTTATCGAACGATGAGTGAAATTTTTGCTTAATTGAGTATCAGTTTCATGTAGTATACGATTTCATCTGCTTAGTAAATGTCCAATTAGGATTTTATTTTTGAAATTTATTTATTTTTTAATTATTAATTATGCTTAAAATTTTCGATTAATCTGCGATTATGCTAATTAGTAGTTGTGTAGTAAGTTTGCAACAAAAAATAACTATACACCTTTCAAATATGACTTAAATGGTACGTTAATAATGAAGTAATTAGTGAGTTGTGCAGTTGTGTCTGGCTAAGTTGTGTGCTAGTACATCTAATAGCACGAGCTTTCAATTATTTACATAATTTCCTTTTGCAAATATTACAAATCATTTGCAATGCAATGAATATTTTGCAAGTGATTTGTGTAACGCAATATTCGACTCTTGCTCAATACTTAGTCATTTGTTGATAGCAAGTCTAATTGTCGGTGAATCTTCATGTAAATCTTACGAGAAAACAACAAATCCTCAGCCATTTCGGAGATTCTGTTTACGTTCCTTCCCTAAGCCATACTATTTTTTAAAGAAATTATTTGGTACCATTATGGGGCAGGGGAGGAGGAGTGGGTTGGAGGAGAGGAGAGGGGCGAGGTGACCCAGAATTGCTTCTTATTTTTTATCTGCTATAGTTGAATTCTCACAGTATAGTTAAGAAAGGCGACTTTAATCTTTGCAAGAATTAACTAGCAGTTTTTAGAAAGTTAATTCAGACGTTGATCCTTTATGAAATTTTCGAGATTTTATCCTTCAAAAGTCATATGTCGTTATAAAGAAATATACTGTAAAAAGAAAATATATTATTTATAAAATATATAGCAACAGTTTTTTTGATAAATTGCTTACATCCGGTCGTTATTGAAATGTGATGTGCGATCATTCAGATATCAAACATTAAACATACATATGTGTCGAACTGATAGAAAGCGAATATTTTCTTTTGTGAATCCAGAAATTATTTGCTTTTATTCGGCAATTTTTTTGCAACTTTCAACATTGGAGGGATTATTTTATTTATATTATATGTTAAACTTCCCAGCAAACATGTATTTATGAATATTTGAATAAATAAATATAAAATTATATATAATAACAGTTTATTACTTGTTATATAAATATCCCGATTAATACACTCTGTCTTTACATTCATAATATTTAGTCAGAAAGAAGGTTACTTATGAATAATTTCACTTATGAATTATATAAGCGTTCCATTTGTTCAATTTACCATCCAAATTGCGAGGATAGCAGTGCGAAAACAATACTCTTAATTGTGTCGAATTTTCCAATTATGCTGAAACAGCGGAACATGTTTCAGTTATTGGAGATGATATATAATTTTATTCAGAATTGCCTCTACAACATATCACTTTCCCCATCCCTCCCTTGCTTCTGCAATCCCCTTGCCCCTCTCCCTCCTTCTGATCCAACTTTTCTTCAGCCACCTTTTCCTTGATCTTAAATCCCTACAAAAATATCCTACCATCTATCTAAATAATGCGATTCAATTGCAATAAGTGTTTGATGTTATAAATGCTCAAAGAAACAAGCATTAGTTGATGTATCGGATGGATTGTTTGGGTGTTGAAAAATCGACGAATGGTTTAGCTATATTGATGCCACCGATACTAACAGATAGTTTCTTTTTTTTATTCACTTAGCGATGCTTTTTACTGATGCATCATCATTCACATGTGCTCCCTAATGCTGCTGTTTTTCCATTTTTTGTATTCTCATCTCACATTGCGAATCGACATTATTTGCTTTACTTAGCAGACCGCCTCTTTTACTTATATTATTTTGAAATTATTTCACTTAAATCATACTGTAATCATGCGGTAATTTTATTATACAACTGTAATTATACTGTAATTTTACTATATACTATGCTATAATTTTGTGTTACTTGTTGAATTTAATTATAAAAGTGTATTTATTGTTAGTCAGTGATACTTATCTATTGGTAAATATGTGTATGCGTTTGCAGTAATTATTTCTTTATTTATTTATTTATATTTGAAGTTTTATTTTCTGTTTCTTTTTTTTTTAATTAGCGCTTTGATTTGAAATTCCACTTTTCTAATTGCTAAAGATTTTATATTCCATTTCATTGCATTTTATTCACTGCTGAAAATTCATTGCATTTATTACAATTTCGCAGGTTATAGAAACTCTAAATGGTCCAAATTCTGATATTCATACTTACTGATGTTTTCAATCCATCTCCTCCTCTCCCCCCCCCTCCCCCCCCCACCTTTTCCTACTTCCCTTGCCTGTGGATATTTTTCTGTCTCCAATACGATATATTTTCTTCTGATGTAAGCAAAATCAAGTTGAAATTCATATAGAAGGTTGTCGTGTTTGCTAAATTATACTGGATAAATTCAGTACATGCAGTTTCATTTACTTTCGAGTTTGCATCATCAAAAATGCAAACAGACAAATGAACGGACAGATATATTTTGGTTGTGAAAAAAAAAAAGCTTATTAAATTATACTTTTAAATATCTAAATGCTTTCAACAAATCAGTATCAGAATTTTCCATTGATGAATCCTTTATAGTTCTAATGGCAATGAATCGTTGAATAAAATCCTTTTTTTATATTACAGAGCCAAATCTCTGAATATTGACAAAAGTGACGTCACGGAGATGTATTGTGGTGTCGTGTTAGTTGTCTGGCTAAGTTGGATGTTCGGCTTGTGTGTTGCTGATACTCAACGATGTCTCTCTTGTGCAACAAAAGAAGCAGTAACGGTTAGCAATTCAGCTGCAAATATCTACGCCGATTTTCTTTTAAAAAAATTTTGCATTTTTATTTTTGGAATAATATTTTCAATTTTTATTGAATGAAATTTTTCCACTCAATAAAAAATTTTCATACTTCCTTCATTACATAGCATAAACTTTTATGAAATTTATAATAAAAAAAAAATAACTCGAAATATTCAAATATCTGCATTCATTTTCTAAATATAAAATTTGCATATTGAATGCTCTTAATAGGTAACATTTTCAGAATTGGAATAAATTTATGAAATATCGACTATTGGATTCACGTAGCGGCACACTTCTCGACGAGCATCCATGCGAAAATCCAAGTTTTGTAACATGTGAAAATCCATGTTATATATTTCAAATCACCGGTAAACTTCGCTCAGGTGAAGATAACCAGTTATTCGGTAAGCTGTTTACGTTGGTTAATTTACCCGAATATATATGCAAAGAATTGCCATCGAATGTTTAGTCGGATGTTCCATGGTTTTTGCGAGCTTTCTTTTTTAAGACTCATTTGCATATTTAATTTTATTCATCTCATTTGCATATTTAATTTTATTCATGTTTGCATATTTTATTCGACTGATTGTGATATCAAAAAGATGAACGAGGGGATTATTTCAATTTAATATTCGAGAGATTCTTTGATACTTTCCCACCAACTATTGGCAATAGGTTCATCACAAAAGAAGTGAGTCTATTTTTATTTCTAGAAGAATATTATTTTTACTGTTTCCTCTTTGTCATGAAATGGTCTATAATGTTTTTTCTGCTATGGCAATCTTTTATACTCGAAAATCTCATGTCAGTAATTGAAATTATTTTCATAAATAAATATGCAAATGAGATTAGTTGAAGTGCACTGTCGGTTGATAATGGGGTTCTAATAATTGCCTACTGTAGAAGCATATCACGTCATTGAGCTCACCAGTAGAACCGTTGTGTTTATTGAGGTATAATGTAGGCGAATAGTTGCGTCATTTTGCGTATAGTCGGCAGTCATGCAGCAATCAACGATACCAAACAACACAACTCTTTTTGCGCTAATCACTTGAACTAAACCACAGGAAAACTGAAACGGTGGGGGGAGAAGGATGAAGGGGGGATTGGTGGATATGGGGGGATTAGAAGGGGTGGCAAATGACCTGAAATTAATCATAGCTGCATTGCATAAATACTACTTGAACCGAACAGCAAACAATGACTGCTGAATTTTTATATTTTGTTCCGTGTTGGCATTCATGAATCTGTGGCTAATGCATATCGAAAAATGGCAGAGTTTGATTTGCAGTTATTATAAGCGGCTTCGCATTATAGCTATATTATTAGAGCACGCTCAATTTGAAGCTTAGGTTTCCATTCACAGTAAGCCGAAGTAATCTTTACCCCATGGGGCTATAAACTATGTAATCCAAATTCCTGATGATAAGATCAATAAAATACCCAATTTCTTATACAAATATTTCATATTTAAGAGGGATGTATAAAATGATTGCAGCATTAGCACAAGGCTGTTCAAGTGGACTTTTCGATGAGATACCGAGTGATTATAAATGTATCGATCGTGATATACCGATGCGTGGACGTGGAGGTTATTTCACTTTAAAGGCGAAATATTGCTTTTGTTGGGGTGATGCGTGCACCGAATATAACGAGATTTGGATGAAACACAATCCGAACCCGAACCCGAACCCGATCTCGATCCCGAACCCAAGGCCGAACGAAATGCAACCGATGGCGAGCGATTACTCTTCGGTACAGCGCAACTATGCCTATCATGGTACGTTTAAAGTATAATGACTTATTTCATCAAGTCAAACTAGACGAAATAAGTTGGGCATCTTTTTCTCGTGACCTTTGTATCAAAGGTCGCGGAGAGTGACCAGACGATGATGTTTGGTCATTGGGGAATATGAAAAAAAGAGATTCGCATTACTATTTAAATTGGAAGGTAAAAAATTACAAAGTTTTTCTCTGTTCTAATATTAACATATGCATATTAAAATAAGTGTTCCCTGAATGTTTAGGTAACTCCCTCTCTATCGTTCTATATCGAAATATAATTACATTCGAGCATTCAGAGTGAGAAATAATGCGCAAATTCAAATATCAATATTACATTTCAACTCATTACCATATTCCATACAATTTAATAGCGTCAAATTTATATCCTCTATTATATATATTTTTTAAGGGTGTTGAATCAAAAATGTGGGAATTAGTTTTTTTTATTCATTTGTGTGTTATATTTTCATCTCAAGTTTCACAATGTAAAATTTTTTCGATGAAGTTGGATGACCTTTGGCCTTTGCTGATTGAGTATTTACTAACGGATGTAATACACGAATATTCAACTTTTGAATGGATTTAATTGCAGCAGCAGCGACAAGTTCTTCGACTATCAATCCCATTACGCTTATTTATTACATCGTTATCATTTTTTTCCTCCAGTATATATTTGTTTGAATTTTCTGTATTTGGCATAGCGCCAATAACAACTATCGATTCGTTACAATGTAATCGTCTTTTGATTATGAACTTCGGAATGAATAGATGTATAAGTTGAATTATACAAATATCATTAACATTTGCGATTTCTGTGGATCGGATGATTCCCTATGAAATCAGCCGCAAACGTTGGAATTTATTTTCGGAGAAATGAAAAATTTATTCATGAAAAAATTTGAATAAAGGAAAAAATTCCTACTGAAATTGTTTTCCATTCATTGTCTCAGTTGATTGGATTTTTTTTTTTTTTTGAAGTGATTGAATTTTTTCCTCACAACTCTCCTATTTGTGGTACTCTCTGGCTATTTGATTGAAAAAATGGTAATTTTCGCCATTCATAAGACCCAAAAAATTTTTTTTTTAAAAAAAGGGGGACAATTTTTTTTTTTTTCAAAAAAAGGATAATTTTTTCTCCTTTCGAATTTTTTCACCATTTATTAGTGTTATCAATTTTTCCATTTGCAAAAATTTCATATAAAAATCGCATTTTTGATTGATATTCAGTACAGCTTATTAACTATAAAGCCGATAAGTACCACCGTAGTAATGCCGACGATCATAACGCTTATCACTAATGCCATTACTATCAGTGATATGATAAGCAAAATGTTTGGCAATTAGCGCATATCTTTTCACTCTTCCAAGACTTATCAATAGTATCATCGCCGATTTTGTGATAGTTCAACTCTGAGCCATAAAATAATGACGGACGGCTCAGATTTTTCAAAAATTTTCCATCCTATCCTAGAAAATCGTCGATATCCTAGAACCGATAAGGTTGGAATGAAAAAAAAAGTTGGAAAATTTACATCCTTTTATGGAAAAAAGTCTCTCAAATATGCAGTTATCGATCGAATAAATATATAATTAGTAGTAACGCAGTATTGTTGCCTCATTTTCAAACGTTAATTTTTTTTCTCTCCATTTCAGCGATGCTAAACAATTTGGGAACTTTCTAGTCGTTCATTATACATCTAGTGCTAATAATATCATCATATTCTGTCTATTTTTTATTTTTCCTTTTTTTTTCAAATGAGGAATCAATTGAATAAAAATCCGTCATCTCGAAATTGGAGAAAAATAGAGTCCCTGGTGTTCTATCCGAAGAGATACGATATAATTGGCTGGCGACATATTTTATCAACTAAACTTCATTATAGCGGATGCTCAGTTCATTTAACTTTCAATGTTGATTTTTTTTTTTTTGAAAATGTGTTTATTCATTTGCAGTAATAAAAAGTTTTGATTTTAAATGCTCACGTGATATTCACATGTTCGTCTTATATGTTTATAACATACGAAATATATCGAATAACTTTGAATTTATCGGTAAAAATTTTTCATTGATTATGTTGAAGCATATTTAGAGCTGTTTTTGATGATTTGATGTTGGGACGACTGCATCTTCTACAGGCATTTTGCATTTTGTCTCTTTTATTGTTATTTTTATTTTTCTCTTCCACTTTTTATTCTTTATATTTTTATACTTTAAAAAATTTGAAATAGAAAATTTAGAAAAAAACAACAATTCGAACATTTCTCTTGATTCAAAAATTTGGCGTATTTCCGGAAAAATTTGAAAATTCAAAACGATGAATTCAACTCGAAGCCGATCATATATTAGTCTCCTTTAATAACCGAACGACAACATTTCCACGCAGACATTCTCCAAGAAAAGGATATTGAAATAACTGCGCAAACTCTCTCACATAAAGAGGTGAGTGGTGCTGTCGATGAGAGAGATTGAAAGTAGTACAAAGCGAGTGCGCAGAGATACAAAGGAAATTTTGAAAGATTGCTGATATAATAGAGGAAATAGTGAAATCAGACTGTCAGGTTAAAGTGAATCAACAAAATCAATGATAAGGGGGAAAGCAATGAAAGAACGAATAGAGATTTGAAAGAAATAGTATGCGAATGAAGAGAAACGAGAGAATAAACGAAGAAAAGATACAATTTTCAAATGCATAGGAAATTGTTTAGTGAGTGAGAGATTGTGGTATACGTTTGAGACGTTTTAGAAATTGGAGAGGCAGACGAGCAGAAAAACTATGGAATTTGAAACACTTCCGTTGCTTAAGGCATTATTTCGGTGCAATTCTTGCATCAGCCGGTAATTTCTCATCTTTGTGTGACATTTAGCGGGTTGAAAATGTAATGCTTACCTTTATTTTAACTTATTTGTTTTTTTGTCGGTTTATTAATGCTCTATTTACTCTTTGATCAAAATTGTTTCCCTTATTTTTTATAGTAAATTTATTTGTTTTATAATAATTATTCAACTGGCACTCACCTGACGATCTGTCAATTCATCAAGAGTCGGCATGAATCTCTTGACTTTCATACTCGACTTTTTAGCAATTAAAGTTTGCGCCATTGACGGTCGGATTGCTAACCGTCGTGTCCCCATAGCCAAACGCTTTGCCTTTCCACACTTAACTGGGATGGTCTTTGAGGATTAGACACGCCTACTGGGTAGGACCTACTGCTCCGTGACCTACTGGTTAGGACATGACAGAGCTTAACGCTGCGCTGGTTGACTCACTAGAACCCGTTGCCTATTCCGCAACGTGAAGAAGTGATGGAATATGGATTGCAAAACTATAGTAACTATATTTATTGGTGACTTATCTTGGGTATTTTCTAATAACTTCTTAGGGATATTGCTGTTTATTATAGAAATTGTGCTATTTTATGTTCGAATATGGGCATAAATTTATATGTAACTTGAAAAATTGCACTCAGGTAACGGTAATTGAAATATTTGAAAACAAGGTATGACACTCGTAAGTTCATACTCTCCCTCGACCCCCCCCCTCCTCACATCATAGCTGCACAGCATAACACTCCTCTCTTTCTTTCTCCCCCTCACTCCGGATCTGTTAGTAAAAACTTCGTTTGTCTTATATCACTTAATGTTAGTGAACTGTAAAGTAATTGTGGTTGATAAAATATTCATTTATCATGTGGTTTTAAATATTTTCATTTTTTTTGTTCTATTTTTTGTTCCTTTGGATTTCTGTCCTATTTTTATTTCTATTATATATATATATATATATATATATATATATATATATATATATATATATATATATATATGTTCACTTATTTTTTAATTAATTAATTAATTTGTTTATTTATATTTATTTATATTTATAATATTATTCGCACATGTTGAAAATGAATTTATTTGTGTCATTCCTACCTGATATTATCCTCTAGTCTCATCCCCTTCCCCTTTCCTTACTTATCATAACAATAACATAAGACAAATTGCGACGTACATGTGAACAGCACGTGAATTATTATAATGCTAACTCGTTGGTGGCGTTATCGTTTGACGTGTGTTTGACGTCATCGATAAGTGTATTCATATCACTTCTCTCTCAACATTATATTCGAATGATTTTTGATTGAAGAGTGCAAAAGTTGTTGATGGCAATATGAGCAGTAAATATTGTTATGTGAATTGCTTTGTCCACAATGGAACATTTTTTCCATTCATATCGAAGGTGCACTTTCCCGATGCCTATAGAGTTTTTATGTTCCTTTGATTTATATAACGCAATATAGCAACTTACTGCTTATGCATTTATATGTATGCATATTTATGTCTGCATTTATGTTGTATTGTATGTACGTATGTGTCTGTCTGTTGGTATAGGCTTGCCACCTTCTCTAGCATACCCCTATTTGTTCTTTTTTTATTCATTTAATTAACATTCGCTTACGCTCATGCCGGTATTTGGAAGTTTTAGACCATTGAAGCACGTTTAGGAAACTGCTTGGAAATAATCTAGGACTTGCAATAAAGCCTTGTGTTTTACCGTATAACTTCCTCGATAGAACGTTGTATTACTGTATAATCCTCTTAGTTTCACATCTTTCCCTTTCCCATATTCCCTTTACTTCTCTGCTCTTTCCATACAGTATTCACTCTTGTTTTAAAGTTTATTCATTCTTTTTATTGTTGATATAATTTATATTGCACTTATTATCGTAGGATGCGCTTACTGTCACTTATTTCATGTAAATTGGTATACGGTAAGAAGTCACATGATAAAGCCAGAACTGATGACTTTATTATTTTTACATATAAAAAGATGACGTACTAGTAACATTTCTCACTTGGCTGAATGCCAAATTTATCAAAAAATTTTCAACTTATTTTCTTTCCATTTTATATTTGATTTAGTCCATATGTTAGCTATTATTTTGGTGATTCCATCCATTCACTCGATTAGTTCGACTCCATTTTTTATGAGAAAGGAAAAAAATCAGTAGAAAAATATTGTAAATATTAGGTTCACCGACAATCGAGCATTAAAATAAACTTATTTAAAACTTTATAGCAGCATTTTAGTTTGGCGAATAAATTCGTTCTTTCAAGCTTAAATGCTATTTTAGAAAAAAAAATGAAGAAAATTCAGTTTAGGGATCTCAATGTTTTGCCGTGATGCATGTTTCAATTCTATAATCACTTAATCTTATAAACTAGTCACCTAAACCTGATATGGGGCGATGTAGATGTGGGGGGGGGGGGGAGGGGGAGGGGGAGAAGGTATAAAAGAGAGGTTTATTTTTTAGGATTGGTACTTGTGACTCTAGATGGTTTTTTGATTTCGTTGTTGTTGTTATTGTAATGCGAACCTAAGCTGTTTTTTTGTGTTATAATAATATTTTAGCAGTAATGATCGTCTATCATATGCCTTTACATTCCATACAAATAACAACACCTTATGTAAACAGGTGATATAAACTATATTTCGTCTAATAAACACGTGCACAATAGGTATTTACTTATATTGCCATAAGTACTTAAAAATATAGAGAACAAATCGTTAGTGAAGGTATTAATTAATTGAATCGAGTTATAATTATTTACATATTCGGCTATATGCATAATGATGTAAATTTGGGATATTTATAGGGGAAACGGCAATCGTTTTTGAATTATTTATTTTATCATTTTATTTTATATCGATTAGAGAGAATATTAGAATAAATAATCGCTTTACTTATTATAAAATTTTTTATTTTTATTACAATAATATTTATAATTTCAATCCCTCACATATCGATGAAATCAACATAAATTGGAAGTAGACTGAGGGATATTTTCTTGAATTATGTTGAATAAATAGAGTAAAGTTAGATAAAGTATAGTCGAAAAAATTGGTAAAGTTTTATAGTAAATGTTGGAAATTAAAAAAAAAAACAAAATTCCATCACTCATTCGAAATAAACTCGAGTTATATAGATCTTTTATTGCTAGTATTGAAAATAATGTGGCGATAGTTGCGTGCCTAATTGATGGGCATTAATCTAAAACCTTAGGGTCAAGCTCATGCTTTAGACTAAGGTTGAGCTTGAACTTTTGCGGTTATTATTTGAACATCTTTTTATTGTTTCTAAAATAGTTTAATTGATTAATTGATATCTTATCATGTGCGATATTATCACAGAATTATTGCGAGTAAAATTGTGTAGCGATGTAATTTTTCATTTATCGCTTTATTATGCGAATTTTGTTGAGATAAAACTGTTTTATGCAAATCAGTGTAACCGTTTTTACAGTTCATTATCACTGTTACACTTCCGATTCGACGATTTTCACATCACTGATGGTTATCATTAATGCATTCTCGACGATCGTTGACGAAGATTTCACTGGTATGTTGTGTCTTTCACTTTCTTTTATTATTATTATTCACCTGCAACATAGTGCATCTGGTATAGGTAGGTGCTATTATTGCACTTTTATACTGCTTTATTTGCAAGACGTTTCATGACGGTGGTAGATTTGTATATAATTATAAATATAAATATAAAGAAATATATATATATATATTTATTTATATTTATATTTATATTTATATTTATATTTATATTTATATTTATATTTATAGTTATATTTTTTATATTTATTTACTTATTTATTTATTTATTTATCTTTATATTTATGTATATTTCGATATGCATATGATTATTATGCATATTTGCACATATTAGATGTAAATATTCTTTTTTCTTGTTTTATTTATATGCAAATATCTATTCCTCATATTAGCCTTTCAATGCATATTAGGGAGGGTATTAACCGATTGAGAACGTTGTTTTGGCAGCTATTATTACCAAGTTGTCGAAAGTTTGAAAATATTTTTTTTTGAATTTTTAGTTTGAATTTTCCTGAATTTTTGTTTGAATCTGAATTTTTTCGAATTTTTCTTTGAGTTTTATTGGAAATTTTCCGAATTTTTCAGAATATTATGAGAGAAAATTAGCTTATACTTCGATCATTTAATTTCGCCGTCAATTTAATTAGTATCATTTTTTCGATGTTTATAGTTATTCGTATGCCAAAAATAGATTTCTTTCGAAATTTTCAGTGATATTTCCAAAAATTTTTAAACTAAGAAATATAGGAAGTTTATTGTAATGGTGACTTGCATATGAAAATTTTCACATGCGTAAATTTTTTTCATTCTGATTTTTTAAAAAATTTTTCATTTTCCCGATGGAATTTTTCCATTTCAATTTCAAATTTCTGACGGAATTTTTTTATTCATTTTGTAATTAATTTATTGTTCAATTGCGGAGTCATATCACCGAAGAGCAAAACTTTATGCAAAATTTTCTAAAGTTTTTTTTTTTGGTAATTAAAAAATGAGAATATTTGTTCAAGCGCGAAGTGGTACGATTATCAACTTTACAAAGTTCATGGGAACTGTTTTTTCTGCCTTTTAAATTGATGTGGGAAACATTTTCTAAAAAGCACATATCTGTGCTCTTTGGTTCTTATCTGCTCAGCTCATGTGTGCATCAAAATTGCTCTTCTGACGCAGTTTATTAGTTGAATGAATATAAATTTGACATTCATTTCGATAATTCGATATTTTTATAGTTTTATTAATGTTTTGTGAATTTAAAGGGATTTTCTTTATTTATAGCTTTCGAAGGAGCTCAAAGTTCAAGTACGGCCGAAGATCCGGTATGGGCTCCGGCTGTTTCATATTCATTCGACCACAAAGTGGAAGAACCTTTAACAATAGAACTCTCTAACGGGATACGAATGCCTTTACTTGGCTTAGGTAAGTTGTATTGCACTTTCTTTGGTGATATCAAGGGACAATTTGATAGGGGTTGAAATGGCCTGAAATTCTCAGTGAATAGCCTAAATGACGCAATTTTACGCTATCTAACTCATATTAAATATAAGAGGTAAAAATTAGTCGTGGTAAGTGAAAGAGATTTCAAGGGGCAAGTCTTACTGCTTCCCCTCCCCCTCCCCCTACCTCGTTCCCCCATCTCTCTCCACTCTTATAGAATTTCTAACTCACAAAAAGGTTATTCCTTCCCCTCTCCGTCTATAATATCTTGCGGCCTTATTTGTGAGTCTCGGGGGTATTTATAATCCGATATTTGTAATCCATCCGGAATGTGCAATCCGATATATAGAATCCGGTTTTGTTATATATTATTTTAATTATTGATTTCTTCAGGAACAACTCATTCTGGAGGTTATCACCATAATTCAGTGGTTTATGCATTACGAGAATGCCGTTATAGAATGATTGACACAGCAAAGCGTTACGGTGTTGAAAGAGAACTCGGTTTGGCTATAAAGGTCCGTACATATTCCGTTTTATGAATCTTTTAACTGTTGGCCATCTATTATATAGCAGAGGGGGGAGGGGGACACCTTGAAACACTAGTTACTAGGTCCAGTATAACTGCTACTGATTTTCAAATAATTAGATGGAATAAGACTTTAGGTTAAAAAGGATACAGGGGGGCATTCGAACAACTTTTTTTCGGTAGGGTAAACCGGCTGGGGGGGGGGGGGTGGGGTGCCTTATGGGCGATGTTTGACGGTATATCATACGGTCAAAGACGTTCGTTGTATAGAGTGCAGTAAGTATGACATAAGAGTAAATGGAATAGTGATTTCAAAACTTAGTCATTGTTAGTCGATACCAATTGTTCATGAAATTGCTTAGTTCCCTGAGCAGTATTTAATTTCCCTTGCTTAAATGAATGTTCCTTCGCTTAAATAATGATATAATCATATCAGAGTTTCCGACTATTTTGCGATTTGAAAACTTTACTTGCCCTCATAAGTTAGACTTGCCCACGGGAAATGATATAGGCAATTAGAGCGAACATGGGGATCAAAAAATTTTGGCATACTACCATTGCCTCATAGTTTCACTTGTATTTCGATGAGCTGTGCCTATGCAAGCGCTGTAAATTGCAGTTACGGGTGATTGGAGAGAAAAGGTTTTTTGCCTAATAAGAAATTATTTATTTTATTTTGAAGTCTGGTAACCAATAAAAGAAATGCATCGCATAATTTGTTTTCAGGCATCTGGTGTGCCACGTTCGTCAATTTTTATTGCAACTAAATTATGGCCAGTTGATTTTGGTAGTTCTACAACGACGGCTTGTAAAAAGTCATGTGAAAGGTTGGGTGTCGATTACATCGGTAAGCTTTTCTTACTGATGTTGATATATTTTCTTAAATTTTGGTAGCGTATATATGCGTCTGTCTGTGTCTGCCCCTTCTGTCTGCTAGCTTGTCTGTCTGTCAATTCTAAATCGGGAATCGCCAAACATAGAGTCTGAAAATAAGTTGGTTAGGAAGTACGTTATGGAGTGACATATATGAAAGAGTTCAAGGGTGGAAATTTGAAAAATATACCGTATTTCACGTCGATGCATCATTTTCAGAGGAAACTTTAGCAATCCGGAAAGACTAGAAAATGTGAGATGTACGATTGTATTCCTTCATAATTCACATTTCTTGAATTCTTTTATAGGCGATTTTTGTTGATTGTTTATTGGAATATTCGAGGCAATGTTTATAAGAAAATTTTGAATAATTCATAGTTGGAAAAAAATGCATTTGCCTTGAAGTGTATGAAACTTTTTTCATTAAAAAATAAATAAAAATTTTCGTTTATAAATATTAAAAAACTTTTGAAACAAATAAGTAATAAAATCTATTAAAAAATGAATAAAAATAAGCAAATAAGTTTTTCGTTTTCTTTTCATCCCTAAATTTAGATGTAACATCCTTCAATCAATGTGGAATAAAAATACAGTTTTTTTCCCAGTAGGAAGTGAAATAAACGAAGTAGAAACGAGTTGAGCGAAATTTTCAATGAATTTAGCGAATTAGAAAAAAAATTGTGTAATATTGTCTCAGTTAATGAATGTTTTTTTTTGTTGTAAAATTTGGTCTCATCGAATATTTTTGATGGAGAACATTACATTTCACTTCTAATTTATGCAATATTATACCAATTTTGCAAAAAAAAAAAAAACAGGTTAATTCATTGCAAAAATTGCAATTCATCGCAAAAAAATATCCTATATATATCATTCATGCGGCGTTCGCCTCTCATTTGGGAATTTTTTTATCAGTCACCATGTCCAATTATTCCTGATGCGATGCGCTTCTCTCATAGATTGATTTGGAAGCATTAATTGCCTATGGTCTAGAGCAAAAACTAGATCGAATTAAAAAAAAATTGTGAAAATTTTTTTTTGTATTTTTAGGTCTCTCTCTACGTTTTTCGTCTTTTTCCCCTCCCTTCCCCTCTCCCCCTCTTTTTACCCCTGTCCCCTCTCTTTTCCCTCCCTTCCCTCTCTTTTCCTTCTCTCTCCCCCTCCCCTTCTCTTCACCTCACCCTCCTTTCCCTCTCCCCTCTCTCCCTTCTCTCCCACGAGCACTGCGACACTTCAAAAATATCAGAACTCCCAATTAAAGTAAAACACTCAGATGTTATAAAATTACAGATCTCTATATGACTCATTTTCCCGACGTTCCTTATTGGTTCAGTGAACCACGCAGAGTGAGGGAAGAAACGTGGCGAGCACTAGAATTGCTCTATGATGACGGTAAGTAGTTGTCGGCATTTTGCTTATTGTAATTGAATTTTTAATTTATTTATTTATTTATTTTGGAAATTCATTGTGGATATCTGAAAAAAAATTATTTGAATCAGTTGACGTTGATCTTAGAGTAGAAATATTTCTAAAAATATTATCGCCTTTTTACGGAAAATTTTAGTGAAATTTTTAGAAAGTTTGATGAACTTATTTGCATTTAATTTTTAGATTTTTTTTTTTTCATATTTAAGCATTTTTCATAATTTGGGCTTTCATCAAAAAATGGGAAGCCACAATTCTTTTGAGATTGTTAAAGATAAAGAAAATAATTGAAAGATTTTTACGAAAAAGTGCTCACTAATTATCAGCGATTTTGCATTAGATCGCTATAAAAATTTGTTTCTATAGTCATTCGCTGAATAGTGGAGTGTATATTATGATTGACAAAAATGAGCTAAGCGTACGAATGAATTCACCCGTCGAGTTCGACTCCGGAGTCACTTTGGAGTTGACTGAGGGTAGGTGAAAAATTTGAAATGTGAAATACAGCTGTGATTTTACAAACAGGTGTGATTCGTTCGATTGGAGTATCAAATTATTCACGGAATGATCTCGAAGAATTGCTCGAATATTGCAGCGTTAAACCACACGTCAATCAATGCGAATTTCATATTTGCTACAGTAATGATGATCTTGTACAGTATTGCAAAGAAGAGGGCATCACCTTCACGGTATAGAGGATTTTTATTTACTTTACTTATATGATTTTCATTATCAGAAGCTGTTACCTGAATAATTCTTAGTGTCGACTAATCTTTATCAGTAATAGTGAAAAACTATACAAGAGTTACCGTAATGAAAACTTGATTGACCCTGGGGTTGTAATCTTAGTGCTGTTAAACATGGCAACATGCTAGTTGTACTCTTTTTTGTCGCCGATTTTTTCCTCACTGCGAAATCTTTTTCATTCCCATTTATAAGACGCATTATGAATGAAAACCGTATCCACATATAAATGTTCTTTCCACCTGTGGTATACTGTATTCCCGCAAGTTGGTCTTTGATGTTTATTGATTAATATGTACCATAAGATGTGAATGAGATTGCAAAAATATACTGTATCGCTTCCCTTGGCACACTTCCGATCGTGTTTCCCTCCCTCTCTCCATCCAAAGTTATTGACTTACTATTTTTATGCCGATTTAAGTCTCTCGCATTTATTTTCGAATAATTACTATTGAATGGAATGTTATCTCCTTTTTTTATAGGGTTATTGCCCATTAGCAAAAGGTGCTATCCTTGGTGAGGAGTCGATCAAAGCGATTGCGATGAAACATAACAAAACGCCTGCTCAAGTGTGCATTCGTTGGTCGATACAGAATGGCATTCCAGCCATTCCAAAAAGTCGTCAGATGCATCGAATACTCGAAAATAGTCAAGTAGCCTTTTCATCTATTCCTTTTTATCTGTTTTAGAGTACTTATAAAACAATGTCGATACTAAAGATAGAGCAGTATCGTGTAACCACTGCATTGCTTAACGAAATATTCGAGCGCAGTTTACGAACAACGGAAGGAGCAGTAGAAATAAGAGGGTCTACAAATAGTAGGGAACTGGCAACCTCGGCGCCCCATTTTGCGTCTACACAGTGCCGCAGAACGTCGGCGTCGTTTTATATAAATGCCTTTGTTTGCATTTACAGCACTTTCAGGTTCTTAAACCTTGCACCTCCATACAATCATTGCCTTTAGGTGTCTAGTTGATTCAGCCAAGACACACTGGTCCCCCGTTCTCTCCCATTTCCAACTATTATCATATGGTTAGAACGTTTTTGCAATTGTAAACTATGGAAAACATTGCAACAAAAGTCGAGGTGAGGCGGGAAAAATTCGGTTTTTCGATTATAGCGTCTTCGATCTAAATGATAGAGAAAAGAAAGTGAAGTAGGGGAGGGATGGGGGACGGGGGGAGGTAGGGGAGGGAATTATAGATGAATCATATACTGGACGGGTATTTTCATGGATGACTCGTTTCATTTTGTACGAGTTATGGCTAAGTCGTTTCTATCAGAACATTGTTGCTGCTCTTGCGTGCTGAACATCTATTTGGCCGATTTATAGCTTTTTAAACGTTTCACTCTTTCATGCTTTTCATGCTCATCTACTTTTTATGTTTCTTCATTTCGAGATCTAGAGATAATTAATTCAGTTATTTAGTTTTAAAATTTTTTTTGACAACACTTTCGTGTACGAAATATAGCTATGAATAACCGGAATTTTTTTTCTTTTTGCAATAAAATATTGCAGAAAACATTTTTTCCATTAAAATTCTTCTGATTTTCTTCCGGTTTTTCGGGTTTAAATTGTTCGAAAACGCCTTTTATTTCGTCTTTTTCCTTTTAAAAAATTTAAATTCAAAGAACATCTTTTCCGGGTTGTTCTCCGTCTTGTAATATGCAACGAAATTTGAACATTAAATAAGTTAGTAAAAGTTAATGAATTAAGTTGGAGTGAGAAGAAGACAGGAGGGGATAATGGGCCAGATTGAAGGATAAGGTAAGTATTTATTTAGGGTTTCAAAGTGAAGGAAGGTGCGCGGCGCAACACTCATTGGGCACCTTTTTTACGTCTTAGACATCATTTGCAACTCGCCTTGGTAGGAATTGAAAAATTATGTTTATTGGAAGCGATATTTTACAATGAAACTTATTTTATCTTATTTCTTCAATCATTTAAATGAAATTTCATTGTTATTTAATTGTACTGCTTCGTTAAAGCTCATTTAAATTCATCAGTAAAATGTCGTGATGTTTTTTTATAGCGCTGAGAATTGCATGAAGTGATTCTAAATACCCATATAAAAAAATTTTTCTGGAAAAATTCCTTACAAATATTAAACAATTTTTTGATTGAAATGTTTTCATTTTTATTTTATACTTAAAAAAAAGATTCATTAGAAAAAAATATTTTATTTGATTCGCCAATAATTTTCAGGTATTCGATTTCACATTAGATGACGAGGATTTGGCATTATTATCAACGTTGAATGATCCGACAAAAAAAGTGCTCAAATTGGAAAACCTACAAGAGAAATTTTCATTACCTGATGGTTATAAGCTGAATGGTCAAATTTTTGATGTGCCTCATTCAGGCAATTTCTGTGATTAAAAAAATAATCGGGTTCACTTGCAAAGTTCGCCAATTCATGTTTTGTTCGCATTGCGAATCTCAGTTATGAATTATTGCGTTAGCGCATGAATTCCATTTTTGGGCCTTGCGTATTGTTTTTTCTTTTTTAGGTTGTCGCTAAAAAAGACGATTTTTTTTTTTTACTGCATCGGTTGTAACGTTCATTATTTTAGATGCATATAAGCGTTCATGAGTTGTAACAGTGTTTATTTGTTGGCTGATTTGGCATTGGATCTATTTTTAGTACTTACAAATATCTAATGCATTCTTAGTTTACAAATGAGTGGAAACGATTGTTAATTACAGGATAAAAGGGTTTTTTTCGTCAGAATTTCCTTTTTTTGTTCCTTTTTACTTTTTCTTACGCTTTGTTGCAATTTCAATTCAAAGTTGGATTGGAATTGATCGTTATAGCCTCGAGATTTAGAAAAAGAGGAGGAGGGGGGGGGGTAGGAGGAACTGATGTCACGTACTTTGGTTACGTTTTAAATAATCGCCTCTTTTTTATCGATTTGTTGAAATGAGCTTCTGGAATTTGATTTTATTATGTTGCATTTGCAGTTCACATTGTTTTAGTGTTATGTTTTTGAAAAAAAAAAGGATCAGTGGATGTTGTATTGATCCGTCGAATTATATAGCCGATTTTCCCGCTCTGTTGAGCTGAAATCAATTTTTTTTTTAGCTTATTCTAGATCAGATGAGCGTGAAGTTATGAAATTAGATTATAATGAAGACAGATTAAATGTTTTTTGTTTGATTGTTGAAGAAATTGTAACCGAAATTAATTAATTGATTGTTAAAAAAGAATTTAGGATAAAAAATCAAAGTAAACAAATTAATATGCATAGATTTAATATTTCACCTATTCCATTAGATAAATTCTTCGCTTTTATATGGAACTATTGAATTTTGATATGAGTGCTTTAAAATTTTCTTTTCTTTTTTTTCTAAACAATTAAAACTTACTTTGATTTTTCCATCCTTAAAGTTGTGATAAGTTGAAGAATGAATTTTTTTTCTTATCGGGAAAAATTTCTGCTCGTAGAAGATTGATAGTGGGACTCGTTAATTAATCAAATTTTACACAAATGCTCATTTTTATTGTCACATGGATCGGCGAGTTTTTTTTTTTTTTGTTCTTGTTTTCCAGGAAAATTCCTAAAATGACTAATTTTTTCCCAAAATTTTCAATAAAATTCCCTATAAATTCCCAAAAATTTATGTGGAATTCGTTGCAAGAAGATGTTTACTTGAAAAACATCGCAAGAAATGAATATTCGATGTTTCTTACATTAGCACTGATCTAATCGACACATTTCCATACGCCAATCGTAGCAAATCGCCTAAAGCAATTTCCGGTTTTTTTGTGCGCTAATCACTTTTTTTGCGATTCGCATTAATTGTTGAATGTTTCTGTTTTTACGAAAGCAAATAGCATTTACTAGAATCGAAGGCATTTTGTGATTTGAGTCGTTATATTTGTTGTGTGCAGCCAATTAATTAACTCTAATAAGGTGAATTTAGAGGTGATATTAAAGATGATTTGAGGTAATATTACAGGTTAATTGAAGTAATATTAGAAGTAATTAATTTTAAATGTATGCGCTAAGATATGCTTATGAATTTGTGTGAAAAGTGGATTCATCGAGAGAAGGGGGTATTTCCTCTTGTATACTCTATACTATTGTTGAGTGCTTAGCATGTGAATCGATGTTTTTGACCAATTTGTTACTTTTTTTTCTTTATTGTGACAATATTCGATTTGTTTTTTTAGCGTTTCATTTGATATCATTACATGTTGATTTTTTTATTGAGTATTCGATAGATGAGACTATTGAAGGTTATTGAAGATGAGAAACTATGCACTGAGAGATTATTGAAGGTGAGAAAATATGCACCGTGGGGTTTTTTTTTTGAATTTTAGGATTGAATATTGAAATTTTTTTGGCGCAAATTTAAATCTGAATTTGTCAATTTTAGGTCCTCTGGTTTTAGATTATGGTCAAATTTCTTTTTATTTTTTTAAATTCGGTAAAAAAATGTTCTTGGAATATTTGGAAGAAATTTCTATGATGCCGAAATATAGATATAAAGTGAGTTCAAATAAATGCATAATTGTGCTCCTCCCCTCCATCCTCCCTCCCTTCCCCCCCCCCCCTCCCCTCCCCTCCTGTTAAGTATTGTCTAATGAGCATTTATAATGCCGAAATAACCGACAGTTTTCTTCAATATGAAGTTTTGATGAAGTTGATAGGAAAATAGAAGAAAAAGGTTATTACCGTTTAAAGAAGAACGATCGAATTCATCTAAAAGTAAAATTAGCAAAAGTTGCACATAAAATGTTTTTTGTGGTGCTATATTTCTTGCTGTTTGAGAGCTGCTCAATAACGGAATTGAAATTGAACTTAAAAGATTTGGTAATAAAATCCGGAGAGTTGTTTCGATTTCGTGCTTGCCGTTAAATCTAATGTGTGATAAGACTATTTCAGTGATAAACGATGTTTTTTTTTGGGAGGGGGGGGTTATATATGTGAAGAAATGTAGCAAGTGTGTTACGCGATCAGCTCTTCGATTTATTTTCGCTGAAGTAGGAGTGGGGGGGGGGGGGGAGGGGAGATGGGAAAGAGGAAGGTAGAGAAAGATGGATGGAGGTTTCTTTTTCGCCGAAATAGAATAAAGTGGGAAAAAGAAAGAACAAAATCGGAGAATCTTTTTACGATTAACGTCACGTCAAATTAGTGACACCGAAAGTAATTGTGAATTTTATGGGTCGCTTAAGGTAAGACGACGGCATTCTTACTACTTCTAGCAAGGAGAGAGGGAGAAAAACAACAATTTGCATCTGAATATTTTCATCGCTTGCTATATGGGTGGTATTTTAAGCAGTTCGGTTATTGGCATCCTAACGTTTGCATGTAAAGATGTGATAATAGATTTGTATATGAACATTGATAAGTATGAGTAATAAAGATCTGGATATATGGTAGAATAACAGTAAGCTTTAAGCACACAGAAGTTTTTGAGGGGCAAAAAGTTTGTTCAAAGAAAATCCGCAGCAGTCGGTTTCGGTACTAGATGAGGCGGATGAAGTTTCTTATCCGATGAGCATTGAAATTTGATTAGATTCGAAAGTTTTTGCATTTTACTTTGAGTGAATTCGGTTAGCTTTAATTATGAAGTATTGAAAGTGATCTAATCGTGAGTTCGTCCATTCATATCCTTTTCGTTATCCCCTTTGCTTGTCCCAATTTCATTCCGTTCGTATTGTGGGCTCAACATCTGTTGGGCCTCAAATTTGGATAATGAAACCATTTTCGATAATGCGATGAAAAAGCGCACGAATAGAGCGAATAAACGCAGTTAAAGCGACTAAATGTGAACCTTGAATGGTCTTATCGTGGATGGGGATACCGCATGTCGGGGGGGGGGGGGGGGGGGATAGGTAAAGGGATAAGAAGCAAATTCATAATTGGCCCCATCGATGTTGAATGAAAGCCAAACACATCGACGTTTCATGTGTTGGCCAAGTTGAATGAATGGCGTGAGCCTATTAGATGGCGTTGGCCATTAAGGCCCACACGAATGGCACATCTGGCTTTAGTTAAAATGCTCACCGTGAATAGAGTTTCCGATGCTAGCCATGGTACTTACTTTGAATAGCCGTTCCCAGCCTGCAAGATGCATCGGCGGCGTCGATCAGTTTTGCATTTTCGGGGGGGATTCGCGATACCATTCCAAAGGATCAAACGACTTGTCTGATCAAAGAAGAGCAACAAAACTAGTCGGTTTGAGATGATATGTCTGCAGACAATCCGTTCTTGCTTACAGTGCACTACTTACCCAATTAACGTATATCAAAATTGAATTTAAAAAAATCATACGGTATACTTTTGTCAAATGAGTTACAAAAATGTATTGAAGTGTTCTGAATAGAGGGCAATCGTTTAACGAATGCAACAGTGCCATTACCGTTTCTCAATCAGCAAGCAAACGTGCAGAACCAAATGTGAATTCTTTGACCTAAGAGAGGTGAACAACCAGCCATCTGTTCGCTTTTCTCTTCTTGATTGATATCTTTTTTTTTTCTTCAATGAATTTTTACATTATTTCTGCAACTGTGTAAAACATTATCATTTTTGAAATTCGTTTCCATATTCATATGTAACAGTTATTTGTAATCGTTTACATTGAGTTTAAAAAAATAGTTCATTTCAATAATGCTAAAGTGCGCTAAATTTCATAATTAATGCTATTATTTGATAAATTATTTTTTATATTTATATTTAATCGATCAAATCGCCTAAATTGTTGCTATATTTATCAAAATTTTATTGAATATGAAATTTTATATGCTAATTTATTAGCAGTGTATCATAGAGGAATATTATTGGCCACCCATTCTATTTCATAGGTCCATAACAATTTTCTTGAGGCATTTAAATTGAAGTATTTTTTAGCTTTTGTGTTTTTTCAAATCTGCATTGCTATGCGTTATGTGATTCGTTCATTCATCGTTTCTAATGCCAGTGAGCAGTTTCTAATCCGAATTTTTCATGTGTTCATTTCTGTAATTAGTGCGAACGGACCTGGTCGGTCACTCATTTGTTATGACAGGATGAAATATGTCTATGATGGGGAGAGCTGATTTTAACTTTGCAAGGGATTCAGATAGGAGTGGAATTTCGGAGTCTCTCATTACTATTGACAAGTGATAGCTCCTCTTTTAATATATTTTTTTAGAAAACTTCATTTCATGTAAGACATTTCAAAAAATCACGCAGTCGGTTACAATTAAAATAACTTAGTTATCTCTTTTCTAATTATTACCGAATCGCAGTATTTTCGTTATAGTTCGTTTAATGGGAGATAGATCACACATCACATAGACACATCAAAATACAGCATATTTCAAGATTCGATAATAAAAAATAGTAGCAAGGAAGTATAGAAATAGCAAATGATTGGAGCAAAAATGATAGCGTAATGTGTTCAAGTGAAACAAGAATTTTGCTACGGGGCATGTCCACAAAACGGGTACCGACACCATCTAGAGACACACACACCCGCACACATACACATACACATACATCTCAAAAGGCAAACAACGGACGGCTCTTTTGCTGATTTCCGTTCATTTCTAAAATTCCCTTTAATTGTTGTTTATTCAATGTTTATAAGGGAAAAAATGCATCACTATTTCCCATTATATATTTTAATTGAAAATTACGAGTGCGATTGTAATTAAAAACTTGAATTAAATGTGCAAATTGCAGTTCTACAAGTTGAGTGTATCTGAGTCTAGTATTTCAATTCTTGTGAGTACACCTAAGCTATATCACCGACATGCTTTTCGAATTTCAATATTTCAATTCATATTCCCATAGAATCTTTAGGGTATTTTTATGCAATTTGTTTTATATTTCCTTGTCTCATCGATATATTCAACTGCAATAAGCTGCAATTACTATTTCAATTTAATTATATATGACTACATTGCTTGGTCGCTTAATATACGACGGATTTTTCATTAACAATTTAGTTTCGTCGAGTTGAATTTTTTAAAATTGAAAGTTTATATCGAATATTATTCGATTGGCTAAATGCTATAACATCTTTATTACTTTATATAGTAAAGAATATTTTTTATTTTGGTAGAACTTATAAGAAACTTTTCTGTACGGTAGGAATAATGTAATACTATACTAAACAATCTCTAAGTATATAGCATGGTTATTCGTCTATCCGGAATTGAGCGAATTACATGAATGAGTTGAATATTTCGTTTCCAAATTCTGATTTTTTTCTCTGATAGAATTCTTTACAATCATTACTGAAATTCATTTTTGAGTAAAAACTTTTTTTTAATTTTACTTTTATTTTTATTTATTTATTTATTTTTTTGAAAAATACAAGAGAAATGAAATTTTTCCTCTTTTTAAAAAAAATTATGAGAATTTATGATCAGCTAAGGAAATATTCAAATATTCCGTTTTATTAATTCCGTACTTTAGCTTAGTTCATCACTTATTTTGATGTTACGCATTTTTGCATTAAAAAAAAAATCATTGAATTGAGCGAATAATTCGATAGGTTGGCATGAACCGGTAAAGAGAAAAAAGTGCAAATGCTGCTGTCGTAATAAATATGGTGTATATTCTTCTCTGTGGTTGTTTTTTTTTTTTGTTTTGTTCGCTGAATTTCATTTTGATCTGAAAGATATTTGCAGTCGGTTGCCTGTAAATAACGTTAGTTCAAAAAATGCAGGCGCTCATGAGTTCATCGGAAGATGCCTTTAAAACTTGATTAATTCACCTGCAATTTGACTGATTTTGCAGACGACATTTGCAATATTGAGAGCAGTGTTTTATGTTTTTTTTTCCCTAAATAGGGTATTGAATAAATAAACAGGTAAATAAATAATTAAATAAATAAATAAGTAATCAAATTTTTAGACACTAATATGTCAATTAATGCGTGTTGAAAATATATGTGCATTTGTCGGTTTGCAAGAGAGATATAAACTCCTGCATCAAAAATGTCTGTACTTAATAATTGATGTGAGCACTGTGGTGATAAGGTCTACCGAAATTTGCATTTAAGCACCTCTTTTTTAAATTTATTATTCACTCGTTAGCTTTATATGAATTCATAGAGCGAAATTTGCATAAATGAACAAATTTTATTGGCTGGTTTTTTGCCAAAAAAAATCTTAAGGGGATAATATGTAAATAAGGATTTTTTTTAGTAAAATATTCCAGTTCTTAAAGAGGCAAAAGAATGTACAATTTTGCACTTATATAATTTTTGAAACAAATTTTCTGAACTAGTTTTTTATTCAAAAAAACAAGCTTTCGTCACACATTTTTTTTTTGGCGTATTTTCTCACTTGTTTTCTTGACTGTTTTTATTTTTATCGTACATTGCATAGAAACATTTAATGCCTTTAGACTTGTATTGCAAAGTGCTATTTCTGTTGCATACCTAAATGCTTGCCTTTATATAATCTTATCTTAATGATCTTAATTTACTTTAATGCCTACTTTATTGCATTCAATTGATTCTGCTACTTAATTAAGTGCTGTATTGATCAATGCAATTTAGGCGCATTGCAATTCGTATGCAATTTTTATGTATATTTGCAAATTCGCTTTGCAAAAGTATAGATGGCAACGTCTGATGTGTTTATGTGCATATATGTTTGTCGGTTTGTTTGCTAAATTCAACTAGGGAATCAGTGAATAAGTTAGAACTATAAAATTTACTAAGTGTAATAAATATTCTAGAAGAATTTCTTTAGTCATATTTCACTTAAATGAATTATTTTTTAAAGGGCTAATTGTGTTTAAAGTGCCAAAGATTAATTTTACGTGATCGAATTTTCATTTTTATATCGATTAGGCTAATGAAGGGGAATCTGTTATAGTGATTGGATCAAATAAAATATGAGGCAATAATTGTGCGCTGTTCACTTTTATTGGTCATTGATGAAAATGGTTGACTATATCGGCGATATAGAGGATGCCTCACGTTTACTTTGCATTATTTTATCTTGCTTATAAATTTTATATGAATACTTTATTTTGAATTCCACGAATAATAGGTCTGTTATTACAAGAAAATGTTCGGCATTATTAGCGGAGTCGTTATGCGATGTATATATATATGACATATGGTATGATGTGATACGATGTGATATGAATGAGATGTATATTTTTGAGTGTATATAGTGTATATTTTTGAAAGTGTATGTATAAGGAACAAATTAAAAAATACATTCAGATGAAAGGTTCATTTCAGCATGGCGCTTTTACCAACTACAATTCTGGTGGCGCTTATTGCATTTTGGGTACATCTCGGCTTCACTAATGCAAGCGCATGTGGAAGACTCACCAAATGTGCGGTCAAGAAGTGCTTCTCATCTGGTTGGTCCTCATATATATATATATATATATATATATATATATATATATATATATATATATTTTTTTTTTCATATAGTGGTAGATGCACCATACCCTCAATGTTTGTCTGTCTGTTGGCTTGTCTGTTGATTTGCATCATCGCAGTAGAGGGAAGGTGACTAATTCAAAACCATCTGTAGTCGGATTTTTAAATGATCATCAAGCAACTTCATTCCGTAGTTTCTAATTTCTGAAAAAAAAGTTTTATTATCACATTTTCAATGTATTTTATGAGGTCCAGATCGAAAATTAAAAACTTGTATATTCACTTTTATCAATATATCTTATTTCTGTGTCTGTCTGCGCATGTCTGCTATCTATTTCGTTTGCATAAACAGTACCTACAGCATCGCTGTCCATCATCGAAGTGATCGGCCCACCGCTCATTTTTTCCTAAGTTAACGAAATTTTCATGTTTAGTAAAATTCCGTCTGAACGATCGGTCACTCATTTAATTAGTCGTTTCGACAAATCTGTCGACGAAATTTACATATATTTACGTCGTTTTTTTAGAGTACCCCTCCACTTACATTCGTCCAACCAGCCAAAAACTTCGATGATGATATATGCGTTTCGTACATTTGTATACGCATGAATTCATATATTCATACTTCATTGCGAAACATCATGTTGGTTCACGTGTTCGATCAGAAAACACTTTTTTGAAAATTGGAGGAGCAATTTTCAAAGGAAGTAAAACTTTTGATGGTCATAAGCTGTGGTCACTCTTGACCAATGTCCATGAATGAGCGTAATGAGAACGGCATCGGAAAATTTTTTTATTTTTGCAGAAAAAATACAGGATGCGATATATAATTCGACGGCGAATGATATGTTCACGACGATTCTCAATCAATTCAGTTTTCTTTGTGTTGCTTCGAAATGTCGATCGGATTGTCGAGGCTGTGAACAGTGTCAATATGCACTCAATCAAATAAGAAATTTAGCTTCCGGTGGTAATACGGGTAAGTTGTTTGACTTTCTTTTCTCTTTGTTTTTTTCACTTTTTTCATTTTTTTAATTTCATTTTCCATTTTTCATTTTTCATTCGTTTGGCGATATTCCAAAATATGTATTTGTTTCGGAAACAACTTATAGGTGCAAAAGAAAAGGTTTGAAGTGCGTTTATAATTTTCCAAGTCGGATATTTCGTCGTTCACTCGCTTTTCTAGGAAAATAATTGTCAGTGCTATTCCACATTCATTACTACCGATTAATTCCATGTCATAGAGGGATATCATATGTCATCTCGCGACGCCTCACAAAATGCCTTAGAGTGAAATCTCCCAGTTTAATTCGCAAACCACTGAAAATAGAAATATGAAATATATTCATCCTGTACGATTTCTTCTTGCACCAATACTTAATACGTTCTTTCAACTTCGAAAAATGTTTTATTATCATAGAGGTGCGTGAAAATTTGCAAAATTCGCATGCAAGTTTCGCATGCGATTTTTGTTCTATTGAGTGTTAGGAAACGAATATTTTATTACTAAATCATTTAATATATGAATGTGTTATTGCGCACATTCCATTATTTGTTGACGTTTCATAAAACTGGTCGAACTGGTGAGCGATACTGTAAACGCACAAATTATGCTAGAGACTCTAGCAACTTCTCTATTTGTTTATCGAATGAATTTTTCCTTATTAGAATTCAATCATAAATAGCGCAACTTTGATTGAAGTAATAAAAGTAGCAAGTGGGAAAACGCGCCATATGCGCTAACGTGTATACGTTAACCACTTTTGCAAGATGCACTTTTGCAATTTCACTAATTACATCAACGATTTTCTCACCTTACTAACAGGATCTTGCAAAGTGGGAATGAAGCGATGAAAAATGCCCATAGAAGTAAAGGTCCATTGAGCACTTCTAAATGGCTGTGAACTTCTTTCAAAGGCAACAGAAAAAAAGCGACTGCACCTTTTCTAGCATATGAACATTTTTTTCTCTGATTCTTTTAATTGAATGTTTTCTGATTTTCTCTTTTCTTCTTTTTTATAGTTTTATATGCTCCGAGGAGTTTCTTTATAGGCGCATTTTTGTTGAGCATTTCTCTGTTTTTCTACCCTTTAAATTATCTCTTTCCATCCTTTAGTTTCCTTTAGTTCTTACATTTGTTATTTGCAATGTTTTATTCTTGCTTATTTAAGTTCCGGTAATTTTTCGAATCTTTCTTCCGGTCTTTGAGTATTACACAGTTGTAATACTGTGCAATACCTATCGATATAAGAGGAACTTTTTCTAGTCGAATATACATTAATATACATTAAAATATATATTTATTAATTTTTATATATTATTAGAGTGTAAAATAATACAATCAAAGATCATATATTAGATATTTATGACAAAAATTTGAAAAAAATAAAATAAATTGCAAAAATTATTCAGAAATGCAATGCCCGAAAATGGAGCAGTGTTCGGTGAATTGCATGAAGACTGAACTAGACCATGCACTCTCATGCGTACGAAAGCGTTGCAATGTGCATTGTTTCGATGGTGATTGTCCTCAATGCGCTCGCGTTGCAAAACGAATTTTTTTGCATATGTGCCGTGAACATGATGTTCCGCATTTACCACTTGTCAGCTTTAACGGTAATTGTATGGCATTGTTCGATGTGGTTGTACAAAACTATATCAAAGAACGGAGTGAATAGATGTTGGAGCTGGATGTTGGAGCTAAATTTTGGAGCTAGATGTTGGAGCTAAATTTTGGAGCTAGATGTTGCAGCTAAATTTTGGAGCTGGATGTTGGAGCTAAATTTTGGAGCTAGATGTTGGAGCTAAATTTTGGAGCTAGATGTTGGAGCTAAATTTTGGAGCTAGATGTTGGAGCTAAATTCTGGAGCTAGATGTTGGAGCTAAAATTGGAGAAACACATAGATACTTCGAAAAACAGACCGTAATGAGAGTGATTAGCTGAAAAAAAAATGCTAATCATCTAAGATAGTGACAAAAGGAGCGTTGGCCAGTTAAGGCTATGAATGTTTTCTGGTGATGATCGAAAGATGCCTTCTGTGAACATAATTTGATGGCAATCTGCAGATAACTCTTTTCAATGAGTTAATTTTTTGACGTTCAATTTTTGAGATTTGAAGAAAAAACTTAAAAAATTTTGAGTGGAATCAATATTTTCGAGAAATTATTTACTGAATACACTTGAAGATAATACTGACAGCCGGTTGTCAACAATTTCCTTGATTAGATGATGCTTTCAATTTATTTTTTGTTTGAAGGTATAATAATAGTCAATTTTAGTGAGTATTTAAGCACCATTCTTGAAATTTTTGCCAGTAAATCCTCTTATTTAAACGATTAATGCTATAAAAATATTCACTAAATTACAACTTGGAATTTTTATTATTGATTTATTTCAGCAAATAGCACATTTTGAAATCTGAATATTATTGAAATGAATTTGTTAGTAAATTATTGGATATTTTGTATTTTCATTGGGATTTAAATTTTTTTTTCGAAATTTCAAAAGTTTTACGCAGTACAGAATTACGATAATAATCTCATGAAATATGAGTTAAATTCCACTTTATAAATTTTTACGAGTTTTATCTTAGTTGGCATTGCTGATCTTTCGCTAATAACTTTTTTCATTTTGCATTTCGTGAACACTTATATATTTTTTAATATTCCATTTGTTGACACTATTCTGCTGCCATAACGCCATGGCATTAATTGTTCATTAAATTTTTAACCATAAAATTGCTATATTTTTGATGCCGTGGTGATGGTATATTAGAGTGGATATTTACACCTCAAGAATAAGTGTGTAAATTTGTTTTTGTGCTATTTTCGTCCACATTTTTTAAATAATTTTACTAACGAATAGAATCCGTTTAACAATTGCATCTCAGAACACCTGTTGCGTTATTGATGAATTACAATATAGCTATCATAGAGGGAAATATTTGCTTATAGGCAAAGAAAAAAGACTAGATCAGTTTCCAACACTCGCATACTTATCATGGTGTAGTGGATTTGGGTAGAGATTTTGCTACAGTATTGAATGTTGTACCTCATCTAAAATATGGTATTTGAGGTACGGTAACGTACGGTATCTAATGCATGCATGGTTCCACTTTTGGTCACTTAGGTAACTCAATCATCTATGTTCTCATAAAAGAATATGCCGAATCGAACGGTATGCAATTTTTTCACTTAGAGAAGCTATTGTTTAGGTCGCAATTTTTGATACTATTTTGCGACATTCTCACGTAAAGCGACCGCTACTGTATACTTTTTCATTGCTATCGATTACTGTACGCGTTACGAATACTGTATATTAATCGCTCGATTGTAGCCTTTAAAAATATTATTTGTACTCATTTATCAGTATTCTTCACTATGGAGTTGTTCTTCTCTTTCATTTTCTTCTGTAATTTTCACATTCGTATATATATACATTTGCGATATTTGGCTTTAAAAGAAGAGTATTACTTCGATGAACGAGGTTATCTTATCAAGTCAACGCTTGCTTAGGTTGCATTGTGAGTCTTGTCGAGAATGATTTACCATTTTGTTGCTTCAGAAAATTTTTTTTTCCTTATATTCCTTAAAATAAGTACCAATAAAAATACAATTCTAAGCGGCAATTTCACGCATTGTACTCTCAAAGCGAACGATACAAAATTCTAACATGAATTCGTTTGTCGTCGAATTTGCATTCGACAGGTCGATTGATGAGGACTGTATAAACGGTGCTATGTAATTTGCTACTTCCTCGATAGTTATTTCTGATTTTTATTTTATTTTATTTATTTTTTTTTTTTTGATTTACAACCTCATATTGATATTAGCAAATAATCAGTAAGTATTAGTGGCACAACTGCAGAGAATCATGCTACCCCGGCTGCGATCCGCGGACCGAGCTGAGCTCGTGCCCCCCCCCCTCCCCCTCCCCCCCCCCACCACTGCGTACCCATCATCATCGTACTCTGCACTGCAAGCGAGTACTAGCGCTCATCACAGAAATTCAAAAACTTATGATAGAAACATGCAAAATTTTTCCATCATTCAACTCAAAATGTTCAATAATGTCCCTTGCAGAATTTCAACTCGATTGTGAATAATGGAAAAAATTGCCTATTTCTTTCACAAGTTTTCGAGTTTCTATGATGGGCGTTAGTATTCGCTTATAGAGGGCAGAGTACGGTAACGATGCGTACACGAACTCAGCTCCGTTCGCAGTTCGCATTCGGGGTGCCATCGTTCTATGCAAGAGTGCTGTATTAGTCATTCATTGCTAATGTGAAAATGACAGAAAGTTCCGAAGGAAATTTGAATAAAATGAAAAATATTTTTAAAAATAAAAAAATGGAATGATGCCTGTATGCTAGCGAATATTATTTTCAGAGTTATTTGAAAAATTTTCTCCGATGAAAAATTTTTACATTTCTCTACGAAAGAAATATTATCGAATTGTTGTCGAATTTATCGGTGTTTTTTAAAATTTTATTTATCGATAAAAGTTTTCGATAGAAAAAATTCGCAGTTGCATTAATTTATTTCAGTGATTAGCGAAAGGTTAACCACTTTTTTTTATAAATTGGAATAATAAAGATCGAGATTTGCTATGTATATATTAAATTCTATATGAAAGTTTCTATAGACGATAGATGAAGGGGGTACCCTATAAAAAGGGGTTAAACGGATGCCTCCTATGGGATATCTAACAATGCAATGACATTTTTTTGTTATAGATTGGCTCTCTTGAGGTTATTTGTTTCTTTACATACGATAATCCCGCATAATAGGCGCATATGAAGGTTTCATAATTTTTGCAAGGGTTGGGCTAGGAGGTGGGGGGGGGGGGGAGGGACTCAGTCTCCTTTGATACGATAAGTTGGATAAGAATGCGGAAACAGCAATTCCAATAATACACGGTAATCCTATAACCTAAAAATTACTATCATGCACTTGAATAAGTTAACTATTTAAATATGGTACAAATATAGCATTTATGAAACTCATTACTTTGAATAATAGGTCTCTTTGAATTTTAGTGGTCTTATTTGTGCGCGTATTTAGTGTTTTTAAGTAGGCACTTTCAATGCTTATTGCCAGTTATCGATATTTGCGCTCGGATGGACACTAATCCCCTAAGGAACGGCGATTGCAATGAGTCAAATCGGAACAGCCCGCCCACACCGATGCAGTCATTCCCATACAAAGCAACGCATTCGATCAGTCGGCTGTCACGAATATGTGGCTCACTCTACTCTGCATATTGCTTTCAATAGTCAATGAGATTTCATCAAGCGCTGAAGAATATCGACTCCTTCAAGAACTCAAAGAGGTATCAGTTCAGTTATTAGTAACAAATTATTCGGAGAGATACGGCGACTGAAATAGCGGAGCAAATTAGGTAGTGTGTTTATCATTTTACCACTAGAGTACTTCTCTATGGGTTTGTGATCTTTATTGATTGATGATCATGATTGCGGATCATTGATGGATTATCAATCTTATTTCCTCTTTTAATTTCCTTTCAAAAAATTTCTTAGCATAATTTATTCAACATTAATGTATTGCATTTATTCAAAGAAAATTTAAGCTATCATTCAATGATTTAATTTCATTCGAATATATATATATTTTCTATTTGAGAATTATGACTACTTCGAAAGACCTATCGAGAACAGCAGCCTTCCATTGGAAATTAAAGTACGACTATTTCTGAATCAAATTCTAGATGTGGTAAGTAAAATTTGTCACTTCAGAAAAAGTTTTATCCCGAGTGGGAAGTTTTTTTGGGAGATTTTGGAATTTATTTTTGCAATTTCATAAAATTTTGTACAAAATTTCCACTATAGTAATATCGAACATAGCACGATATTGCTTCAAAAAAATAAACTCTTAAATATTCCTTTTCAACATTTTATTCATTCATAGAATATTTAGGTTATATAGTGGTGTTCGGAGTTCATCGCCATCCCCCCTCGTTGGGACCCCACGGGGTGAAAAGCCTCCCCGTTCCCGGAGGAATATACTTCATCATTTCACATGGCGGGGGCCCTTTCCAAGCACTAATACATAGGTGATGAGCTAAATTGAATAATTGAACTACACGAATATTGTAGTATAAAAGTTATTGATCGATTCAGAGCATAATTTAAAACGTCATTGATGAGACTTTAGAGGTGTCAATGATCCAAATCTCAAACAAGATGGGAACAATTTAGAGGTGTTTATTACCTTTATTAATTGATGTTTTGAGGGTTTTTTTTAATTTCCACCTCAAGGGTAATATGTTTTAAGAAATAATTTATAGTTAATATTTTTAGCGTTGAAAAAATTACCTAAATTCAAAAATTTCTTTGCAGGATGAAAAGAATCAAGTGATGACTGTAATGGCTTGGCTACAATATGTAAGTTTTTCGTGTTTTTCATTAAAATATTTTAATTGCTCATTCAAAAACAAAATATTATTGAAATAGAAATTTAAATATAAGTAATATTTAATTGCATTCTAAGCCACAAAAATGTTTTCACTTGTTAAGTAGCATAATTGCATCAATTGTTTCTTTGATTTTAAAATTTTCGTCACATTTGCAATTTTTATATAATTCATAGGTAGTGCAATAACCAGCATTGCAATGCAAATTTAGTACTTGTAAAACATTGCATCGAAGTTATATCTTCAGGCATACATGAATGTATGCCCATCTGTTTGTCTCTTTGTTGGGTAATTTCAACTCGAAGACAATTGAAGTTAGGGCTATAAAGTAGAGTAAATATAATGCACACCGATGGGATGATCTTTGCAACGTTCAAGTAGATCCGTCGAAATCGAAACAAATTGTGGTTACCTAAATTTGCATAAAAATTTGCATGTATTTCATAACCGATTGAGTTTTCATTTCAAAGCGATTGCGCTGTAGAAAAGCTTTTTTTTGCGGGAGATTTACACTAACGACTTCAGTTAAAAAATGAACGCATTATTAAATACGATTTATTATTCTTTCACAGCTTACGGGGCTATTTTCCATAGTGAACGAAATTCTATCATTTTTTTGGGAAGGGAGAGGGGAGAAGAGAGGGAGGGGAAGGAGGGGGGATGCATTTCTCCACTTTCTAACTGCATTTCAGAATTGGACTGATTATAAATTAAAATGGAACCCGAATGATTATGGTGGAATAACGGATATCAGATTTTCTGGCAAAGACGATACGATCGCAAAATTGTGGAGACCTGACGTTCTTCTCTTTAACAGGTGGGATTTATTTTTGCGATGAAAGGGTTAATGATACGAATGTTTTTTTTTTTGCATAATTAGCGCATGATTATTGGTTAACGTTTGCTGTAAATCTTTTATCACAAAAAATTTTTGTTGTTTTGAAAAATATATTTTTAATAATTTATAAAATAAATTAACACTCTATCACTAGAAATATTTAAAAAATTCCACTTAGAATGATTTACACCTAAGCGAAATCTAGAGATCTCTTTCAGGGAGTTGCTAAACATTTCTTTTTGAACGGATGCAATTTTAGAAGATTACACATTGTTTTTTTATTGTGTTATGCGTTAATGAAACTTTATTTAGGAATGCCAGTATGATTGGCATTTTGTCAGACACGTAAAAATTCGAATAAACATTAATTTCGAACTTTTTATGCTTTCTTAGAATCGATTGAAATCGGTTTTAAATGATACAGTTTCCAAATGAAAGTATTTTTATATATGAAAAAAAAAATTTTTTTTTTTGGATGAAAAATATTTATTTCAGTGTTGCACAAACATTCGACTCAACATTTTCATCGAATTTTGTAGTGAAATATAATGGAGAAGTGATTCAAAATCCACCAGGTATTCTAAAATTTGCATGCGATATTGATATTACATGGTTTCCATTCGACGATCAAATATGCTTCTTAAAGGTTTCGATTTTTTTTTGTCGTTTTTTTCTCTCATTTGAATTAGTGGAATTTAAAAAACTAGTTTTTCTCGCGAGAATTTTTTTCTTTGAACTGTTAGCTTGAAAGGATCTTGCAATATTTTATTACTTGTTGCTGTCTTTAAGTAGTAGCCTTTAATGATCTACTGGAATATGAGGTAGAAAAATTGATCTTTTCAACCAAAACAAAAGAAAATTTTGCGTCATAGCTTGAACTTGAGTCGCTTGAATTACCACTTGAATTTGAAATAGTATTTACCTTTGAATTAACTATACTGTAGTCTTGTAAGCGACGGGCAATAACACTGAGGGCAATATTATTGATATAACCTGCAAATATGTTACAAATGCATCCTTTATATTCTCTAATTTACATTATAGTAAGTTGACTGTTATTTGTATTGCAATATTGCCTATTCCTTTGCAAAGGAACACTTTACCTGTTGTATTGACCGAACTCGTTAAAATATTTCAATAAAATTTCACTGAAATTATGTTTAGTTCGGTTCGTGGACCTATTCTGGACAATTCATTGATTTGGATATGGATTTGACAAATCTGAATCCAGAAAGCAACGATACAGAATTCTCATCGATACCAATTCGTGATAAGGATGATCCACAAAACTATTTTGTACATGATGCTATTGATCGGACTTATTATATCATTAATGGTGAATGGTCGTTGATCAGTAAGTTGTGTTTATTTTTTATTTTCGATCAAGTTTTTCAAAATTTTCTTAGGAAATAGCTTATTTATGATACATTTGAATATTTAGCACATATTAATTGAGAGATTAGTTATTAAGGCGGATATCAGATACATTGAAATAGCCAGTCTTTTACGTCAAACTTTTTTGAGAAATAAGGATAATAAAAAATATTAGTAACAATAATAGTAATAGTAATAGTGATAATAAGAGTAATTATAGTGATAAATAGATATACTAATAACCTTTACTGTGTTTATTATATGCTAGTTATCAATAAGGATATTGTTATTCCTGCCATAGAAATGATTCATTTTATATCTATATTTCGTCCTACAATTTTCGCATGCGAAAGTTTATTCTAGTGCCTTACCTTTTTTTCTTCTCTATGACTATTACTTTACTTGTATTTATTGTGTCCAAAGAGTAGAATCAGAAACAGTGTCCAAAGAGTAGAATCAGAAGCAGGGGGTGAAGGTGAGGACGGGGGAAGGGGGTATATCGAACATGCTTACGATAATCACAACTATGCATTGCTCAGATACACCTGGTGTACGCGTTGTAAAAGAATTCGATGGTGCACCATATCATGAGCTTTATTTTTATATACGAATTCGACGACGTACACTTGCCTATGGTATTAATCTTATCATACCTAGTCTTGTTATCTCGGTAATGACCGTTCTTGGCTTCACACTTCCACCTGAAGCATGTGAAAAAGTTACATTAGGTAATGCTTATATTTATATTCATTTTGTTTAATTTTTCTTTAATTAAGCTTTTTTATGTTTATTGCTTTCTTTTGTTATGCTTGCTAGGTTTTTTTAATGCTTAATAGGCTCTTTTTTATGCTTCACGTGATCTTTTTTTTAATATTTAGACGATAGATTCTTATGATTATCAACTTTTTTTCCATGAGCAGCAAGTTCTTTCTGTACTTTCAATGCTTTTTTATGGTTATCACGCTCTTTCTTCATGCTCATCAAGTTCTTTTTAGCAGTATCAGGTTCTTTTTCATGCTCATTAGGTTTTTTTTTGTGGAGATTGGTGGTCAAATCAAATGTCATCGAGGATAAATCTCACTTAGCAAGAGTTTTAGCATTTGGTGTATTCCCATATTGATGAATTAATGATCTAAATAATATTTGTTTATAAGGTAGACAGTTGAAATTTACATATATAGCAGTTGAAATTTTGCATAGTAATTGAACAAGGATAAGATTTCTTTTGCACAAACTATATTGCTATTATTTTAAAAAAATTGTCTTATTTATAAGAGTTATTCACAATATTTTTTAGTATAAGAAATAAATGTGCTCATCTTTATTTATTTACTTAAGTAATTTCTTCAAGTAACTTTTGGGTAACTTTTTAGGTTTTATTTATTTTTTCTTGGGAAATAATTTCTCGGGGAAAAAAATCAAATTCAACTGACTAATCTGGGAAATAATTATGATCTGAGAGGGATTGGTCTATTTTAGAGATTTGATTCATTCGAGATATGCGTGCTCAAAAAATCAGCTTTAGTCAGCTATAAATCTGCTTTCTAAAATATTTTTTAACTTTATATAACTATTGCTGTTAAATATAATATCAGAACAGTTTGCTTATGTTTAACTTTCTACTTACTAATATTGTCTTGCAAAGTTTGGCATTGATGAATCAAATTTCAGAGACGACAATTCTTCTCTCAGTGATATTCTTCTTGCAAATGGTTTCTAATATGAGTCCACCATCATCAGATGCAATTCCAATACTAGGTGGAATTTCTTTTATCATTTACCAGCTATATATTCAAAAAAAAAAAAAAAAATCGAAAAAACTCATTATGAGATATTGCACTCTTAAATAAATTCGCGTGAGTATCTAAAATTTACATAAGAAATCCTCCTCAAGCAAAATAGAGCTGATATGATAGTTTATTATAAAATTTGGTGACCTTAGAGAGAATTTTGAATTTTTTAATAGACGATTTATTCGATAATATTTCAAAATTTCACATTTTTTGCTCTTGCTTTTATATTTTCGAAGTGGATTTTTTTATGGAACAGAATTTTTTTTTTCATTTATTGAATCATGTTTCATTGTATATATATATATATATATATATATATATATATATATATAATTTCTCAGTGAAAATATTTGTTTAATTATTTTGTATATAATTTTCAGCAGCATTTTTCTCATGTTGCTTATTGGTCGTATCAGCCTCAGTGGTTTTCACGGTACTCGTACTCAATTTACAGCATCGACGACCCGAAACTCATATAATGGGACCAATTGTATGTTCATCTTCGACTTTTTTTGACTGACACTAACCCCTTTCCCTCCCTCTTGGTTATTTCAATTATTCCATAGAATATTTATTAATTTCAAACAATGTTCTTTTGTTGCTGATCGGGAATACAAGATGAAAGTGAACAAATAATCCAATTTAAGGGGTATCCCCACGTGAAAAGATTTTTCAAGGATGATACCATAAAGGAATATGGGTAGGAATGAGCGATATAGAAAGAGTATAGGGGTTAGGAAAGGTTAAGGAAAAGAAACAAATGAAAATTGCTCTGGAAATAGCCTATCGATTGCTATGTAAAATGCATATATGCTTTGAGTGAAAATTTGCATATCACATATTATTTATTTATGAGATATTACAGACGTTTTGATATTAATAAATAATAAATCAAGATGAAGCGATTAGTGAAGTGGTGATGCTTTTAGTAATAAATTAAACGAGAAAATATCTCCATTATTTGAAATTATTGAAATGGAATCCCCCTTATTTCATTTATAGGCGAAAGATAATGAGCATATTCCATTCTGATTGTTCATCTATTGACGCTAAACTTTAATTTTTTAAAATTTATCTGAAGTTCCATTTTTAATCGATCTGCAAAAAATTTTTTTTCAGTTACGGTATTGTTGCTACGATATTTCAGTTACGATATTTCAATTACGATATTTTTCAGTTACGATATTTGTTGCTCGAATTATTCCCATTTCTAATTATGCTAAAGCGCCCACAACAGCAACTTACACGACGACGTTCTTTTAAACATGTTAGTTTATATTATATGATCAAAATTCGTTCAACATATCTATTGAATATGTTTGCACTTCGAGAAATTGACTCGAAATTTTTTGTGGTTCATGAGTCATGACCTGAGGTCAAGTTTTTGGAACATTTTGTATGAACTTCTCGAACTGTTTGGTTCAAAATAGTAAAGAATCCAACAGCGGCTCTTAGTGGATCGTAATAAAGAGAAATTGACTTCAATTTCTAAGTAATAGAATCTGCTTTCAGAAATATTTTAGCATTATGCTTGTTGGTGAAAGTTTTCAATTCTTTTTTTAAAGTATGCAAAATTGCGTATATTGCGATAAGTCTTTTGTAGGGAATAATCCATAGAATAAACCAAAAAAAATATTTTGTAGTGAGGCGATAATTAATATAATTCATTATAATCTATAAGAATATTTCAGAATAGCGATAATATTCTCCCAATAAAGCGTACGACAACAACCGACAATTTGTCTGTTATGAGTCTGCCATGTAGGGCGATATGTCGACAAGCCAGCATTGAGAACACTGAAAAATACAACGAAACAAAAAGCGGCATTTTTTCATTTAATTATCTTTTTATATTTCCCCAGTTGATAGATTATATTTCTTTATAATTTTTTTAATTCCTAAAAAAATTTTAAACATAATCTGCGATTTTGTATATCCCTACAAAACTATGAGTTTCACCGGTCTACTAAACATATATAGCTATATATTTTAGTAAATATGTAGCTGTATTTATTATTTACATAATTTGAATTTGTGAGGCATTCTACGACAAAATTTGTCTGTATATATGCAAATGTCGGTCTGTTTCCTCGATAGTTCACTTCAAAAATCTACGAGGCTATGCATTTGTATTTACCAGAATTGTGCATTTACCGAAATCGATGAAAAATATATAAGCCATTCATTATTCTAGTCAACTTCCCATATGTTTGACTATGTATTGGTTATCATGAAACTAGGTGGTCAGTTATGTGACCGCAATGCATAAGCGTCTATTCAGTTAAAGCAACGACCTTGGAGTTAGATTTCACTAGAAATTCATTCGAGTAGTAAATTTAGATTGAAATATCCATCTGGCGTTCAACTCCAAAACACTAATAGGCTTCGAGCGCTGGAAGAATTAGAATTGGGGTGAGAGTGAATTAATTAATAGAGGAGTCAATGTGGAGTCAATAATAAATCTTATCAATCCTTTCTAATTGGGCCTTTCAAGTGATATTAATGAAGAGAAAGTTTTTCATACTTTTTTTCTGTGAATAAAAATATGATTTCTAATCATAAAATTATCAATTTTTGGTATTATTACTAATAAATGAAGATTCTTGTAATTACAGAACGGATTATAGTCGCGATAAAGAAGCTACTCGCTGAGGCATGCAACGATCTCAATTTTATCAACAAAGATTTCTTGGCGTTAAGTCAAAAACTCGATGAACAACACTACGACCATCAGGTGAGTGGGAAAGAATTTTTCAAAATAATTCCATTCCACTCTTCTAATTAACCCGTATAGAACGCACTTATTGAAAGTGAACTATTTCCCAATTTTCTGAAGTAGGTGATTTTTATTCTCATGATTTGGCGCAAAAATTTGCAAAGATTGCAGTTGCAATATTTGCAAAAATATTGACGCCATTGTTTGCAAAAAAATTGGAAATGCAAAAGTAATGTCGACTAATTTTCAGTTAGAAGGTGATTGGCGTTTTGCTGCTATGGTGGTCGACCGTATGTGTCTCTTCCTCTTTAGTATTTTCATCGTTATCTCTACTTGTGGTATTATTCTACCACATTTTCTTAACAAATTAAATCAATGAATATGAAATTGTCACTTGAATAAAGTAAGAAAGCTTTCCTTAATTGCAACTCTTCGATACTATCGTTCGCCCTCTCCTCTTTCTCCGTTCACCCCCCCCCCCCCCATCTTCCTAGTTTCTCGTTGGGTCGAAAATTCTAGTAGGTTGCAACAACCAAACAGTCCTATATGAGCAAACACTTTATTTACGGAACGCATTTTTTCTTGATGCGTCTTCTATTGGTCCCGTTCCCCTCCTCCCTCTTCCTTTCTCAGCCCTCCCCATCGATGCCTACCTAAAGTATATTTAGCAACACTCAGTTTCGGTTAGAAGTAGGTGACCTTCGATATTTTAGCTTATATTTTATGGTATTTTATACGGCATTTTTTAGCGCTTGTATGGTATTTTAGCGTATATTTGGCAATTTACTAAGGATTTAGCACTTTATCCGTCCAAGTTACAACATCTCGTGCAGCCCTCTAACCTTTCGTTTAGACATATTTCGTGTTGTTACATTTCCTTTTTTTTCAGTATTTCTCTCAATTTATTTATTATAAAAATACTTTTCTACTGGTAGAACTTCGTTGTGTTAACCTTGCCGTTTATTGATTACCGACATTTTTCTGTATTTTTTCTACTTTTTTATTTCTTTCCATTTTTTTGTTAAATCAATAAATGGATGTTTATTATTGAACTTTTTTAACCACTTACAGCATCTTATTAGATGGAATGTTAAAAGCATTGATAGACGTGGATCATTTTGAATCGGGCGTTTCAAAGTCTATATAAATATTTTTTCTGCACTCTATTTCTGAACCCCTTCCCCTCTCTCGTCTCCTTCAAATCCCGAATCTTCTATATTTGGTGGACTTCTTTATTTCGTATATCCACCGTTCTTTTCCATTTTTTTGCCAGAGCCCAAAATTGTGTAAGGTGGTTATTCTGTGGGGATGTTGTCATTGTGCGTGTTTCAATACACGACCTACAAAACGGAAACAAATAAAAATTGATGCTTATGTTGCACATTATTGGTTTCTGTGTCATGAATAAATAAACGATATCTGTTCTGTTTATAAGTGAAAAAGGTAAATGAGAACACCTTTGCGTATGCTAAACCTTCTCGGAAGAGAATAAGGTGAACGTTGTGTCTGACATTGGCGGTGTCGTAAGCAGAGGGCAGGAGCCGATCCATCTGTCTATGCGGACATCTCAGAGCAAACGAGGGAGAAGCAGTTTATGGCGGAGTATCACGGACCCAATCAAAGACCGAAGGCATCCAAACGATCCGAAGCTCGACCTATACAGGCTCTAGATGGCATCTGAAGCAGCACAAAAGCGATAAATTCGTCGTGACATTGCGTGAAGAATGATAAACGAGGATTGAGTATACGAGTAAATTTGGTCACTGCAGTGTTCGATTAGAGGTAAATATCTTTGGCCGAATCTTCGGTGCCGTAATTAACAGTAAATAAACACCTGTGGGCTAGGTGAATATTAATTAACCAGGTGAAGATGTCATGATGTTTGCTCACTAACCTGTTCACTCATTAATCAGGCACGACATATGAACGGTGATTTTAACTGAGATTTTGTATGAACGGTTAGAAAGCAATGTTTGGTGATCTCATCCTTCATGGTTCATGTTTGCTTGAGTGCTAGCTGTTTATATAGGCAAAGTGTATGAGTAGAATAAGGACTTGAGCGTTCCGAAGCTTTGAGCGTAAGTGGTGTGCATCAAAGGAAGTTTTTTTTGGATGATACATGAGGTGAGAGAAGTAGCCTATGTTGCAATTTTAGGTTCTCAAATAATGTAAGAAAGACATAGGCCTGTTGTATTGAGAAATGTACCTGCAGTGACGTCCGTACCCGTTATTTTGAGAAAAAATTGGCAAAAATTTTTAAAGAATAATCGTTGTAAGATTTAAGTGGTTCGATTTTTACGCCGAAGATCTCTAATTGGTTCAAAAATTGCTCTGAGCGCTTCCGTTAGTCGAGACGGGTGCCTTAGGATTTGGCATATCCACGAAATATCCATTATCCAGTGTAATGTTGTTGCCTTCTCCAATATTCTGCAGAGTATGAGGTTTTCTGTCTCGTACTTCCACCTCAAGTATATAATTGTGGTAGTTGCAGTAAGGTGCGTGGTTCTCGATAAATAGCTGCAAGACTCGACGTTTAGTCTCGAAGCGTAAAACTGGTCGCAGTATTATTCGAACAACCACAACTCTTTGGTTAGTTTTTTGTGTTTAATGAATCCAAGTGCAATTTCCATAGTTTAGGTAGCAATTTTTTATTGCTTTGGTGATGATAGGGTGCGGTTTTGGTCACTAGAACATTTATGACTGAAATAATTCCAAAGCTAACGAATTGTATGGGTCTGCGATAAGACATTTGTGATGTGTGTGGTCGTTTATTTATTTAATTTAATTAATTAATTTATTTTAATCAATAGAGCATTCGTTACGAATAATGTCTCTTCACGTCGCTTCCACCTGCCCCGACCCAATGCTCCGCTGATTTACCTGGCTGCAGCGGTCTTTAGGTCGGGCTGTTGTTGCAGGTCGGTCGCGTGAATGCTGTCTTACCATGTGTGGTATTTGTCTTACCTAAATTATGTAAGTTCAACCAGTTATCTGAGGTTCCCTTTTTATTCACACTAGCGATCTGTTGGAAGTTTTGTATTTGTTTTTTTTTTGCCTCGGTTTTCTTTTATCTTCGTTTTTATTGTCTCTCTTTGTTTGTTAATGCAAACGAAAAAGATACTCGACAGTTCTAGATGTTGGCAAATTTCCAAAATTTGCAGCTACCGAAAAAATGCATCCGTAGTGAATATGCCGAAGAATGTGATGGTAGTGCATGATAGCTAATCGAGCATAGATGAGACGGATTAATGTGAATAACTTTTTCGATTTTAAATAAAATTTAAAAATTTGAATTGTTGACGTTTTAATTGATTCTTGTTTTGCATTGAGATCGCATTCAGGTGGGCAATCTTTAACATCGATTTTGAGTTGCCTGAAGTTGTTTTATTACGAGTTATAATTTTCTAATTTTTCTTTCCAATTTGACCCCTTTCTTTCCCAACTAATATCTTCTTTCACTGCTATTCCACCAATAAAGCGGAGACTGATTTTTAGTTATCCTTTAAGGTCATATTTTAAAAAATAGCGCGAAAATATAGTTGCAAAATGAAATAAGATCAAAAAACTTAAGAAATTGCAGTATTTTGACATGTGCGGCGATTTGTTATACGCGGCGGTCTGCTGTACGCGGCCATTACTGTGGACTGCTGCGTGCGACGATTCTTGCTACACCTGCTATACTCATTCGCTATCGATGTCGGTCTTCGTTCTGTTGCGTTTATATAGAGGAACAAATAGTTTGTTGCTTTGTACGTCTTTTCTTTTTATATGTTTACCTATCTGTCAATTATTATACGTCATTTTACTATCAAATACCTAAGCAATCTAATCGTTTATTTAATTTATTTCACTCACCGCAATTTACTTGTACATGTTGACATTCTTTGAAGATTTTTTGTTTGGTTTTTGAAAGTTTTTTTGCATTTCTTTATAGCTTTTTATGCTAAATCTTTTTGGATTTTTAAATGTCTTAACGATTTGCGATTTCCTAAAATACATCGATTCGTGGATCGCTACTATGAATCTACATCACTACTTCTTTGCTCTGTAACACATTTCTTCAGTATTCAACTATATTGCCTAAGTTTTCAAGTAATGATATTTCTAAAACTTAGATATTTCATTAGAAGCCGATAAACGTTTCACTCAAAGCCTCGCTAATAATGCTTTGAGATCCTTTTTTGTCAGAAGATCGGATGCATGATCAAGTTAGAGAGAATTTTAGACTTCTTTTTTGCTATCCTTTTATTCCGTTATATTATTTTAGAATTAGTGGACAAACCCTTGTTGGCGAGAATAATTAAACTTTTTCCTCTTTTATGATGAAATGTCACTCAAAAAGCATTTGAGTCGATAAGATAAGATGTCGAAACATCGAATAAAACAACAATTTAGTATCACAAATTGTATTATTGCATTAGTTGCTAATTGAACTGGAGGTTTGTTTTGAAAGTAACATTGTATTACAGTTGATAATTTATTGAGTGGAAAGTCGTACGAACTTTTGAAAATAATATAAAATTACAAAGAGTGAAAATATACGTAGACTGGTTTCAAGTAAAAATAGGAATATGGGGATATATGGAGCATTTCTGGGCCGATAACTTAGTGATTACGGTTCGTCGATTAAAGAGAGCTTTATTTATTACTGCTGAAACTCTGCTATAAGTTGTAAATTTGCTATTGATGGCAAATATAAAGTTAAGAAGAGTTTGTTTGAGATGAACGACTCAGAAGCGAAATAAGTTCCGCTTGGCAACGCGATGGTAATTGCTGTGCGTAATATCGCCATAAAGAATGTAAAGGATGCGTTCGACCCGCTTTCTTGGCCAAGTGGAAAAGTGGAGAGAATCTTGTTAGCAGGTATGATTTTTTTCGTGGTATTTTTTTGTCGCAAGTGGATTAGGGATGTGAAAAGGTGTAAACTGAGAATGGTAACGAATAAAGGATCGCGGTGGGTAAAACATATCATATTTGAAATTCAAAAAGTAAGTGAAACTTTTGTTGGCAATAAGAGGGCTAATGTTCACTAATGACCTTCGAGACTTTGCAAGAGTTTTTCTTCTAAATATTTTTTCACCGTCTCAACGCAATGAAAAGATCTTTTCATATTCTTTTATTGTTCAACGTAAGTGCTTTTTTTAAAACGTGAACGTCGACCAAAATTCCATTATAGAATATTTCACTTGATGGAGAAAGTCTAATTCCTGTATTAATTATATTTCAAAACATTTTCATACATATTTTATTGAATATAACTTTATGCATTTAGAAACATAAACGTCTGAAATCCGCCGAAAATAATGGTAACTGAATAAAGCCATTCCACTGGCTGATTTCAAAATATGCATGTTTGCTTTTTAATTGAATTCAGTATCCTTACAAGTGATTGAGTAGATAACAGCTGCGCATGTATAAGAAGAAGCAGTTATAATGCTGATGTAATTATTATTCACATATACTTAAAAACTTGCAGACTCTTTGCATCGATTGACCTCACTGTAGAAATGATGTGGGGAAAACGTAAGGAAGGCTTTGTGAAAAATTTACATGAGCGGTAGGTGCTATTAAAACTTGAATGTTTTAATGCGTTAGCGAATATTTTAGAAATTAATGGCTTCTTAGTTCATATAACCGACATCAAAAACACACAGCGCACCAGCTGAGGCGCTTTTCCAGTACTTTTATTACGATTCAAAAGACTGAGATTTTGAGTATTTTTGCAGAGACATGCACTTCCTCTGGTATAATGTGGTTTGCATTTTCTTCAAAGCCCAGACAGTTTCAAGATTTGTTTTTCGATTTGAGCAGTGGTATTCATCTTTACTTATTCATTTCGTACTCATTGCTTCAACTAAAGCTTTATAAAAATGCAAAATAAGTGAATATCATCGGCTTTGTCTCAATGGGTTTACTTTCTTTCTGAACTGAGTGTGATTGACGTGTTGATACATATACAGGGGAATTAAGTTGAGGTTTGAAGAATGTCGGTGCGTCATTTCAGCGATCAGCTTGTGATGAAGAACGCTCTTTATGTTATCAGGTGATGCAGTCGGCTGTTAATAACGACGTGGTAGTGGAGAGGGAAGGTAAGGGGACGGAAGGGAGGAAGCAGGATTAATTTTCTATTGCTTGTCTGTAGGTTATAATTTCCATTGGGTTAAAAATTCTTTCATTATTGAAATCTTCTTTGAATCGGAGGTCGAATTAAATCGTACAGAATAAAAATCTGCAAGGGAAATTTTTTCGTTAGACAAACTTTTCAAAAACTGCAGCGTAAAAATGCTTGTTTAAGCACAAAAATTCATTGCATGTAAAGTCTTTCCCTCATTTGGAGCTTTTAAATTGAAAATTTTTTCATTCAAATGATCTCTGACGTCTCAATCTTTCTTTTTCTCTCCCTCCGTTTCTTCCTCCTTTATTCTTTAATTCTCTCATTTTCTCATTCCTTATAAAAATTGAATTTTTCCGTCGTTGTGAGAGACTAATCAGCATTTGGGAAATCGTATTCCTAATTTGTGTTTTCCAGGGTGATATGAGCCTACCGCAATGATGTGTGCCTGACTTCATAAACGCGGCTTTCAGTCTGCAGGTTGAAGTTACGAATAGGTGCGGTGTCGATGGACCGACGAGGTTAGCTTTTCATTTATTTAGTCCTTCAATAAATTCTGCTGTTGAACGGCATCACCTTCTTATATAAATGCTCGCATAAAATACGATCTTCAAGTGTTTTTCAGATTCTTTTCCGAGTTTATTGCATAATTTCATACATCGGCACTAATTTCAGAGTGGGCCATCGGCACTAATTATGTAAAGTTTGGTTTGCTAGCTTTAATGAATGTTGCTTCCGCAGTGGAAGTGCTAACCTATAGGAATGTCGTCTCGCCACAGTTGTTAACCTGGTCGTTAGCACTGCACCGAAATGTAGCATCACGAAAAATTCTCTCGGCTTTCCCTTGCGGATCGCTAAGACCTTATTTTTTTGCGCTGCATTTTTTCATCCCTCTATCCTATTAAATCCTCTATGTGTTTAATTCTACTCCCCTGTTGATAGTTGAGTTATTTTATTTCCTCTCGAGCATATAAACGTTTAAGCGGTTTTTATTCTTCGGTTATTCGTCTTTGTTTTGTTGAGATAAACTTTGGTTTCTTAATTTTCATTATTTATTCTACTTGAAGAAACGTTGATGGAAGGATTTACTCTTTTCATATCAAATTCACTACATATTTTTTACGTTTTTCTTAATTTCTTTGGAATTTATTCAGCAAAAATAAATGCTTTCATCCGAACAGATAATTAGGCGTAAGTCGATTAAGCGATGTTGATTAACGATCTGCTATTTATAGTCTATTTGGCAGATCGCTGACCTCTGAAATGAGGTTCCATTCACAAAGTTCCATTTATTTGCACTCCGAGCCAGGGTTAACTTATTTTTGAACAACTAAAGGCCATTCGTCTCTTGCCAATGAAAAAGTGCTCTCATTATTCATTGCATTTGTCTGCAGTTGTTTTTGACAAAGGAATCCAAAATCTGCTTCATAGGAAAAAAAGTGCTCATTGTTGATAGTATTTGTCTGTAGTCTTCATAGGAAGTATTTTTAACAAAAGAATCTACTTTGCATGCTGCAATGTTTATAAAAAAAAAAAAGAAAACACGGAGAAATGTTTACAGGATTCAGTGGCATTTGGCTTTAGTAGTGACCGGAAAGGGGATGACGCGTATGCATTCGATTGGTCAGCGCCGTCGAATGTCGTTCGGAATGATGAGCTGGAACTGAAGAGCGGTGAAGACGAAGAGGAGACCATTGAATCAAATGATGACCGGTCGAAGAGTGTTGTTAAGGTGAGGTATCCACCGTTGTTTCCATGTACTGTGTTGTCATCCCACTATCTAGTACTAATAAGTGACTCAGAAATAAAGTTTTGAGTCAATTCTTCTGTTGTTGTGATCGCTTATCGATGTGACAACTTCAGGTTTTTTTACATTCTGCATCCTGAGTTAGAATTAAGTGGATGATGTCGGAATAACAGTAAATGGGCAACTTCAAAGGGAAATGGTGTATGGGGATATTGGACTTCCTTTTGGGAAATGAAACGATTTATTGGGAAAAGTAGGTGTATGAGGATGATATAACGAAATGCCAGATGAAAGTACTTAATTGCGAATGCGGTAGGGACGCATTTATGAACAAATTGGGACAGAACATGAAGTGGGAACGTAACGGAAAGACCGAAGATCACTTTCGGTACAGGGTTATCAGTGTTGTTGAATGTAATATTTGCAAAGAGAAGGGTAGAGGTGAAGTTTTTAAAGGCAAGGAATAAAGGCCGGATGATAGGGATTTGAATGAGGCTGACCTTAAAAGTTTTCGTAGGTACAGATGGTTGAAGCTTTTGAAATGGGCTTATAAAGGTATGGTCATTCAAGGGGGTAAAGCAGTTCTCTTTGGGCTACTTGTACACTTTACCGTAAAGGCAGATGGGAAGCTGGCCGTTCATTTAAGTGTCTTATTGACACTTGAAATTTTTTAGGATCTGTTAGCTGCTTTCAGACCAAGTAACTATCCCTGTGAAAGTTATTTGGTCTGAAAGCAGTTGACACATCCTAAAAAACACAGGGTTATTGTTATATGAGTGTTGTTGTTTTCTGGTGTGTTTTATGAGACTGTACAAAAGTTTGTATGGTCAATTTGGATGGAATGATGTACCTAAATGAAAGAATGGGTAGTAATTAATGGGGTGGCGAAGAAATCTTTCCGATTTCACTATGCAGGGAAAAGAAGTCTAATTTATAACTGAGCAATGTGGGGCATTCTTTTTAGAAAAGCAATAGCCATAACAAACCTGGAATAGATGGGTAAGATGGGGGGGAGGGATGATTGGGTAGGGGGAATGATAGTTTCAGTAATATGTGTGGGCAAATTGATGGTTTTTTTCGGTATTGTGTTGCAGTAAATAGTAGCGTTTTGCAAAAAAATTCTGCTGCATCGTGCTTGGTGGGTTGTTAACATGCTACAGTAATCATAGGTTTTCATTTCAATTGGTGGTGCTGTAGAGGTGGAGGGTTACAGTAAATGCGAACCGTTCGCATTGGGACAAAAATGTTGGAGGGAAATTTGAACGAGCGAATTTTCCATATACAAGCGCATATCCTTTTGTTCTCTTCAGTTCGTTCACTCATTCCTTTCGTTGTTTTTGGAAGTCCTCTTTTTTTCCTACCCTTTTCTAACAAATTGCACACTATTTTTTCGCTTTTTCTTTGTATTTTGATGTAATTCGGTAGATATTTTTGTTGTTTAATGTATTTTGGTGTACTCTTGATGTACTTGTGTTTTGAATATTTTGTATTTCCTCATTCCTTTGTTGTTTGATGAAGAGATTTATATTGGTAATTAATTGTTATCATCACTTAATGGGAATGTTTATCAATAACAGTAATAGAGTGATTTTGTTGCGTTAGAATATATTGCATTGAGGAGCATCAAATTTGCATTCTTTGAAGTAGTTTCAATTGGAGTGCTGTAATGGTTTGCCGACTTGTGCTAAGAATCTTTAAGTTTCGTATATATATATATATATATATATGGAAATCTCCCATCATTTAAGTCATTTAGTAAGGTTTTGTAGCGCATTTGCAATTCTGTATTCGTTATCCTAGTCGTCACGATTACCAAAAAAGGGTTTAGCTTTGATTGCTTGTCGGATGCTTCCCGTTTGTTATTTAGATAATGTCTCTTAAGTAGGCAAGAAATTGTTTTTGAATTTGCGATATGTTTGCTGTTTTACCATTATTATGAGGAGTTTCTTCAATTTATGGGATATATATATATATATATGTCTGCTTAATAAAATATTCGAGGAATTAATTTTGCACTTTTGAAAGTATCTCAGTATTTAGTGCTTTCATTTTCGATGCCTTTTGCGATTTTTCTTTTATTTTTATTTTTTTGTAATGTTTACATGTTCATCGTCCTTATAAAATCTAATCTCCCTCGTTTTGCACTTGCTGAGGTTTTGTGTTGGCAATAAATATCTTCTACAATAATAGGACACAGAATAAATCCTTTTCATCGCTTGTATTATCCGTGTTTTATACATTTGAGTGTTATTATTCACATTTTCCTATCGCCTTGATTTGATTGATGAAGATCCACTTGACCCTTCTAATGGCTTTACATAGTAGATTTCGTTTTGCTCTTTTTAAATTTTCCAAGTTTATTAAAATTGAATTTAATGTTGTTGTTCACTCTTTCGTGGTCAACTCATCGTATACTCATTGGCCGCTGACCTTCGAACTAAATCTACGAAGTGGGTATTCGGCTATTCGCTTATATGATCTCAGTTACATATAGGTCGAATATTTAAGTTTATATGAGTAAATGGATACAGTGAGTAGTGATAAAGTTTTAAAATAGAAAAGCTTTTGAGTTGTCGATAATCAGTGTAAGAGTGAGAGATAAATTATTCGGATCTGACAACCGAATGCAACAAAACGCAAAGCTAGTTAGTTGATTGTTTGCGAATGGTAAACATCCGATGTTCAGTGGATAAGGCGTGGTGTAAGGATCAGCCGACTTAATATACCTTCGTCAGTGTGTACAGACAGCAGCGTCCTGTCTTTGTTGATGAAGTTTTGTAAGATAGCTTTAATTTACTTCTCAACACTGGTACTAGTTTGCATTCTAGTATGTCCCGCATCAATCGAGAGGAAGGGTTTTATCGATCGGCATCTGGGCTGTCATCGAATTTTGATTTGCTTTATTATCTGTTTCGCATAGAAAAATACGGCCTTTACTTGTAGTTACCTCTTTATCTCAGGTGCTTATCGTTCAATGCCAGCTTATTCCTTTTTTGCAGTTGTTTTCTACTCCATCATTTCTGATCTTTTCTCTTCTTATTCCATTCATTTTAGCAGTAATTTGATAGATTTTATGATATTTATGATGCGTCTCGGCAAAGCGGTTTAGTTCATTCCTGATGTGTTTTTCTCCATGTGAATTGAAAAAAAACACGACTGAAGTTACCACTAACTATTTTACTTTCAGTAGAATTGAAAAAGTGCGAAGTACGAAGTTTCAGTAGAAAAAATTGACAATCGGGTCGATGTCCCGTTTGAGTGCGAAGAAGGGGGCGGATACTGAGGCAGGTAACATTTAATCCTTCAACAATTTATCATTATCACACTCGAATGGGCAACCTCTGCATAGTTTTGGTTTGTGTATGGTTTGCTCGAGGGGACGGAATAATTAAATAAAACGATAATTAAATCACATATTTCTTTGATGTAGGCGCATCTCGTTTTATACTATCTTCATTTATTCAGTTAGTGACGCATAACCCGTTTTAACGGGGGGAGGGGGATAAGAGGATTGTGGTATTGTATCGATTGATATTTATTGTTTGGTTACGCTTTAGCCAAGATTTGGTTCTTTAGTATAACCACTAATATCTTCTTTCAGTGCTGTTCTACTAATGGAAGAAGAGACTTATTTTTAGTTACCATCTAAGATCATATTTAAAAAAATGGCGCGAAAAATATAATTGTGAAGTGAAATAAGATCAAAAAATGTAAGAAAACGCAGTGCTTTGGTAGGTTTCTTGCTCTGCACGACGTTTTGGTATGCGCGGCGGTTTGCTATACGCAGCTATTTGCTACAAGCGGCGATTACTGTATACTGCTGCGTTTGACGACTCTTGCTTACTTGCTACATTCATTCGCTATAGCGATATCAGTCTTCGTGCGGTCATATTTGTATCGGCTGTATTTTTATCGAGGGATATCAGAGGTTTAGAGGTTTCATGATTAGAGAGGTTTCATGGAAATACGATGGCCTTGTCATTACCGTTTATGCCTTCCCAAATATTCTCGTTTAAACTGTTGATTGTTAACACTAATATATATATATATATATATATATATATATATATATATATATATATATATATATATATTTATATATTTATATAAATTTTTTAGGAATATAATATTTAAACTGTTGTTTATATAATGTACATATATATATATATATATATATATATATATATATATATATATATATATATATATATATATGTAATATCTTATGCACAAAAAAAAATTTTTTTTATATCCTAATAAACTTTAGGGAACGTCGCAAATTTAGGCTCTTTTCAAGCAAGTCGTGAGTGTACGCGTCGTTCACGTCGAACGACCTGGTCTTGAACGACCATAACCCGAGAAAGAGCTGCAAGGAGAAAAGATTGTGACATGTTTGATGAATATAAATTTGAAAATTTTTATAATTGACGTCCATCTCAATTTTAGGCTGTTGTATTCGTATGGGTATTTTACCAAAAGAGGATGGCGAGAGTATAACGACACTGATCGTTTCACAGCAAATCGCCACAATTACATCCACAGGTAATTTTTCGCTTATTTTTCTGTATTCTATGATAGACGTGATAGGCGACTGACCCCTTGCTATGGTCAATTCCTCACTTTCTCTGTATTCTTTGAAATAGAGAGAGTTTATTAAGTTTATTGGATAGTATATCATCGGATCTTCGTTGTTGTTGGTGATCGAATATAGGCTTATCTTGTTCACTATCAGCAACTTATCAATTGATTTCTGTTCATAATGAAATGTGGATTCAAGTGGACCTTGATGTTGACTACTTATGAACATTCTAAAATAAGCTGCCATATATTCTGAAACATTTTAAATGATTTCAGAATGCTCTATCTATAGGGGAGGATACAATTTCTAAGTTATTGTACTGATAGAGTTTCTTTAAAAATCGTAGTTTCCGACGTATTTTCATTGAGACCGTTGATGAAAGGCTACATTGCATGACTAGACTTTATGTCGAGGCATCCAAATTGTTTATATTATTCATATTCTTTCATATTATTCATATTCTAGTAAAAATGATTTATATTATTCATATTTTTTCATATTATTCATATTCTAGTAAAATTTGAATTTAATAGACGATGCTTATACAAAATTATTATTACGTGCAAGAGCAATCTGCAAGAGAGATAGTTCCGTCATTGCGACAAAATACATCAAATTAACCCAATATGCATAAATTCTGTGAGAAAAAAGTGACAAAGTTGGGATGCTGAAAAAGTTGCTTATTTATGCACAAAAACTGTATTCAACTTTTTCATGCATGACTTTTTGGTACTGTTGTATAGATTTCTTTTTGCTCGCTAGGTATCATAGCCTCTTAGAGGGGGGAAGGGGTTGGGAAATGGGAGGAGGAGAACTAGCTGTTTAGGTGAGAAAAGGTCGCAAACGCGCTATTATTTATCACCTAAATTTGAGTGCGCAAATTATTTTTGAAATGCTGGATAGATTTGTCCTGAGAATTGCCTTCATAGGATGATTTCGATCCATGAAGTGCTCATAGTAATGTTGTCTCAAAAAGAAGAGCACTATTTTTGAGAAATTGTCAAAATTTTTGTCGAAATTCTTTATTTATTTTATTACTTTCTATCGTGAAGAAGCACGAGCGAAAGATGGATGGAGCAGACCCGAGGAGGACGCGAACGCGAGAAACAAGCCGAGAGAGATGCATGTCTCGGTGATGAAAGCTGCAAAGCTATCCGAGGAAGATGCTCATCGCGGAAGGCGAGGACAGTCACGCACTGATTGGACGCGGTCATCAAGAGAGGATGAACGTGAACGTGAGAATTTCGCCAAAAAGGAAGCGTATCGCCGGAAGCGAGGAAGGGAACGCGACCTTGAGAGGAGTGCAGAGGAACAAGCTTATGGACCTGAAGGAGGCATGGGATGGGAATATGAAAATCCGGCAGAAGCAGATGCTCGTCGACGCGATCAACTAATGCGTGCAGTGAAAAGTGAGGGCTATCAAGTGGAGCATAATGAGCCGCCTTTTCTACGGGCGCAATTGGAATTCGATGCCCAGAAAATATTCGGTCGAGTTGCAGATATGAGAGGATATTATGCCATCGAAGCACGAAGTATTGTCGGCACACTTGCCGGGTACTGTCTTTTGAATTTGCTCATAAATTTGGTGCTGTTTTATTTCAATTTCTCTCTTAACTTAAATTCGTACGTGAAGTAAGAAATAGATGAATGCAAAATGTGCAACGAGGTTTGTGATAATGCATTTCTGGAAAGCGAATAAGGGGAAGATTCCCATATGAAGACATCCGGATTTTCGATTTCCGTACAACGTTACTACTTCCTATAACTGAAGAGAAGTATTGATTCTCGTGCATCTATTTGCATAGTTACATATTTCCTTTCATGCCACTTTATGGTTTCTTTTTGCCGTAACGAAGTTATTCTTAGATGACTGTGGATTGATGATACAGTTTTCACGGGCCTATTTGCATATTTTCAAATAGTCCATATGTTCATCTCATTATAGGGGAAATTATCAGCATTTTTATACACTGCACGTTTATACTAAGAGTAATTTATGGCGTCTGTTTATAGCTTCTATAACTCTTTCTTTATTTATTTGTTCTTTTCATAATATTTTCCACCATCTATGTCCACTCAATCATCTCAAATGCGATAATGGAAGGTGCACTCTCAATGTGAGTATAATTTTCGTTGAATTTATGCAATAATATTGCCTCTAAATTTCGATTTCCTTCACAACAACCTCATTTCGTTTATTAATTATTTGTCTTTACTCACTTATTTGTTTCTTCTTTGTTGCTACTTTTTAGAAACATAAAGCTTTATGTACCGATTAGATAGTTTATCGGTTGATAGACCAATCGATAAATTATTGCATATGTTTAACAATTGACGGTCTTCTTTCAAAAACGCAAGTCTTAAAGACACGCCAATTTATTCTTTTTTTTTGGTTTACTACCTCCGGGTTTACATTGTTTAATTTTTTATGTCACTTCTGCAATTTATATCTTGTATTTAGTATGGACTCAATTTTCTGTTGATATCGAATAATCTTCTTTTTTTGCCTTTTTGAAGAGATGATTTTAGATGTGGCTTTGCGATGGTGAAAGTGACTGTGGTGACAATAGTGACGAAGATATTAAGCATGGATGTCAAAAGAGTCAACAGCTCGCCATCCGTTATCTATACGAAAATGTAAGTGGGAATTTTTCGGAGTCAAAAATCACTTCAACATTGAATGATACTCGCTGTGCAAAAAAGTTTGATGATTTCAATATATAATTCACTTATTGATATCTAGCAAATTAGAGTAAAGTGAGAGAGGTTTATGGTATATTTTTGGGGTAGTGTTGTGATTTGGGCACAATAAAAGTTGAGGTTTGAGAGATGTTTCATTGCATATTGTTTTATTCTTAGAATTATTTTGCAGTAAAGCGGTATCCATTGTTGATTTGATATATTTTTTGATGAGGAGAATTCAGATTTTTTTTGCTATCCAGTTACTTGATCACGTTTTAATTATGGATCTTTCGATTTTTTTTGTGGATATTTATTTTCCAGTTGCTTTCATATGTTCAACTTTCGTGGAATTTCCATATTTTATTATTAGGTATTCTCTCCGAGAGGAAAGTGGGTCTGATTCGATTTGCGAATCACTCAAATATTCAGATACATAGTAATTTTATTTCTGTTCTAGTATCCAGACATCTTGAGAGGTTCTATTTGAGTGCTTAAATGGTAACGATTTTTTGAAAATTGAAACAATTAGTTAATATATTCCTAGTGAAATTTTATATGAATATTTAGGTGGTATTTAATTCTCTATTCTCTATCAGTTGTGATTTACTTACGTATGTACATTTGTTTATATCCTGTAGCATTTTACTCGAACACTGAACGATTTGTTTATCCAGTTGATTTTTCCTGAGTTTTTTGCATATTTATCTAGATTTCATTCAGAGATCATTCTTTTAGCTCCTTAACAAACAACTAATTGGCATATTTACTATGGCACTTACTTGTTTTAATTGCTTTTACTTTTTCGTTACTTTCCTCACTCACAATCATCAAGAATTTTCGAAGAGCGATCTCATCGATTCATTGAGCTAAAAGATATAAATGCTGGCTTCGGTTATTTTAAAGAGTGATAAATAAGACCAATATGAATTGTGTGTATATGTATGGCTATGAATGCCGATATATGAGTGGAGATGAAAGCAAAGATTGCCATTGCTCGAATGTTTAGGTTCCATATCGTAGAGCACCCGGCACATTTATTCCAATTCATATTCTCTGCGATTGTATGAGCCACTGTCCTGGAGGCACAGATGAGGGAGGTCGTTGTGCTGGAGATCTATGTGCCGCAGACCGTGCTGGTTGCTCATTCAAGTGCCATATGAGCCCCGATGGACTGCTCTGTTCATGAACAGGTAGGCCTCCAATCTATTCAACATTTTTATTGTAAGCCTAAAAAATTTATGAGAAATGGGCGGCTATTAGCAACTTTTCATTAATTTTTTTTTTTTTTTTTTTTTTTTGCAGAAATAATATTGCTTAGGTTTGCAGTGTTCTTCTTCAGTAGTTTTTATAGATGTCTATTGCATAGATTCTTGACATTATATTTCTCGAGCTTCTTTCATAGATGCGGCAATGTCCAATGTAGAATGTTGATGACATTCATTTACACTAGGAGACGTGGTGAGAAATGGTGACGAGTTTATATTTGCGGGGTTGCATCGGGTTAAAAAACATTTCATAATTGTGACCGTGAAGGACGTCTTTAAAGGTAAGATGAAGATAGGGAACTTGATGTAGAACTTGTAACTTTTCGCCGAGAATATGGTAGGAGAATCTCCGTCTTAGCAAAGAGTTCCTGTGGAGCTAAGGAAGATAAGGTCAACGGAATATCCATTGGCCTCCTAGATAAGTTCTGCAGCTCAATCTCGGCTTGCAGTCGCATTCTTACTCAACAAAACTGATGTAAAAAAAGAGGGTAGAATGAGACAAAAGGGATGAATCATGAACAAAATTTTTTGTCCCATGTATTTCCCATTCCATCGTTGTTGAGCAGAGATCGCTGCTGAGTACAAATACTGGAGAAAGGGAATTTGCCTATCGAAACGCAATCGCATTTATTGGTCGGATGTCATTTAGGTAATTGGGGAACATTTGCTGCTCAAGTTGAGAATGCAGTTGCGCTCGCATGAGGTTCGGTCGATGATAAAATATATTGGTACCCTATATAATGTATTTTCACCCGAATAGTATTCATTGGAACAACATTGGAAATTATTGGATTTCCCATATTATTGGAAAATCCGATAATATGGAAAGTCCAGTTAGGGCCAAAATGGTTCTCCCTAGTCCCTTAATATTTCTGTTATAGTAGAATGATGAAGAAATGTGATGAAGTAAGCACAAAGTTCAACGATAGCATTAGTTTTGATTAAGTTGGTAAGGTCGTATATCTGTGGCACTTTTAAATGAAAAATTGCAGGGGATTATTTAAAAGAATATGGTGGGAAGATGATTTATTAGTTCACAAAACATTATAAGTGCTATAAATGTGACTAAGATTGGTGGTTATCGATTGATCAGCCTATGGATCAATTTAAGTAAAAGTTAAAATGTTTTGCTGAATTTTATTAAAGAGGGACAGAGTTTGGTAATTACTTGAATTAAATTGTGCAGCGAATAATTGTTGCTCTATGATCAAATTATTTCTTAATTTTTAAGAAGCGTCCATTTAAAATTAATACAATGTTGAGTCGACCCGAACTCGTTGATCAACCACTCGCCTTATATTACGACATTTTATAAAATTGTCGAAAAAAATTCCAATGATTTAATTCTATAACTTCTATTGTTTCTTTGCTAAATTCATTATATGACGATGAAATATGGCTCTTATTTATTTAAAATATAAAATGGATTGATCTCTTCAGGTCATTATGGGTTTCTTTCGGTATTGTGTTGCACTAAATGGTAGCGTTTTGCAAAAAAATTCTGCTTCATCGTGTTTGGGGGTTATTAACACACCACAGTAATCATAGGTTTTTATTTGAATTGGTTGGTGGTGCTCTAGAGGTGGAGAGTTACTGTATATGCGAACTGTTCCATTTCGAACCAAAAAATACTGGAGGGAAATTTAAACGAGTGAATTTTCCGTACGCAAGCGCGTATTCTTTTGTTGTCTTCGCTTGGTTCGTTCTTTCGTTGTTTGTGAAGGGTCTGTTTTTCTCATGCTGTTGTTAACAAATTATAGGCTAATTTTTCGCTTTTTCCTTATATTTTGATGTACTTCGTTGGTCTTCTTTTCTGATTTTGAAACTGTAGTACGATTTGCATATGTTATGGCATTATAGATAACACTGCTGAGATCGGTGCATGGATCGATCCTGCAGGATTTATAACGTAGGATTCTTCAAAAATGCCCTTTATAACGGTATAAAGTTACACATTTCTCCCTAGTGGTGAATCAGTGGGCGAAGTCTTTAATATGTGTTCATTTGCATATTTAATTGTTCTTTCCGGTCGGTCGCTGATCTAGTTGGCAGACCGACCGATTGACGTATTAGTGCTGGTTTTGGATATGACGTTTTGTTAAAATTTTGCCACGGGTAATGTTATGGCTGTCGACTATTATCCCTTCTACACTCAGTAATAATCCAAAGGTGTAGATTGCCCGTAAATGTAGATGACAAGGAACACATCGTGTATATGCGGTTTCAACATCGAGCGTGCATGTTGAGTTTTGTTTTATGCATGTAGAGAGAGGATTTTTTCTCCGGAGTCGCATATAAACGCTCCGGAGTCACACAAAAGAAAAGCCAAGATTTTTTCGTTGTAATATTTCAACAGTAATATAGTGGCTATGCAAAATAGCTTCTAGAGGAATGAAGGTGTTTCAGGAATTCAATCACTACATGGCATTTGCCGATGGTGTGTGCAGGTGGCCGATGGTATAAATATTGGCGAGGCATTACCCCCACACGCACGCTAGTCGGAATACGCATCCTTCCAGAGGCATTTATGGTGAGATTTGATTATGAAATCTGTCTGAATACCGAGAATAGCGCAACGAAAACATGTTAGGGAGGTGGGAGGGGGGAGGAGGAGGGGAGAGAGATATGTAATAATATAAGCAAGAGAGATGAATATGATAGGAAGCTGTCAGATGTTTTATGGTTTATGCCTATGAACGTCGTCAGATCATATATTGCTGATGAAGGATGGAGATGGTAACTGTTGAGTAAATCAGCGATGTTAGTCATAAATAATCTAAGAGAACATTTCTGGGCCCATTTTGCCGATCTTACGTTGTAAGCGTTTATGTTGTTCTTATTGAAACTAACTGAAATTGATTGAAATTCAACAATATTGTAATATTTCCTTTAAGCAATATTGAAACGTTTATATGTAGAAATGTTTGTGGAAGTACTGTACAATTCATTTGAAATATACCGTCTTTTCAAAGACTTCATGAATTGGGCAGTGGCTAAGCTATAAAGGGTCTTTAACCTCATATTTCTGGCTGAAATGGTTGTAAAAGAACGTTTTTTCATAGAATACTTAATATGTACTTATATGGCTTAGACGATTTTTATCATTGATAGAAAATATAAGGGCAGCAATAGGACACGATAGCAAGCTGGTGAATGTGATCGCAGCATTCGTTTTACGTGTAGTTGATTATTCCGTTACCGTAATGATTTGAACTAACCCCCAGTTGTACTATTATTGATTTGTGATTCTGTGCTTTTACAAAACCTCTCTATGCAAAACGAGGCTACAGAATAGTGGAAAGTATTCTTTTTGTTGATTTTTATATCAATATATATGGGAAATTCAGCAAAATTCATTATTGGCGTGACTTGCAGCTACAGGAATTGTTGTCATAGAATAGGATTGCTTAGAAATAATGATTTCTCTGTAGAATACTCTCTTAAACCCGAAAAGATCTCAAACGTTAGAAAAATCCCTCTCTCAACAATTGGAAATACGTTTTCACACTACTGTTCGGTCTGCAGTGGTAACGAGGTGGTGTTGACTTTTACCAACAAATCTTTTCCTTCGCACTTAGAATCGATAAAGATGAGTCGATTAGCGTTGTGTAGGTTTAACCCCTGCAATATTTTCTATTCATCTGAAGGCGTTTGAAAATTGCTGCCTATCTTCGTCTGAGATTGCAGTTCACTCATACTCGAGATTCGGAGCTCGGGCGAACGTAGTGAATGTATGCAACCATTTTAAACACATTAGGACTGCGCATAATGGGGAGAATGGAGAGTGATTTTGCTTTGTGCAAGTTCAACTAAACGTCAATTTATTGCGGAATTGGCGTTTAGTAGACTTTTTTTCTAGTTTTAAGTCGGTTCTCTAATAGTTAGGTAGCTTCTTGTTTCATATGCAGAATTCATTTTCTCTCTCACCGTTATTTCCCCTAGCAATGCTGTCATAAAGTTTGCACTGCCTTTATATTGTTTAATTTCTTCTCTTTCCTACATATTGAAAATATTCACTTATATGGATGATGTTTATGTTTTTCTCAAAAATATCCACATTATGTGCGTTTTGATAAAAATTGGTAATTCTTACGTTTGTGGAAATATAAGCGGTAAAATGGAAGCGGTATGAAAAGGCGAAGTCTTTTTCGATACAGATTCTTCATAATTTAACTGGTTTGTTGAGTGAGCACTAGTGATGTTTTTCTGGTCGTATTTTCATTGTAATCTGATGTCCGATTTTCTGGTTCTTTAAAAAATCTTTTCCTTGCATATCTGTGGCAGGTGACTAAGGGGTGAAATATTGTCGTAAAGGTATTCGTTCAGGCGCAAAGAAGGTAAAAGTAAGGCATACGGCAAATAAACATGCTGACGGTACAACCGGGGTTGTTTTCACTCCGAACGAAGTGGGTCGCTACACTATCGACGTTGAGTTCAATAACCGAGCCATCGGCGGTGGGTACTAAGTTGTTTCTTATGTTTGTTTGGGAGTATTCACAGTGAAATTACCTCATCGAATAATGTTTTTTTTTTAACCTTTAAGAACTCATTTATTTTTATAGCACTGTGGACTCATCGTTTCATTGTCATTTTCTAATACTTCTGTTTTGCACACTTTTTCACTTGTATGATTTTTTTGCGTTATTTTTTCACTAACATAACCTCGTTATCGGATATTAAATAAGCCGTTGTTGGATTATTCTTCTGTGATTTACTACTAGGAGATATTATTTTTTTTTGTAACGGTGCTGTTATTTTCGAAATTTCAGTTCAGATGTCTTTCGCCTTTCCCGTGGTCAGAGATTTTTGGATCGTGAAAAAAAGGGGAGGGGAAGGGTCATTAGAAGAAAATAGGAGCAAACAACCCAAAAAGTGGGAGAAAATTTATTAGTATCCTTTTTTTTCTATAGGCTATCTTCTTTGAAGATTTCATTTTCATTTCCATCGAGGCATCTCTATTTATATAGTTGAGTTCTTATTAATTGAGTTTTATTTATCGTCAATGATAGAATAATATTAAATAAGACACCATTCCTTATATGGATGTCCAGTCTCCTATATCGATACAAAATATATCTTAATTCAATTATTTATTTACTATTATTCCAATAGTTTATGCACTGTTTATTACATAGTCTACCTTCGATGTCATTATACTAGTTATTTTCTCCGTAAAATCATTCATAACTTTTCCGTTAGGTGATGCACTACTTACACTAAGCGGATAATTTGTAATGTGGCAATAAATGAAGAGCTGAATTCGGAGAAAGTTTCATATTTGTGTTAATTTAATTTCTGAATATTAAATATTTTTAAGGAAATCCATGTGACGTCGAAGTGCTTGATCTTCATAAAGTGGTGGTCAGTGATGAGACTGCCGATGGTAATGGTGAAATCGATTTGGCAGTACAATAAAGAAATATTATTGACGTCGACGCGACTGCCGCCGGATCTGGTTAGCTTAGCGATTAGAGATTCTTCTTGCTTTTTATGAGATGTATTGAAGGTTTTCCTATGGCTGTGTGGAAATTTTTGCCCGATTTTTGGAGAAATTCGAGTCATAATCTCGACAGAATGTCATTTCCATTTTAGCATCACATTTGTGAGAGTTGCTCATTTGTGAGAGTCATGTTATGCATATATGCGTTTTGTATCTTTATATGTTCTAGGTAACCATCTACCTACTAGTTTCAAGCCATAAACCATAAAAGGTTCATGCGGTAAGACATGATAGACATGACCTATGTGGATTGTGGATTACAACATATTTTCTTTTGGACTCATTGGTGTTTAATATCACCGTAAGTTTTGTAAGCTAAAATCGCTGAGTGAACGAATCGAGCGTGTTCCAAAAAATAATTTTCGTTCGGGATGTTTTAGCAACTGGTAAGCCTAGGAAACCGCATTTTACTGTTTTTGAAATATTTAAATATAGATTAGCCCGATGACCTGGCATCCTAAAATACTAAAGCGAATGCCATGTGTTGCAAGCGATTTGCAATTTTTTTTTTTTTGCTTTTATGTACTTTGGGCGTGTGCGGCGTGTGCTATGGGCATAATGAAGTGTTTCCTAGGTAGTACCATAGAATTTAGATTATGTTGTACTTTCATTTGTTCTTACCTGGCTGAGCATTGATCCATCATGCTTAATTTCATGATCGTGTGCAATGAGCATTGCTTGCAGTCAGAGATGGCTCGTTGGCCAGATGTATTGAACATGTGCGATGAAGTTGTCTTAAGAGCGCTAACACATGTGGACACTCATGGTGTATTGACGGCAGTCGACGCAGAGCCGATTGTTGTACGACGAGTTGCGCTGTGCTCTCGTTTACGGCTTTGCTGTTCGAGAACACCTTTACGCGTTCCATGTACAACTCCGCTGATGTTAGTTTTTTCCTTTTTCTGAGTAGATATGCAATTTTTGTATAAAAGATGTCCTTAATATTATGTGATCAATCTGCTAGGAAAGGCGTAGTAGCAGCTGAAGAAATGCTGGAATCGGTTTGAGATTCGATCTCACCTCTTCCTCTGAAATAGGCAGGAAGAACAACATGGTGACTAATGCCCTCATTGTTTAGTTGTAAAAAAGGGATGGCGTTAGGTTGTGAATGAGAGTATTGTCAGAAATTTTTTGTTTTTTTTTAAACCAATAGCAAAAGGTTCGAGAAAGAGGCGAAAAGAGGTACAGGCCGAGTAAGACATTGCTCAATGGTGAGGGCATGTTAAGGAATCCTTCCTTCGTTCCTTCCCATAGTTCCAACTGGAAGGGATTTGTAAGTGGATAGTTCAATGTAGGGATGGTAGTGGTTCCTCTAGTGAAGAAAAGTGGATCGATGAATAAAGTTCAGAGAAGTAGAGGCGATGAGAATACGATTTGTTGCAGGGATAAGGCGCATTATTAGAAGTGGATATCCTTAAAGGTGGGGTAATATAATTATGAAGAGAAGTGTTCTAGTGGTTTCGAAGGAGAGTGCACACGTGATGCTTTTTCCTGCACGTATGAGGAGCAGAGTACGGTTTTGATAGGACCATCGAGTGTTGGCATATGCATCGAATATTTTAGGTGATAGAATCGCTGTCTTGGAAGTACTGGGATGCGGACGAGAGAGGTGGAACGTTTATGTGGGTGAACTACCGGCCGGCATCATCGCATATCTTAACGCGTGCTTCCATGGAGGGGAGAGCAGGTGCAAAGTTGTGCATAGCGGGCAAGCATTACTCAACGCAACGTCGACTCACACGTCGAGCGACCGATCACTGTTGTTGCACGTCTCAAAGAAGATGCGATTATCGAACTTTTTTCAAAGCGGTAATCCATTTCGTTTTGTTTTTTTTACGTTTCGTAGTTTCCATTGCATTTACGTAAGTTGAGGGTGTTTCTGCATAGTGGACTTATGCTTATTTTTATCGTTTGCTTAGTGTCGCTTTGAGCTGTAACGTAGAAGATTGAGAGGTTAGATGGCAGTGAACTTATTTATGTAGTTACAAAGTTCAATTTCGTTGGTCTGATGTGTTGTGGACGATGAATTTTTAAATTTATTCCCAGTCCGGTGATGTCACAGCAGATGATCCCTTGTGTTGGGGATGTAGTGATGCACCCGTATAGATTGGGGGATGTTTAAAGAAAGTGTCGTTCAGGATTGAAAATTGTGCTGAAACTATGCTATTGTTATGGATATTTTTTCCCAGAACCCAGAACTGAACAATAAAATTCCAGAAATATAGGTGAATGGGAACGTGTTGTTCTATGTGCAAACAAAATTTGAACTCACTGGGTTTGGGATGCTGCGTAAATACATAGAGGAGTTGGGAATATTTATATACCGGAAGCAAAATGAGTATGAAATAGGAGAGTATATGGGCATTTTGGACACTCATGGTTGCATTGAGTATGTATTCTAAGGATGATGTGGTCGTGGAGTGGAACGAGGTGGTCATGCACGTAAGGTACCCGCTGTGATAGCACTCATGGGTACATCGAACGCCGTCCACGCGCTTCTTATTCTCGCTTCTCGAATAACGCGCAACGCCGAAGTGGCCAGTGAAATGCTGAGGGTAATTGTTTTGATGAAATTTTGTTGATTTGTTTATTTCTATCTGTATTATGTGATCTGTTTATCACTTTTTTTTTAACAACAGTTGTGTTATACTGATAGCAGTTTATGGTAGATATAACAGTTGTTTGCACTAAAACTGCTTAGTTTTTTGCACTCGTGCTGGAATGTTTAGCGCGGGGGGGAGGGGGGAAGGGGGGAGTGGGATTTACCATGAGGCATTTATTTTCACGATGTTGAGTGTCATTGAAATGCTTAGAAAATGAGAATCAGGTTTGTCGTCAAGCATTGATTTTGTTGGAATTTTAAGCCAAAATGACGAAACAAATAGGACTCTGATGAGCATATATGATGAATATATATATATACATATATATATATATATATATATATATATATATATATATATATATATATATATATATATATGGGGTTTCCACGTGCAAGGTAATTGTACATTTTTGCAGAGTTTTATAAGAAATGCATTACTTTTCTTGTTATTTGTTTCATTCTATTTTGGCTTGATCTCTAAACTAATCGCCTCAATAGTGAAGTGATGATATTTTTGCGTAGTATGCTAATTTATTATAGGAAAATTGTAGAAAATATCCTTTTTTTAATCTAATTAATCTAAAAAAAATCTCTTTGTAAATATTACTATCATTTTCAGTCTCTATTACTAATATTTTGTGCGGTAATCTGTTGAGGTGCTAGGTATGGTTTCATCCTGCTATTCAAATCAATGCCTTTTTCACTGCATTTTAAAATTGCTAGCATTTATGTGACAACAATTATCTCAGCAGTTTTGGATACTTTTGTTACCTGGAAGATGATGATATACTTTGAAAAGTGATTTGCCAAGTTATTTCAGATATGCTACAGACATTATTAATGAAAGAACAAACAAAACCAATGCTGTACTGAAGTGCTACCGAGTGTGCAGTTGAGATCGATCAAGCGACAAGTGTTGTATTCGATGCGAAAAAACTAAAGGAAACTCTCAAAGTAGACGCTAGAGGTTCGTCTTTTTTTGTGATTTAATTTATTTAATTATTCATCAATGTCTAAATTATTAGTAAGAGAAAAATGGCACCGGAATGGAACGACATGGAAATATAAGCTGAAAAAATTTTTTATATTGTAGATTCTTTGAAATTTCCTCAATATTTATTTCTTGGATGTTACCCTGTATCAAGGCATTATTTTTTTTCAGTGAATTTGCATTTACTGTTTGATGTTATTTTGACAAATTCATTTATTATAAGAAAAAAGAATTATCTGTGTTCTTACTCTTCCCCTCCACCCCCTCTCTCTCTTCATTTTTTTTCATTTTCTCTTCATTTACCTCTATTGCTGTCGATTCAGATAGTATTGTTGGCTTCAAACAAAATCCTATTCATATATTAAGTTGGGCTATACGATTTGTCTAAAATGAAGTTTGAGCTTTCAAACTGTATGATCGCTTGATTCGATGAAAGCGATTGTCTTAAAGAAGTTATACGAAGCCTTACCAAAAATTCCCGTGGCCACGTCCTTGGCCATTCCCTTGGCGATGTTACTTGGGTCATTTCTTTCATATATTTGGCCTGTTATATAGTTTACGTAGTTACGTAGTTGGCACCTGCCCATGTGCTTGCAGATTGCGAAACCAAATCATTCCACGAATGCACTCTAAACCACTTAATGCTTTGGGATTATATATGCAACGCAATTGGATGCATAAATATTTCTGATCTCTTCCACTGCTGTTTACTTAACTCACTTCTGAGGTGATAGTTGAAGAGGTCAAGTGTTTTTTGTTCAGGCCCAAAGAAAGTAAAAGTAAGGCATACGACAAATAAACATGCTCACGATACAAACGAGATTGTTTTCACTCCGAACGAAGCGCGTCGCTACACTATCGACGTTGAGTTCAATAATTGAGCCATCGGCGGTGGGTACTAAGTTATTTCTTATGTTTGTTTGGGAGTATTCACAGTGAAATTGCCTCATTGAATAATGTTTTTTTTTAATATGCTGTTCGGGAAAACAGCATTTGAAGAAGTGAGCACCACTGTGATGGTATGTGATACAAGGAGGGAAGGAGGGGGATGGGAGCATGCTAAAATCTTCTCTTGTCAGACTTTTTACTTGATTCCATAGCATAGTACGTCAAAATGCGCATCTTTTTTCCAGCCTTTTCCATATAGTCATGCTGTCTTAATTTTGTTTTACTGTTTTTTCCACCGTTTTGTTTTTCTGGTATTGGGCGTATTGCATTAATTAAGTCATAACACTGATGTGGTTTAAGGAGATGGAGGGCAGTGGCGCTCCTCCTTCCGATGGAAACAATGCAAGGCATCTGGCGTAGGATCAGACGATGAGGACGGCGATGTTGTTGAAGGATTTGGCTCACCCGATGGTAATTTTCAGCTTCTTCGTTTTGCAAGTGGCTTCTGTTTGCATTCGGAAGTTTTCTTTTGGTGTTACGGCTTAGAAATGGACGTGAGGGATGAGAAAATTTTATATTTTCATAACTCAGTTTTTTCAATACTTGTTCCTCTTAAGTTCATCTCGAGGTATTAGAAAATTGCAAGTAGAATTCGAATATACGGTTGAATCACAACAATTCGTTTATAAAACTTGATAATGCACCATTATACATCTTTATAACTCTTTCTCAGCAGCGTTGTCACCGAAAAGCATTCCGCGAAGCTTTACTTAACCATTAGCTAGTTCTTGTTTGTTAATGAATATATGCAGATAAAATGGCTGATTCAGGTGCAGTTCTGCCGATCAGTGTGCCTCCTGCGGTAACAAAACAAACTACGAGTGCAACACGTATGTGCTTATGTTTCATCGTATGGATGCTCTCATTTTTTAGTCTTTTGAATGATGTTTGCAAAGAGGCATTATTGAAATGAAGCATCTCTTCTAAAACAGGTCGAAGGGAGGATGTTGTAGTTGACATTTCTTTTTAGTGCTGTTGGCATTCTCGATGGTACTTCATTTTAGGTGTGATGACGTTGGCATGATACTAGATCGTTATTATGTCCAATTTTCTTGCCTTTTTGGAGTCTGTTAATTTGTTCTGTATTAAAGAGGTGTTTTGAATGATAGTTGCAATTCGTAGGAATAATATGGAAAAAAGGTTTTTCGATATTTTATTATTCTTTGTGGAGGGGTGAGGGCGAAAGTGAGTGCACAATGCGGATTGGCGACATTGTTGGGGGTCTGTGCTGATGCGAGGTGCTTGAAGATGGTTGGGGGTTTGTATAGAAATCGATATATTCGTTAATTTAAGGTGCTGTCAGTGGGGATGCATCTGCATTCGCATCGAGTCATCGTGCTGCACTCTTCACTGAGTGCATTACGTGTCCACCCGTAGTCGTTACCTTTATCTAGCCAATTTTGTGCTCTTCCTATCCAAACTCTTTATACAACTCTTTATTGCTTTATAGGATTTAGAAATGTCCGCTTCTTCAGTGATGTGCGTTATTAAGTAGTCTTTTAATTGGGCATAAGGAAGTGATTTAGAAATCTTAACTGCTTTCACATATGGCAGCACTGTTATTTGGACTATTTCCGTAGTCCTTTTGAGTCAAAAGATTTGTCGTCAATGAAACAATACGAAAATATCTATTGCTGGTAGCTTCATCTGCCTGGTTTCTTGTTGAATAGGTAGTATTTTTACGTGTAAACTCTTTTTCTATTGTCTATTTGAGTAATCTTCATGGAGTTCTGTGAAGGCGGCAGCTGCTTTTTTGAAGGGAGAGGGGGGGGGGGGGGAGAAATTGAGATGGTCGTTTTATATGAGTGATTATATGACAGTGCAGCGAGGTCGTTTGGTATGGTTTGTTGTTTTATAGCTATTCTGGGACATTTTGTTCACCTTTCTTCCGAATATTAATTTGCAACACGCATAGGCAATCAGTGTTTGGGGGTGATTAGGTGTTGAAATACGTTGAACTTTGGATGAATTAACTTTCGAGTTTCAAAAATTTTAAGACAGCCCGTTTTCTTGGATTCTGACTTTGTGTAAATTATTTTTCAAATGCTTGCAATAAATTTCATTTCATCTTAGTTCAAGGTATTCTTGGCAAGAATAAGTTGCCATTTGAATAGGGTCATTGTTCTTGATTCATTTTTGTATAATACGAATTGAGGTGTTACTTTCTATGTTCATTTTGCTGATATATATTTGCTAGCGTTTGTCATCCGATCTTCGAAAAGATTTTCCGCTCAATAAAGCGATGACACCGTTATAAGCAAGTTATACTAGGTCACCCACGGTTCTCTCTGGTCCGTTATTCTGATGCCTTGAAGTTTCTGAATGTGAAATATAGCGTAGCTGTAATGTTAATCGTTCCTTCTCTTCTTTCGGTGTCTCCGCTTGAATAGTGCATTATAGAATGTTTTTCTAAACAATGCTGCGAATGTGCCAACAATAATTTACTATAATTTTTTGTAATATATTTTTTTCATCATGATTTCTGAAATAATTTTTGAAATTTTCAATGTTTCAATATACGATTGGCGGTGAATGGTCCGTATTGTAACCATTTTTGCGTTATATACTGTTTTAAAATTGTATTTTTTTATAATATTTACTGCGTACTTGATTTGTATAGGATTATTGATTCGATGCGAAGTTTAATCTTAATTTCCGCCTATTTCACTATGAATTGATTTTGATTCTTTTAGATAGTATATGCGATTGAGATGATTTGTGCTGTGATTCGACTCCAATAAATAACTCATTCTCAAATATATTCAACTGTTGTGTTAGTTGTGTTCAATTGTGTTAGTTCACTATCATTGATAATTTCTTTTATTTCGGCGAGATAGTTCTACATACATAGGAGGATCATTAGGAGCGGGCCGATTCTTTTCAATGGAGTCCTTGAACTTGGTTTCACTCATTTATGCTGGGGCATTTCCAACTTACCGATGATATGATCGCTTTCTGTGATGCGAACATCCGTAGAAGCGATGACAGTAAAGTGGAGTTGAGCCGCATTCACCACTTCGGCTTCTTTGTCGAAGTGGGGAATCTAATTTAATTTAATAATTTAGTGGGCCGAGCTAGGCTGTTTTTCAGAAGCTTATTTTATTGCTTATTTGGGCATAGTCGTTTTCATTTGCACGGATTGTGCTTTGTGGCATTTGCGCTCTTATTGTTGGCTGCTTTTTGCTAACAGCTATCCGTATTTATAGCTTTCAAGAAGAACGTTTGTTTATGAGGAAACTAAGTCTTGCAGCATATTTTATGCTTGTTTTTGCTTGGCGTTTGCAAACCAACCTTGTGTCTAGATTGTATAAGTTGACGCACTTGCACACAAATGCTTTATATTTGCTTTCAACAATTTTTTCCATCGAGCTGGTCATTTTTGTAGCCGTAGTGGCCATGTCTTGCGGTACTTTAGGTTTATTTTAGTCCTATTTTATATCTAATCTTTAGAGAGGTCTTAATCTTATGGTACTGAGCCCATTTGTGGCCTAGTTGCCCGCGTCATTTCTGCCGATTTCATGATAGTGGGCATGATTTCAGTGTTCGTTGATTAGGCTATCTTAGTTTTCAAATGCACATAATGATTTCATTATGAAACTAACGCATATATGTTTTATGTTTGATGGTAAGTACGTTTTCTTGCTTGTTCGACCACAATCTTCTTTCTGGAGTTTATATGCGTTTCATTGGGGTGCTTTGTTCTTTTTTAAGTTGTTCATTTCTCCTTATTGTCCAAAGTTCGTTGATTTGACGGGACGATATTGCTGCATGCATAATAAGGCACCATTTTGTTACAGGGTGACAGGGTGGTGGTGCTGGTTTAGATGGGTCATATGGATAATAAATCATTTTTGGGCGTTCTTCATGTTTTCTCATGAAACAATTGTCCCGATTTCTTCCCTACCGTCCAGTCAGTTGTCTTTAGGAACGGAATATTTCAATTAGCTTTTTGATAGTAACTTGTTTTTATTTAGAAAGAGCGGGGAATATTTCGCTTTAATAGCACAATCGATTTGGTGTTGATAGTGGATTTCGTGTAAACACTGGAATTTATACAGCTTGCAGCGATTATTTGTTCTTGTTCATATTTTCATTTCTTTTTTCTATGTCCCCAATTATGACCTCCATCAACGGGGAGATCGTACTATCATTAATAGGACGTTGCAATAATGAATGACTGGTACTACAACGAATCCTTCCAGAGCGGGAATTCAAATTTTTGTATTATTGCCAATTGCGACGTGACGTTATTGTTTTTCCGGAGGCATTTGCAGTACTGCGCGCACTAAAGATGAGGATGAAGGTTGTAAGGCGGAGATTCGTTTATTGTTTTTCAGCTTGGCTCACGGGATTTTACTGAAGTATTCTTTTCACTGCAGTTATTCAATCTTCATTTCTTCACAGTTTATCTCTTGGTTCGGTTATGCCCATATTAAGGTATTTTTTTAATTCTTTATTCATTTTGAATCTCTTCCTTCGTGATTCGTTAATGACTACTTTAGAGTATTTTGTTTGATACTCCGTATTTATGTGATATAGGTATGTAGTACCGTATTTGCTTCAAATTTTTATTCAAACAGATGTTTATATTATCAGGTGCTATCAGTTCTATTTGATTGTATACCAGTTGTAGCACACAGTCGGTACATAGGTTGTTTCGAGTGTTTTTCGTTTGCGCTTTAAAACTCGTAATATGACATAGCACTTTGATAAGTACGAGCAAATGCCAATGTCGATCGTGAGCATTGATATCGGATAACACTTGCATCAGCTCATAAACGGAGAAATCGATGAGTGGATGAGTTGTGCTTATGTTTTTTAAAAACTTAATGCGAAGCGATAATCATTTAATATGAAGAGAACTTTCACAATTGCGGTTGCGAAATACACGTGATTTGCATATATAAAATAACACTATGTGGGAAAGTAGTTTGAAGGAGACGTTTTAGGCATTAATTCTGAATTGATTTATCTAATATTTCGTTATATTTTTCAAAAATTCCCAAATCTCGGATGCTCATTATTTTTGAAAATATTTCACTCTAGCAGAAAATTTACTACACCATTTTAATTATTGCGCCTTTGTTGGCAAGTGTTTTATAAAGACGATCGGCTCATCAAAACTTCTGTTCAATGTTCTACTCGTTGTTTTGCTTCTGTAGGCTGTTATTTTCAGTTAGGGCAATAAGTATGTAAATATGCGTCTTCTTTTATGCTTGCCTAATGAAGTTGAAAGCAACTGTTGATGTCCTTACTATATTATATAGGTAGAAGGTTGATTCATCGCAGCTTTTTGGCAGACGTGTCTGTTTATAACCTTTTGTTTGGTATTCTAAGTTGATCGTAGATGGGTGGTTACTTTGTGATAATACTTTATATGCTATTCTTTCGTTTGAGAAGTAATTGAGAGCAAGCTGGCATAAGTAATAATAAAACCTAGCTTTTATATCGTTAATGAAGAAAGGAACTGCTGATTTGGGGAATGAAAGAGATTTGCAGAAAAGTATACGTCAATGAACACCTTAGAAAATAAAACATAGAGGTGTGAATAGGTATGATACGCAGCTAGCATGGTAATGGCTTCACATTTGTGGTTGTGATTTTTTCATTGCTTGTTTGCTTATCAGATTTCATTCCTCATTCGCTTATCAATATGGATAGGCAGATCTCATGTGATTAATGTTTTATTATCAATATTGATACATTTATTGATACTAAAACATTTCTGTTATAGAATAAGATATTCCATAGGAATATTTTTGATGTGCTTTCCGATGTCTTCTTTCTTATATATTTTATTTTGTTTTTTTATTTTTTGCGTATTGTAATGTTCGTTTATTAATTACGGCTATAATGAAACGTAAACGGAAATTGTTATGAGGACAAAGGAAAGGGAGGCGGAAGGGAGGAGGGTGGAGGAAGAGGGGAAAGTTGTGAAGGCAGAGGTGAAGGATTGGCGGACAGAAGACTGCTTATTGGCTTTGCTTTGTTGGTAGATAATTGAAGGCATTAGTAGCACGTTTCGAAGGAATTGGCTTTCAAAGGGGCACTCAGAAATGAAAACACACAAATTTCTGGCCCAGTAAACAACTTCACGTCTAGAATTTCCAAGTTTATTTTATTCAATCGTTATTGAGTGTATTTATTTCGATGTTTCTGTGCACTTCACAGGTTCGCTTTTGCAAAAGCTTAATGCACAGGTTTCATTTCGCTACGGAGGTTTGTTTTTTGTATGTTACATCAATCTAGATTGAAATCGATGTTTATGCAACGTATATTTCACAGAAATTCGCAGTTTGCAATTTGTTAGGTTGGTCATTTCTACTTTCATATTTTCTAGCTTTTTAATATAGTTTAGAATAAATGCACGGAAGAGGCCTACTGTTATCATTTTGGACATTAGAATTTCTTGATCTGTAGCTCATTCTTGAATGTTTTGCAATGGATTGCAGTGATGAAGTGGGTGCACCAGTTTGCAATACATTCGCGCCACCAGGGCTGCACGCGGCATTCGGGTGGAGCCATTTGCGCGGTCGATGCACAGACGATCGCAAGAGAAATATCAACTTTCAATGGATGGATCATGGTAAGTGCCTCCAAACGGTTACTGTAACGATCTTGATTGTAGAGCAAGTCGTTTAAGAACGTAGATTAGCTCGATTTGACCGTAGCAGTGTGCAATATGGAATGGCTCTTACAAATATTGATTTTGTGCTATGAATAGGGTATAAAATGTTGTTACTGCCTTCATTAGCCATTCGTTTTGGTGTTTACTCGACTGTTGCGGTTCTGCTCATGTGGTACTCTCGGGCCCGAATGAGGCTGAGGAATGGACTAATGGAGGGTTCTTTTTATACTCGACAGCAAACCCGAAAAGGAGTTCGGGTTGTTCTTCTAACGTTGAGGAACTGAATGTATTTCTCGGTGGGAATGTTTTTCACATTTATGAACCCTTCAATAATTCACTGCGTATTTTTAGATCATTTAGTTTGCTTTTTCTCCCTTCTCTTGTTTTGAATATTTTGTTTTTCCAGATATTTTTATTGTTTGATCGAAGAGGCTTATATTGATTATTAATTATTTTTATCACTTAATCTAAATGTGTTTATCAATTTTAGACTGGAATCAGACGTTAAAGGAGCGGCGCGGGTGTTGGTAACTCATAGCGATGGTCTTATTCCCGTGTTATTCGGTTGGCTGTCCAAACAACTGTATTACGTTTAAAATATTGGAAACAGCGTTGAGGTGGTCAACATCTCCGAGCAGGTAATATTATTCCATTTCCTTATCCCAGTCTTTATTTACCGATTGTCCAGAAATGTTTATTTTCAACTGAAACTTATATTCTTTTCGATGCCATAATCACTAAAGTGATTTCAACTTGCAAATGGAACATTAAAAATTTGATAACCTTTGAGGTAAATAATATTGCAAACTATTCTACCTTCTTGTTGCTAATTTTCGCAATATATTTTCCAAGGCAAATACGTCGAGCCTCATGAATCGTTCCTTGTGAAATGCACAATTGCCAAGTAGCGTAATTTGTTCCGGTGATATCGGATACATCGCTTTCGTTTTGTTTATTTATTTGTTTGTTTGTTTGTTTGTTTTTTGCTTTCTATAAATTGAGCCTTTCTTGAGACTTCTAGCATATTTATTTGTTTTATTTGATGTTTTTTTGAACATAGGTGGAATGAATTGCTTGCTTTCATTATATCATGTTATTCCCATTATTCCCAACCAAAACGATGGAACGTTGGAGAATTGAATGGAAAATTAACTGCCGGTTATTTATTTATTCATTGACGTGTTTATTTATTAACTTATTTGTTCATCTATCTGTTTATGTAAAAGTGATTAATATGGAGAGAATTTAGGTTAATCGATGTTGAGGAGGCGGGGATTGGTTGGAAAATGGTATTGAACTTTTATGCTCATTGCTCATCTTTTGCCTTAGAAAATTTCCCAGGTACCAATGGAACCTCCGTTAGCAAAGTGAAGTAAAATCCGTTAGTAAATTGAAGTAAAATTTGTTGTATAATATTAAATTTTAACATGATGTGCGCGGTAATAGTTGTTACTTTCTTATATTTAAAAAATAGAAATGTTTTTTATAGGTTACATATTCGTGAGAAGAAAATTTTTGTGGCAACTCGCAATGGTACAAATGCGACGACGTTTGTCGTGGATGGATTCGATATGACCGAAGGTATTAGTCTCGATTGGATGGCTACTAATCTGCATTGGATTGATTCAAGTCTCAACACAATAGAAGCGGCATCGCTTGAACGACCTGATGCTAGGTGAGTTTTTTTTTTATTCATCGTTCCCTGGTACTGGTTCTATCGCCCACCGGCTATTTTCCCATCTGAAGCCTTTCGTATAATTTAAGCTCATCCAAACGACGGATATTGACAAACATTCGAAATACACACTCAATTTTGGATGGAGTGATGTACCTAAATAAAAGAATGGGTAATAATTAATGCGGTGGCGCAGAAATCTTTCCGATTTCATTATGAAGGGAAAAGAAGTCTAATTTATAACTGAGCAGTGTGGGGCATTCTTTTTAGAAAAGCAGTAGCCATAACAAACCTGAAATAGAGAGGAAAGGTGGGGATGGTTGGGTAGGGGGAATGATAGTTTCTGTAGTATGTGTGGGCAAATTGATGGGCTTCTTTCGGTATTGTATTGCACTAAATAGTAACGTTTTGCAAAAAAAAAAAAAAAAAAAAAAAAAAAACGTTTCTTTCGGTATTGCACTAAGTACGATTTGCATATGTTATGGTATTATAGATAACACTGCTGAGATCGGTGCATGGATCGATCCTGCAGGATTTATAACGTTGGATTCTTCAAAAATGCCCTTTATAACGGTATAAAGTTACACATTTCTCCCTAGTGGTGAATCAGTGGGCGAAGACTTTAATATATGTTCATTTGCATATTTAATTGTTCATTCCGGTCGGTCACTGATCTAGTTGGCAGACCGACCAGTTAACGTGTTAGTGCTGGTTTTGAATATGAAGCTCTAGTTTCGTTAAAATTTTGCCACGGGTAATGTTATGGCTGTCGACTATTATCACTTCTACACTCAGTAATAATCCAAAGGTGTAGATTGCCCGTAAATGTAGATGACAAGGAACACATCGTGTATCTGCGGTTTCAACATCGAGCGTGCATGTTGAGTTTTGTTTTATGCATGTAGAGAGAGGATTTTTTCTCCGGAGTCGCATATAAACGCTCCGGAGTCACACAAAAGAAAAGCCAAGATTTTTTCGTTGTAATATTTCAACAGTAATATAGTGGCTATGCAAAATAGCTTCTAGAGGAATGAAGGTGTTTCAGGAATTCAATCACTACATGGCATTTGCCGATGGTGTGTGCAGGTGGCCGATGGTATAAATATTGGCGAGGCATTACCCCCACACGCACGCTAGTCGGAATACGCATCCTTCCAGAGGCATTTATGGTGAGATTTGATTATGAAATCTGTCTGAATACCGAAAATAGCGCAACGAAAACATGTTAGGGAGGTGGGAGGGGGGAGGAGGAGGGGAGAGAGATATGTAATAATATAAGCAAGAGAGATGAATATGATAGGAAGCTGTCAGATGTTTTATGGTTTATGCCTATGAACGTCGTCAGATCATATATTGCTGATGAAGGATGGAGATGGTAACTGTTGAGTAAATCAGCGATGTTAGTCATAAATAATCTAAGAGAACATTTCTGGGCCCATTTTGCCGATCTTACGTTGTAAGCGTTTATGTTGTTCTTATTGAAACTAACTGAAATTGATTGAAATTCAACAATATTGTAATATTTCCTTTAAGCAATATTGAAACGTTTATATGTAGAAATGTTTGTGGAAGTACTGTACAATTCATTTAAAATATACCGTCTTTTCAAAGACTTCATGAATTGGGCAGTGGCTAAGCTATAAAGGGTCTTTAACCTCATATTTCTGGCTGAAATGGTTGTAAAAGAACGTTTTTTCATAGAATACTTAATATGTACTTATATGGCTTAGACGATTTCTATCATTGATAGAAAATATGAGGGTAGCAATAGGACGCGATAGCAAGCTAATGTGATCGCAACATTCGGCGTACGTGTAGTTCATTATTCCGTTACCGTAATGATTTGAACTGACCCCAGGGGCACTGTTATTCATTTGTGAGTCTGTGCTTTTATAAAACTTCTCTATGTAAAACGACTCTACAGAATTGTGGAAAGTATTATTTTTGTTGATTTTTATAATAATAAACATGGAAAAATCAGCAGCATTCATTATTGGCGTGACTTATGGCTGCAGGAATTGTTGTCGTAGAGTAGGATTGCTTAGAAATAGTGAGTGTTGGGGAGACATGGTCAACTATTTGAGTGTTTAGGTATTTGGGGTTTCATTTGTGATGCGAATCGGTTGAAGTGGCCCATTTGTTGGATATTTATAGGTGATCATTTCTTGTTCATAAGAAAACTTTATTGTTCTTTAGGTTCATTTCGTTGATATGCCTATAAATTGTTTTCAATAAGTATAATTGCTGCAGTATTTCAGTTTTATTTATTTATTTATTTATTTATTTATTTATTTATTTATTTATTTATAGTTGTTGATGTATTTATTTTGAGTATCTGGATATCGACTGATAGGAGATATTGATCCCATGGTGTGGTAAGATGCTAAATTGTCGATAATCTGCACAGGTCGCCATTCAAAGGGATCTCCTTTTTTGGGTTACTTATATTTCAGTAGCATGCTGCTGCACTGAAAGTCACTAATTCTTCCCGTTCTATCTCCCTCCGTTCCCAGCCCTTCCCCTATACCCACCCCTATCTTCCAAACTGCCTACTCTCTCTTACGTAATGAATCTTTGCAAGATTCTCTTTGTTTTTGTGTTCTTTGATTTTATTCTATTCCAGTAAGAAAACCGGTGACTTATTTTTGGTTACTGTATAAAATCATATTTTGAAAAATGACGCGAAAAAATATTTGCGAAATAAAATAAGATCAAAAGACATAAGAAAACGCAGTGTTTTGATAGGTTTCTTGCCCTATACGGCAATTTGGTGTACGCAGCCATTTGTTATACGCAGATGTTACCTATACGCGGCGCTTTGCTATAGGCAGCTGTTTTCTATACGCGGCTATTTGCTACAAGCGGCTATTTGTTTTACGCGGCTATTTGCTATAAGCGGCGCTTTGCTATACGCGGCGATTACTATATACTACTGTGTGGAACGATTCTTGCTATACTTGCTACATTCATTCACTAGAGATATCAGTCTTCGTGCGGCTGTATTTGTATTGAAGAACAAATAGTTTGTTGCTTTGTATGTCTTTTCTTATATGCTTACGTGTCTGTCAGTTATTATATGTCATTGTACTCTGAAATACCTGAGCAGTCTAATCGTTCGTTATACTCATTTTTTAATTTATAACTCATATTTTGTGTTGTTGTTTCTATAGGGAGGGGGATGACAATAGAAGTTGTTGGGGGGAGGGGGGGAGGAGGGGGGAGGGCGAGGAAGAGGAAGCAGTGGAAATTATTAGCCACATATTTACGAACCGGTCACTGCGTTGATCAGGACCATTCCTTTTTGTATCATTTGGTTGCTACAAAAATGTTTTATTGCCCTTTTTATTCTTGCCACTTAACCAAAGTTGACGTTAGAATGATGTTAACGTGAGCCTAGATGAGCTCGAGATTAGGGAAGGGGTTAGATAAATGTGGAATGATCATGCTAATATGTCTTTTGGAGGGGGAAGGAGGAGAGGTAATTCTTTTGTCAGCTATATTTTCGGACTTTTCTATCGTCATCGAGTTTTCGTTTTCAGCGTTTAAGAGGTGCGGCATTGAATCGTATTTAACTGGCTGTCTAAACTTTGCATAAGAAATGAGCTGCCATTATATTGCTATTTTATTGTTCACCTTTTCTTTGTTTTGTTAATTTTACTTATAATTTATTTCCGTTGCGCGATAAAATTGTCATGGATTGCTACATTCAAATTACTTATTATAACGTAAAAATGAAAAGTCGACCACCGCACTTCGTCAGATAAAACGGAGTGCTGTAACTCTGTTTTTGGGGAGGGGGTTGTACAGTGCAGTCGTATATAGATTTTCAGATATATTTGAACAAATCATTCCTAGGAATTTTATGGCAACGAGAGGAGACGAGTGGTTTGATAGGAAGAAAGAGGTCAAATTCTACCAAGAGATTAGAGAGCTTTCATGGAAATACGATGATTTTGTCTTTACCGTTTATGCCTTCCCAAATATTCTCGTTTAAACTTATACTTTGATAATTTTTGACCAATTTTTTAAGATGATCCGGTTGATTCATCCTCATATCCGGATAGGTATATATATATATATATATATATATATATATATATATATATATATATATATATATATATTATTTATTTATTTATTTAAGTATATATATATATATTTACACATGTATATATATATATATATATATATATATATATATATATATATATATATATATATAAGTTATTTTTTATATCCTAATAGACGTCAACGTCACTTATTTTAGAGGCTTCTTACGAAAGTTGTGGGCGTTCGCGTTGTTCACGTCGAACGACTGGTGTTGAAAGACCTGTTGCGTATATATCAACAGACTTCAAGAAGACGTGGTCTTGACGATATCCTATAAGTGAGTGCGTTTCCTATGCGTGGGGCCATCATTATAAGAGTGGCATCACGTTGATTGTCACGTCGCGCAGCACGTCATCTGAATACCGTATTCGTGAATGCACCAAGTGGTTGAAAGATTGCAGCTTGCATTCGCAAAAGGCTCGATGCGTACGAGAAAGAAGAGCTCATCGCAGCCGATCGTCCAATAAACGATAACTTCAACAATTAGATGTTGGTTTCGATGGCCGCCAAAGGATTTTACCAGTAAATGTTTTCATTCATTCTAACAGTTAACTAGCAAAAGAGTATTTATTCGTCATCGCTATCGTGCCCAATATTTTCGTAAGATGACGAGGAGGGGATTCGTAATGGTTTTATCTCATGAGTAAGAGGGAGGACTTTCGTTAAAGTATGAAATTTTCTGACACAACTTTTTCCAGCAGGCTTTTACAAGTTTCTATGAAAATTTATGAAACTTGGAAGAATTTTCTGCTCGTCCAGTTGACTTGCCACGTCCCGTCCAGAATGAAGGGAGGTGGGAGAGGAGTGGAGATACCATCGCGTTGCAACCCCTTGCCACGTTACTCATCTCTGCAGGAAATCTTGCGGTCTTTCCGTTTCCTCAAATTCTCTAATTGTTATTCTCGGGGTCAATGTAAATCTGATTTCAGGAGAACATATATGCCTTGATGATTGCTTTAATCATATTTTAGAGTGATGCAGTGTTTTGTAGTCTACTTGTTTTCGATCTATCATCCTGCAGCACACACTATTTCAACGTTTACCTTCACTTTTTTCCTTAGTAAAAGCAAGAGGAAGTGTCTAAGATAAGTTGCACCAGTACAAAACAATACTCTGTGTTAACTTTCATTAACGCTTTCTCGTTACCGTGGATATGTCGGAGCCGCAAATGTCTTAGCACCGCGTATTATGCGACGTAAAGTGCAAGTTAAATAGGTAAAGTTTGAAGGGAAGGTAAAAGGTTCAAATATCGACCCTAGCTGAATGAGCATATGATTACCTGCTGTTGTATAGTTATGTGCTAGCTAAGAGTTTCATAGAGGAACAAATGTATGTGTGTATGTTCTGTAGCGGTTGATGTTACTTGTGGTGTTATCTTTAAAAGGATTTAATAGTTTTTCTTAGCGGAAGTAAGTCGGTATTTTTCAGATCAAACAAGGAGAAATTCAGAGAAATAACATCGAGACGTGGAAAGAGGCAAGAAGAACATCGTATCAATGCTATCATCAGAGATAAACAGGTATTCACCTGAATCAGATTGAAATGGATCTTAAAATCCGATATTTTTGTTTTTTATTGCTCGATTCTCTTCACATAAGCCGGTTTGTTTTCCAGCAGGTAATTAAATTCTGACAGGTGTTGGGAGTTGAGAGGGTTAATATTTTATAAAAGATCGACCAAAATGTGATGGGGTAAGTTGATACGTTTTTTTCCGATATGAAAAGGATATTTTTTGGGAATTTGATCAAATTTTGAGAGGATTTCCCTCTCGGACTTGTTCAAAGATAAAAGTGGTGTCTGACTTTATAATAGCTTCCCCTAATTCCCTCCCCCTCCCCCTCCCATCCCAGAATTTCGACTAGTACCCCCTTTGTTGGTGCTCATCTATTTTACTTAAGGGGTATATCGCTTTGTTTTATTAAATAAACCGATAGTGCTTTGATGCTTTTGCATCGGCTGTTTCAACGGACAAGGCTGAATTGTTCTTTGCCCATTGATGTTTGGTTATCAGTTTAGGCTGAATTTTACCGCCGTTAATTTTAGATAACTTTGCCAATAAATGGAAATGAAATGAGTGGGAAATGGGAGAGCGGATTCCGATCGAAAAGAGCAGATGCGAAAGAAAGGCCAGAAGTTTCTTCCGAAGTCAATATTAACGGCTGGTATTCTGTGTGGACGGCGATCACTTTACGACGAATATACGGCCGCGTCTGTTTTGGGCGTCCTTGAGGATGAAATGAATTCGTGAGTAGTATTTTGTTCAATGACATTTGCGCTTAATTTCAATATTAGTTGTCATTTTAAGGGCAAATTTGTATCGGAGAAATCCGCTTCCTTTTGACATTTTGAAAAATTTGCATATTTCTGCCGTTAATATTTTTCCTTCTAAGTGAAATGTTAGTGTGATACTTTAAGGGACATTAAAAACGTATATTAACAACGACTTGTTATGATCTTCTTGAAGAAATGCTGCATTAACTGCAGTAAATTCTGAAGTTCATATGTTTTGCGTTGATCCTCACGGGAATGGGGATGGAAATATTCGAATCCATAGGAGATGAGCGTCTTTTTTGAGTGTCATGGGAATGGGAATCAAAAATGTTTTTGTATCGACACGTATGCAAATTTTTAATTGAATACGAAAACTGTGATGGTTGGATATGATAGTGATTGGTGATATGCAAAAGAAACCTATATTCACAATTTGTGCAGATGTTTTTCTTTTCTTTCGAAAAAGGGCTGATTGTTGGTGAAAAAGAACTAACAATGAAATTATGAGCCTTCGTTGAAAATGGATTCGAACTAGCGATCTAAATATTTAAATTACATGTGTTTTATTGTGTCTCTGTAGGAAATAAAATTTGTTTTTAGGCCCTATTCCAGTTCAGTCCGTTATGGACCAGAAGACGCCGTAGAGGTGATCGAATTTCAACAGCCAGGTCAAAGTACCGAATCCAAGGTTGGCGTTTTCTTTCAAATAGGTAAAGAAGTTGGCAAAGGGAGGGGGAGGGGTGAGTTCTTATTAGGCATTTCTTTGAACTATGGCATATCAAAACATTGCTGAACATGATACTGCAATGGACAACCTTGGAAAAATGCTAATGAAAGGCATCTGCTTTTTGGCAAATGAGGCAGAAACTGTGTGGCTATGCTTAATGCAATCATTTTAGTCATTCATTCAGCCGATCGGTAAATTGATTAGGCGATTGCATTTGATATAATTTCTCATTTCAACGTGAAAATTAATATAAGGTATCTTTAAATGCCAGCCGGGTTGGAAATAAAACATTGCGATTAGTACGGCATACGAGTGTCATTCATTCAGCTTTCTTGATGAGATGCTTGTTGCAACTCTTTTTTATCTTGTCACCTTATTCTTATTTGTCACCAACTTCCTCTAGCTCTCAGGCTCAAGAAGAGGGAGGGAGACATCAGCAATTCATTTTCAACTATCATCCCTCACATGGTATCTCAACTTTATTCTGTGGTTGATTAGTATAAGACTCTATTAGTGTTGCGTGAACTTTGTCTGCGGCGGTATTTGAAAACCCAGGACTTTCTTCTTCCCGAGCTAACAGATTGCGCTATTCATGTGACGTTTGTATATGCAATTGTAGGATAGGGGAGAAATGTGGCGAATAGTGATGAGGATGCCGAATGGATGGAACAATATGGAAGCGTTGACCCGAGAATCGCAGCATCAGATAGGAGTTGCAACGGATATGGTGCGAAATTGCATTGCAAAGTTAGTATTTTTCTGTCTCACGAGGTTGTTATCTTTTGCTTTAGCATACTCTTGAGAATATGGAGAGGTCGGGAAAGATCTGTTCATTGGAGCTCATTGAGAAGTATTCGAATAGGACGAGTATAGAGCAACTTGGAGTCATAGCGTGATTGCAGGGACTCACAAATACTGTAGCTGAGCTGAAAGGTTGTAAAATGTTGTAAGATGCTTGAAGAGTTTTGTAGCTTTCTGTAACTCTCTTGAAACATTTTTTGGATACTGTACTTATTGGTCGGGTAAAAGGATCGCCATGGCTTTTATTCGTTTTTCCTTTCTTCCTTTGCCAAAACATCAGTTCATTGCACATTCTTCCGCCTACTTCTCTTAATATAATAATATTTGCGTGATAATTCACTTCCATTCGCTACAACTACTTGCTTCCGTGGATTTGTATATGGTGGATAGCGGAATAAGACTAAATTTCCCTTTTTTGCATTGAACTTTTCACTTTAGTTTCTCGTTTCCTTAGGCGTATACTCGCTTCTTGTTCCATAAAAATTCGTTGAGTTACAGGATGCATCGTTGCCTGATTTCCTACCGGTCGAGGTCTTTCTTGTCAAAGCTCGAATCGATGAAGGGTCCTGAAGAGGGACTCTGTAGAAGGTGTTATCTTTTGAAGAAACACAACTTCCTTGTAAGTTTCGATTGATTTATTTAAATATTAGTAGCGCACATATATGCTCCTCTCATTGCAAAGGAATAGTTATAGTGTTTGAACTGAATGTATGCTCGGATTCAGTCTTCCTGTCATTTCATCTTCTTTCTCAAATCTGTTCCCTTCTTATGGATCTCGATGCGACAACTCCGGGGTATTAATGATGATTTTACGATAGTTTCGTTGCAGGCTATACCATCGATGAAAACATTTCATTCGGAGCAATTTGTTCAGATTGGTGGAAATTGTCTAATGATCATTTCATGATTTTTAGATTCCAAATTTTTGCTTAACATCAAAATCCAGTGGACAGATTGCCAGGTTTTCCTAGGGTTTTGTGGATCTCTTAGTGAATGAACAGGGAGATGAACTGTTGTGATAAGAGTGATTGATTTTATTGTTACGGATGAGTTGGTTATTAATGATACAATATTGAGAGTAAATATTTGAATAGGTGGGGAGAGACTGAACTTTTTTCAGCAATCAGCTCTCTTGAAGAGCGAATCCAATACAATGGGAATAGCTGAATATCTTCAGCGGAAATTAGTAGACTTTTAGGTAAATGGGAACTGAATGAATATTTGAATGGTAATGTGATTTGCTTAGGATAGGAGTGAAAATGATAATCGGGATTATTTTTCATTGCTTATCAGTTCATAGCTCAGGCTTAGAATTCGGTTAGAGGTTATTAGTGATTGGTGAAGGTGAAACTTGTGGGAAGCAGCATCAGCGATAACCTTACTGTTGGGTGGATGAGGGCGGGAGGGTCGCATATATGAATGAGGGAGATAAGAGTAAGGGGCTTTTTTCATATTTGATAATCAATGGCATCATTCGTTAATAACGGTTAATTAGATTGACAGCAGTTTTTTATTGTTATTTTACTGCTGCAGTTAGCATTCGATTTTTGCGCTGCAGAAACGGATCGGGTTTATTTGTTTCATTCTTCTTTCGGTTCGATTTTCCTAACTCTGTGGAGGTGGAAATTATTTTTCAAATTAATATTATGTGCTATGAAGTTCATTCATCTGACCTCTCCCCTTTTACCTTTTTTCTTTTTTTTCACCCTGTCGCATTGAAATGTATGCATTTGGGGTCTCTTTTTTTATCTTTTAAGTGCTAATTCTGAAATCTTCTGGAATTTTCTTAACGTGGGCAGTGGAATCTACATATGTTTATATATGGATTATGAATTTGCAGTTGAACGTGAATGTATGCGAAGTGGGATACCGTTCAATGATGTGTCGTCTGAAGTTATACGAGAGGCGCTAGTTGTACTGATCGTTGATATTAGTGATTTATCAGCATCAGTGTATGTCCATCTGCCAGAAGTTATCGGTGATCATAAGCCGATGATCGTTGTTGGTTAGTTTTTCTTTGTTCTGATCTATTCCTTTTGAGAGGTGAGGAGAAAGTAAGTACTTTCGGGTCGTTTTAAAGTTCTCGGGAAGTGAACATAGGACCACTGATCGATTATTTTCGGTGGGCAAACGGGGAACACTTGATGGATTATTTCCGTCAACTGTCGATTTTGAAGGCTCATTATGTCTAGATCGAAAGTCTATCGCCTTTAACTGTGCTATTTGAATTGTGGATCATCAAGTGTGCTAGCTCACTGCTGATAGAAGTTGGCTAAAAATCTTCCAGCCATGGATGATAGAAGAAAAGTGTGGGTGGATGATGAAGTAGTGTGAGATCCATGGTAAGCTTAAACATAAACCTAAGGCCGGTAACGAAATTCACAGGGATGAGATAACCACACTTGTTAGTTGAGGATTCTTGAAAGTGATTTTTATTCCAGGTAATAAGGTGGATCTGTTGCCACCAGATCAACGATTAGGTTATCTAAAGCATTTTCGCGAAACGCTTTTTAAAGCCGTGGAAGGTGCTGGATTCACGAAGCGGTTTAATGTGCTCCATGTGGCTTTAATAAGTGCGAAGACTGGATTCGGTGTAGAAGAGCTTATCACGGTTGGTTTTTATTTGCGCAACTTTTAATGTAGTCGGTAGGAGGTGCGAGGGTACCACAGAGGGAAGGAGGCAGGGGTGAAATGGGATGGAAGAAAGAGGGTCTTAGCTTTCAACTTCACTTCAGTTTCATCTGAGAGGATCGAGCTTCATGAACTCGTTCTTTTGAGAAGCAGCACCGCAAATGAGTCCCATGAACTTCCTGATTTTATCAAAGGGTTTCTTTTGCTAATGCTCATTGTGCTGTTATTTTCTCTTCTCACTGTGCTAGCAAATTGATTGAAGTTTATTACACTCTACACGAGCAAGTTTCTTTCCAGAATATTCATTTAAAATGGTCCACTCGAGGCACTGCTGTAAGGAATGACATCTATCTGGTGGGTTGTACAAACGCTGGCAAATCGTATGTCCTAGTTTTACATGTTATTTATGATCCATTGCTTTCAACACTTTTTTCGGTGATCCAATAGTCTCAGCATCTTTTAGTTGGCATAACTGCTATAGATAAGGATTTGTTGCGTTCTTTTGTTCTGTTGGAGATAACATTTGGGCATATTTTAGTTGGCAAATATAAATTATTCGTTTCGACGATGATTACTGACTTCTATAAAATTTGGCGATTTTTCATTAGTTACTTAGAAAATGTAGTCATATCTCTCGCGAGTACTTTTCTCGAAAACGTAATGCAATCGTTGATCGTTCAGGCTTTGATATATTGATTTATAGCTGAAAGTCGTGGTATTGAGAACTTTCGGTTCATTTGTCTCGAATCCGTTTTGCGTAGCAATTGGGAGATGCGATTTTGGGATGGTGGGTTCCCTATATGCGATATTACTCATTATTATAATGATTTCAGTAATACGGACGATTATGGAAGTAAAGCCTGAATGATTGTCATCGTCGGTTGATAAGGATGTTATAATAGTCATGTATTGGTCATTTCAGGACACTCTTCAACACTAGTCTTCAATCGGATTTCCATAAGGTAAGCGCTGTAGATCTTGTACAGCGTACAACAACGTCAATATGGCCCGGAACGACGATTCCTTCGCAGAAATTCCCCATTTCTTCCAGATTTTCATGCGAGAAAAAAGTAACTTTATTTTTCCCCCACGTTTCGGCATTTTGCTCAAAGTAACTTAGGTGTAAATGAAGTTTTTTATTTTTTTTTTTAAACAGATAAATTCATTTGTCGAAGTGATTCCTCCTCTACACTGAGACACAATATGCTAATGGCATCGTAGATATGAAGTTCTAAAAAAGCGACTTTAAATTAGTGCACGACATTGAGTTCTTTTCGGAAATGCCTGTTTTTATTGTCATTTTTTCAAGCTTCTAAGTTCAAAAAGCACAACCTGATTCAGGGAGTTTGGAGTGAAATGGCAAGCGCATCTGGAGAAGAGCGATGTGATGCAAGTGAAGCCGAGGCAACAAAAGAGGCGTAAAAGGAAAGCGACCAAAGTAGGTGGCAATGAATTGCAACAAATGATGGAGGTTTGTGCTTGATTTGCTCTTCTGAGGTCTTTTTCTCTGTTGTATTGGAAAAGGGGTGGTACCAGTCTCTTCTAAAATTTTTGGTGGATGCCTATAAAATTTCCGGTGAATACTGCTGAAGTTTTGAATGGGCATTAACTTCCATCTGCGGAGTTGGCTAGATGTTTAGAAATGTGACATTTTTCTGAGATAATGCTTCAGTGAAGAATTCGTTTTCAGCGTGTTAATGCAGCGATTGAAGAAAGCCTACAAATGGGCAAAGACCATTGGACGTGAAAATTATTGTCGATTCAACGATGTTCAGACTGGGCAAACATCTCAGACGGTTACTACTTCACTTTTTTCATCTCATTCTTCGTTCCTTTGTTTCCTCCCTCTCTCCTTCTCTTCATTTCTTAGTAAATCCAGTTGACTCGTCTTGACATGGTTGTTGTCGTTAATATGCTATGGATCGTTTCTATGCGAATATTAATGTGGTAAGAGGGAAGGGGCCTTAGCAAAAAGTCGGATATGGAGGTGGGAGTTCTTTGCAAGGACACCTTCTGACTGTTTTTGCGATCTAAGAATCGTTTCATCGAAATTTTGACCAATGTTCAAATATCCCTACCCTCTTAAGCCCGACGTTGTTTGGATAGGGAACGTTGACGATTTCCATAATTTTATCGATGTGATTCATGAAGTTATTAATTGAAAGGACTCATTAAGGTCACAGTCTTATTGCTATTTTTTCGTTATAAGGTAAAGACGGTACTTTTTTAGCACATATTTAGCTTTTATACGGTATTTTAGCATAGGTTTGTTCGCTAGTTTACAAGGATTTAGCACTTCTTTATCCGTGTAAGTTGTAACACCTCGTGCAGCCCTCTAACCTTTCGTTTAGACATGTTTCATGTTGTTATATTTCCTTTTTTTTTCCAATATTTCTCTCAATTTATTTATTGTAAGAATACTTTTCTACCGGTAGAGCTTCGTTGTCTTAACCTTGCCGTTCATTGATTACTGACATTTTTTTGTGTTTTTTTCAATTTTTTATTGAATAAATAAATGAATATTTATTGTTGAATTTTTTTAACCACTTAGAGCATCTTATTAGGTGGAATGTTAGAAGCATTGATAGACGTGGATCATTTTGAATCGGGCGTTTCAAAGTCTAAATGAATATTTTTTCTGCACTCTATTTCTGAGCCCCTTCCCCTCTCTCGTCTCCTTCAAATCCCGAATCTTCTATATTTGGTGGATTTCTTTATTTCGTATATCCACCGTTCTTTTCCATTTTTTGCCAGAGCCCAAAATTGTGTAAGGTGGTTATTCTGTGAGGATGTTGTCATTGTGCGTGTTTCAATACACGACCTACAAAACGGAAACAAATAAAAATTGATGCTTATGTTGCACATTATTGGTTTCTATTGTCATGAATAAATAAACGATATCCGTTCTGTTTATAAGTGAAAAAGGTAAATGAGAACACCTTTGCGTATGCTATATCATCTCAGAAGGGAATAAGGTGAACGTTGTGTCTGGCAGCGGCGGTGTCGTAAGCAGAGGGCAGGAGCCCATCTATCTGTCGATGCGGACATCTCAGAGCACGAACGAGGGAGAAGCAGTTTATGGCGGAATATCACGGACCCAAAGAGTCGAATCAAAGACCGAAGAATCCAAACGATCCGAAGCTCGATCTATACAGGCTTCAGATAGCATCTGGAGCAGCACAAGAGCACATAACTTCGTCAGTGACATGGTGTGAAGAATAATAAACGAGGATTGACTATACGAGTAAATTTGGTCACTGCAGTGTTCGATTAGAGGTAAATATCTTTGGCCGAATCTTCGGTGCCGTAATTAACAGTAAATAAACACCCGTGCGCTAGGTGAATATTAATTAACCAGGTGAAGGTGTCATGGTGTTTGCTTGCTAAACCCGTTCACTCACTAATCAGGCACGACATGTGAACGGTTATTTTATTTGAGATTTTGTATGAATGGTTAGAAAGCAATGTTTAGTGACGTCATCCTTCGTGGTTCATGTTTTCTTGAGTGTTAGGTGTTTATATATGCAAAGTATATGAGTAGAATAAGGATTTGAGCGTTTTATATGAGTAGAATAAGGACTTGAGCGTTTCGAAGCTTTGAACGTAAGTGGTGTGCATCGAAGGAAGTGTTTTTGCATGATACATAAGGTGAGAGAAGTAACCTATATTGCAATTTTAGGTTCTCAAATAACGTAAGAAAGACATAGGCCTGTTGTGTTGAGAAATGTACCTGCAGTGACGTCCGTACCCGTTATTTTGAGAAAAAATTGGCAAAAGTTTTTAAAGAATAATCGTTAAGATTTAAATGGTTCGATTTTTATGCCGAAGATCTCTAATTGGTTCAAAAATTGCTCTGAACGGTTCCGTTAGTCGAGACGGGTGCCTTAGGATTTGGCATATCCACGAAATATCCATTATCCAGTGTAATGTTGTTGCCTTCTCCAATATTCTGCAGAGTATGAGATTTTCTGTCTCGTACTTCTACCTCAGGAATATAAGTGTGGTAGCATTTGCAGCATAGTGCGTAGTGTTCCGATAGGTAGCTGTAAGAGTCGATGCTTGGTCTCGAAGCGTAAAACTGGTCGCAGTATTATTCGAACGACCACAACTCTTTGGTCAGTTTTTTGTGTTTAATGAATTCAAGTGAAATTTCTATTGTTTAGCTAGCAATTTTTTAGTGCTTTAGTGATGATAGGTACAGATTTTGGTCACTGGTGCATCTGCAACTGAAATAATTCCAAAGTTACCGAATTGTATGGTCATTGCCTAGTAGATGTTTTTGGTGGGATATGCATCTGGCAATAAGTTTATAGAGGGTGGCTACAATAAAATACTATGGTTTAGCATGGCTTAGAATGTTTCTAGTTGTGAAGCATGTAAATAAGAAAAGAGTTTATAAGGGTGAAAGATTTTTCCTGGTATGAATTTTGGATTATCTCTGTCACGAGTTCAATATTGTGTTGATTTATTTCACTGTTCGTAGTCGGGGTGTTGGATTGCTTCACTTGCAGAGAGTTTTTATTTTCTTTATTTTCCATACCTTCATATATCTGTCAGTGTTAATTTTAAGGCGTGTTCTTGGAATGCATCCTTGCTAGGAAGTGTCTGAAAGGAAGGGGATGGGAGGGAAGGGACCATGGCTTCCGACCTCGGAGGTAATTTCGATTTTTGAAGTTTGAACCTGTCCGAAAATTTTCCGGATCAAATTTCCTGGACGGGAAAAATTTTTCGGAATTTTACAGAAAAAAATTATTGATGAGAGGAATGCATGACGAACGCCATTCATGTTCACATGTATTTGTTTGTTTACTTAAAAAAGTTGCGTTAAAATTGATTGTTTCTCAGATTGCCGATTTATGCACAGAATTTTGGGCACTAATATAAGAAGTAGGATTTGATTTTAGTGGAAAATTGCTTGTAGATTTTTCTATCTTAGTTTTTTAATGCATTTAATATATAACTGAGAAACTGAAGGGCTTTTATGTAGTTATTTATTGGTCGTTGGCGTATATCGGTTCGGTATAACATCTGAGTGGACGCTAACATTTGTGGTACGCTTCAGTGTTGGCTCGTTGAATGAATGTGAATGCGATCAACGATGGATGCAATCTAACTGAAGAGTGTACGGTTTACGCCAAGGATCCTGCATTCAGCACAGCAGGTTGGTCACTCATTCGGATGCATACAGTCTGCGTTAAGACATTTGTGATGTATGTGGTCGTTATTTTGTTTTACTTTATTTATTTAGCATTCGTTACGAGTAAATGCCTCTTTACATCGCTTCCACCTGCCCCGACCCAAAGCCCCGCTGATCCACCTGGCTGCAGCGGTCTTTAAGTCGGGCTGTTGTTGCAGGTCAGTCGCGTGATTCTTGTCTTACCATGTGTGATCGTTTTCTTACCTAAATTATGTAAGTTCAACCAGTTACCTGAGGTTGTCTTATTATTCACACTAGAAATCTGTTGGAAGTTTTGTATTTGTTTATTTGCCTTCGTTTTCGTTTATCTTCGTTTTTATCGTCTCTCTTGGTTTATTAATGCAAACGAAAAAGATACTCGACAGTTTCTAGATGTTGGCAAATTTCTAAAATTTTGCGGCTTACCGAAAATATGCATCCGCATTGAATATGCCGAAAGATGCGCTGGTAGTGCATGATAGCTAATCAAGCATAGGTGAAAGGGATTAATGTGAATAACTTTTTCGATTTTAAATAAAATAAAAAATTTGAATTGTAGACGCTTCAATTGATTCTTCTTTTGCATTGATATCGCACTCAGGTGGGCAGTCTTTGGCATCAATTTTGAATTACCTGAAGTTATTTTACTACGAGTTATAATTTTCTAATTTTGGTCATCCATCCGCCGCGATAATCTTACTTCCTTCCTAACTCGTCTCTTTCCTTCTCAACTTGGCCGCTTTCTTTCCCAACTTAGCCCCTTTCCTCCCCAAGTCGGACCCTTTCCTTTCCAACTCGGACTCTTTCCTTCCCAACTCGGCCCCTTTCTTTTCCAACTTGACCTCTTTCCTTTCCAACTCGGACCCTTTCCTTCCCAACTTGGACTCTTTCCTTCCCAGCTCGACCCCTTTCCTTCCCAACTTGGACTCTTTCCTTCCCAACTCGACCCCTTTCCTTCCCAACCAGGACCCTTTCCTTCCCAACTCGGACCCTTTCCTTCCCAACTCGGCCCTTTCCTTCCCAGGTCGGACCCTCTTCTTTTCAACTGGGATCCTTTCCTTTCCAACTCGGACCCTTTCCTTTCCAACTCGGACTGTTTCCTTCCCAACTTGGACTCTTTCCTTCCCAACTCGGCCTCTTTCTTTTCCAACTTGACCCCTTTTCTTCCCAACTCGGACTCTTTCCTTCCCCACTTGGACTCTTCCTTCCCCACTTGGACTCTTCTTTTCCCAACTCGGACTCTTTCCTTCCCAACTCGGCTCCTTTCTTTTCCAACTTGACCCCTTTCCTTCCCAAGTCGGACTCTTTCCTTCTCAACTTGGCCCCTTTCTTTCCCAACTCGACCCCTTTCCTTCCCAAGTCGGACTCTTTCCTTCCCAACTTGGCCCCTTTCCTTCCCAACTTGGCCCCTTTCCTTCCCAACTCGGACTCTTTCATTTCCATCTCGGACTCTTTCCTTCCCAACTTAGACTCTTTCCTTCCCAACTCGGCTCCTTTCTTTTCCAACTTGACCCCTTTCCTTCCCAACTTGGACTCTTTCTTCCTCAACTCGAACCCTTTCCTTCCTCACTTGGACTCTTTCCTTTCCAACTCGGCCCCTTTCTTTTCCAACCTGGCCCCTTTCCTTCCCAACTTGGCCCCTTTCCTTCCCAACTCGGACTCTTTCATTTCCATCTCGGACTCTTTCCTTCCCAACTTAGACTCTTTCCTTCCCAACTCGGACCCTTTCCTTCCCAACTTGGACTCTTTCCTTCCCAACTCGGCCCCTTTCTTTTCCAACTTGACCCCTTTCTTTCCGAACTCGAACTCTTTCCCTCCCAACTTGGCTCCTTTCTTTCCCAACTTGTCCCCTTTTTTCCCAACTAACCCTTACTCAGTCGTTCAGTTCGAAATGTTTTCACTTATATTTTTTTTTCACCTCCATTTTTGTGTCGGATGCAACGTTGAGATGGTATTTGTAAGTTGTTAGTTGGGGGATATTGGTGTTAAGCGATGATATTCTTTGTTTAGCGGAAGCAGGTATATAACGCTGATTTTTTATGTATTGCTTGGAAAGTTCTAATTTTGAAGTGAAGTGCGAGCAGGAATTTAGATGTTTATGTTGAGCACACATCTCGTTTTATAGTATCTTCATTCATGCATAAAACGGGGATAAGAGGGTTGTGATATTGTGTCTATTGATATTTATTGTTTGGTTGCGCTGTAGATCAAAATTTGCTTCTTTAGTATAAATGAAAAGCGCAAAGTTAATATAAACGAAAAAATGAAAAGTAGCCTCTCTCATTATTTACATTTCCTTACCTCCCCACTTTTACTGTTTCAATTTAGTTGCAGCAAAAATTGATTTTTAATAGAGAGCCTATGCTTCAACAGATGAAGTTATTTTTTTGGGGAAGACAAATATGACACTGAACTCTAATCTTCAGCGTTATCCCTACCGTTTTTTCTCCCCTTCCCTCTCCCTCTCGCATAACCACTAATATTTTCTTTCTGTGCTATTCCACTAATAAAAGCGGAGACTTATTTTTGTTACCATATAAGATCATATTTTAGGAAATGGCGCGAAAATGTTATTGCGAAATGAAATAAGATCAAAAAACGTAAGAAAACGCAGGGTCTTGATAGATTTCTTGCTCTATACGGCGATTTGGTACGCGCGGCGATTAGGTATACGCGACGATTACTGTATACTGCTGCGTGCGACGATTCTTGCTATATTTGCTATATTCATTCATTAGCGATGCCAGTCTTCATGCGGTTGTGTTTATATAGAGTAACAAATAGTTTGTTGCTCTGTACGTTTTTTTATGTTTACCTATCTGTCAATTATTATACGTCATTCTACTATCAAATACCTAAGCAATCTAGTCGTTCGTTTAATTTATCTCACTCGCCGCAATTTACCTATACCTATCGGCATTCTTTGAAGATTTTTGTTTACCTCGTTAAAAGTTTTTTTCGCATTTCTTTATAGCTCTTTACGTTAAATCTTTTTTGAATTCTTCACGAGTTGCCATTTTCTAAAACATCGATTTGTGGATCGCTGCTATGAATCCATGTTACTGCTTCTTTGCTCTGTAACACATTGCTTCAGTATTCAACTATGCAGTTTAAATTGCCTGAGTGCAGAAATAATGATGGTTCTAAAACTTAGATGTTCCGATTAGAAGCCGATAGACGTATCACTCAAAGTATATATATATATATATATATATATATATATATATATATATATATATATATATATATATATATATATATATATCACACCTTTCAAATGTCTCTAAGATTCTGTAATCTTGAAGCCTGTGGAGTGTGTCAGTACTATTACACAACCATACGAAAACAGTGTATTTCAAGTTTTTATACAGCACTTTCTTATCGTTAGTGTTGTTCTCTCTTTCGCTATTAATTGTTGATGTTCGAACGTTTCAGTGACCTTCAAATAGATACTCTATGAGACATTAGTGCCATTTGCTTTCTATTCATTCAACTGCTAAATTAATAATTCCCTTTAGGATTTATTTACGGCTATCATTTCTTGCTTATCCACATATAGATTATAAGAGTTTAACCAACAATATTTAGGGAATTTTTGACATTTATATATATTATCTATACAATGTATACTTTCTCTTTTTTATAAAATTATTTATTTATTACTGCAATAATAACTTGAAATGCTGTACTTAAGACGGTTATAAATGAAACTTCAACAAGTTTCCTAACACAGTGTATTTAAGATGTTCTAGGATGTGTGTTTTTCTTCAGTTGTTGTGTTATTTATAACAAATTATGTTATTTATAACACATTGATCGATAAAAGTAGGCAAAGATTGATGAAATTGTAGTCTCCTATAATGGCTTGGCTAGAGAGTTAATTTTGGGTTTTTTTAGCATCTCGATATGGCGCCATAAATCAATGTGGAAGCAAAAATGTCGCCTGATAAGCTTACTGCAGTATGCTTTTAGAAGGGGGTATTAGATGGCCATGATAAAATTGTCTTTTTATAGTTATATTGGTTGAGTGGGTTAGTCATTTTTTAGTGCTTCAGGCAAACCTTTTTTTGCCGTGGATCAATGAAAGATCCATGGATTCTACTGAAATATTGAAAATAGTTAGTTACGAACATTTGCTACCTCTACATCATTTTATTCGGTTATCAGTATTATATATCCTAAAAAAGCATAGTGGGCAATTTGCCAATCAGTGGTGTTGTCGTTGTTTGACATCTTTGTTGAATTGTATGGACGACCCCCCCCCCCTTCTCTTCCCTCTCCCCATCTGCCCAGGATAAGGGATATAGGTAAGGGGCAACCGAACGTTGAGGTTGAGGATGCTTGTATATGCTAAAATATAAGTATTTAAAACTGAAAAAAACTACCCATTTCTTTTCATTGAGACGTTCGCAGATCTTATACGGTGGTTTGATGTCTATACTGATTTATGCAAATGGGCGCTCGGATTCGGAGTTTATTCTTCAATCCATGATTAGCCGTTTTAATGAAACTATGAATTAATATGTTTGAAATATAGGTTTGTTCGCTGATCAGTTCACCTTGGCGGACATTTGTGCTATCGTTGGGCCTTATAGTCTCATTTTTTTGAATATATATATAGTCTTGTATTTTTTGTATACCTATGTGCTTCCATATCTGCATTTTTGCGTATAGAATAATCTCTTGCATTAATGCTTTTCTTCCTTTCTTAGATGTTTTTGTATTTTTTTGATTAGTGCTTTAGTGCTTTCTTAGTGCTTTCTTAGATATTTCTAGGCCACCATTTGTAAGACAAACAGTTGAGTTGTTGCTGTTTCTCAACGATGTTTTGATTATTAGAAGGTGTGTTTCGAAACCGAGATTAATATTTGTATTTTTAAGTACTTATGTCATAAACAGGGAGTTGGTTAGAGTTTCCGGCTTTCATAAACGAGATTACTTACGGTTAGTAATTAGTCGTCTACGATAATGCACCTATTTTCATTTCCTTTAGCATATGCTCATTCAGTGTCAAAATATGTTATGTGTTATGGCGAGATGTTGTTTGATGTTTAGCATATAGTCGTATATGGGTAAATATGTGTTTATATTGATAGCGATTATTTCTTACTGATGTATTGATTAGGTGGGAACCATTGGAACGGCGCACTCCACGCCTTCGATTTCTCTCGCTTCATATAAATTTCTATAAGTTTGTACTCGAGTTTTATTACTTGTAATTAGTTTTAAGTCTATTTTCTTTATTTTATTTAATTATAAACTCTCTGGTCTCTTATTTTCGTTTTAGTATTCCTTATGGTCTTTCAGTTTTATTTTACTCTAACTTTTATGATATTTCGTTTTTTTTTTATTTTTTAAGTACATGGTAATAATGTTTTGTTAGTTTTTAGAAGGAGACTGCCTGTTTTTGGTCAATAGGCAATACTGATTTTAGTGGATTTTAAAATTTCCGGCATGTGCTTTTTATTATTATTGTTTTCACTTAGATTATTAAATAAATGCAGTGCTACTGCTTTTGTTGACTTTCAGTTTTGTTCCCTTTTCTGCCTTTCCTCATCCTTCCGTTCTTTTCTTCTTCTCTTTTCTTTTTTCACCTCATTTCATCTCTCTTTTTTGTGGCAGTTTATATATGATTAAATATGAAGTTTTTATGCTAATGAATGAGATTATTTTGAGAGAGGCTAAGGAATCTCATTGCAGGAGGATGGATAAGGAAGCGTTCATCCATTTTATTGGCGGAGCGTTGGGTGGAACTGCGGGTACAGCGATCACGTGTCCCCTTGAGGTAATCGTTTTGAATTTATTTAGCACCCTGTGTCCATTTCAGGTGCCAACATCAATTGGGGGGGGGGGAGAGGAAAGGGGAGCTTGACAAAAGCTACGGGAGTGAAAATGGAGTTGGTTCGCCCATATACTTACGACATCTCCGGAGTGCACTCGTAGACATGACTTTGTCCTTGGGGAGGGGGCGGGGAGAGGGGCGGAGAGGGAATAAGGAACGTGACTAAGTCAACTAGGAAGAAGAAAAAACCGTTGATTGCAAGAGGCAGTTTCCCTTCATTTTCTTTGTGCCTAGTTTCCTTTGTGGGATCGAATCACGCTTTCGGCTATGTTTCGTCTCTTCCGATTTTGTTGATCTTGAAGTGATATGTGATAGTCAAATCGTCCACAGACAAATCTGGAGTTTTTCTCTATTTGGGAGCAGCAATAGTTTCATTTAAATTGCCATATTCTTTCACGGAAGTCCTCTAATCCCCATTGCAATCAGCAACCGATTCCTTAGTCATCCAACCCCCTAAAGAAAGAAGGAGAGGACCATTAAAGAGGGTCATCTATAATGAATCGAAGCGGTGCTTTATGAACCGTGAATAGTCACATTTGCGATTTTAGAATCACGTAATTTAGAAATCATTGAAGAGGTTGGATAGTTATGGTAACTCCAGTTGAGTGATGAGGGAAGAACTCTTTCTAGAAATTACATGGTTCTTCACTAGTAGCGACTGGCACGTTATCTCAGCTCTAGTGGAAGCTCCGGCTTGAATAAGCATGTTAAGTATGGGTCTTACCTCGTAGAGTATGAAAGGAATGACTTTCCATCTTTATCGTTGAGGTGATGCGTCGACATTGAAACCTTATAGCTGGCACTAAGCTTTAGCCTGTAAAGTGAAGAAATGCTGTAACTTAAGTTGTTCTGCTGAGTCTGAGGAAAGTATTCATTGATGAAACATTACCATTATGGCTCTAAATAAAATTTTCTTATCAATTATATAAGGAGTGAACAATTTGAAGGTTGTGAAGACACGTTTACAAAGTTCGGACTACGCAAGTTCCGCCGGAGGTCCGTCGACGTCGAAAGAATCGTCCACGTCGAAAGGAATGAGCCGCACACAGATGCATTCTCGGCATATTTCAAGGCAACATTTTGGACGCTATATTCCACCTTGTAAGTGATTACAAACCTCTAATCAACCTTAGAAGTAATCTTTTGATGATTAAATGAACTCAGATGCGGTTTATATGGAGAAAATATGCAGGTAACAAGGCCTGCCTGAGGTTGAAGTATGAGGAGTGAGTATTTTGTTTGATATTTTTTTCAGCCGAGTGAGGAGGGGATTGAGCATAGAGTTATTCGACTATTTAGCCTAGAGTTCGGATGTTGAGCCTAGAGTTATTCGAGTATTGGGTTTAGAGTTATTTGGGTATTGAGCCTAGAGTTACTCCGGGTATTGAGCCTAGAGTTACTCCCTTTTTTGAGAAGTTTGAAAGGGAGTGAATTTTAGGGGAATAGACATCCGATTTTTTTAATCGACAATGCATTTTATTGCTGTTTTCTATTTAAGTTATTAAATTGGAGTGAAAGTTTATTGTAATGTAAGTTAGATGCAAAAAAAATTTGCATATTTAAATATATCGTTTACAAATTTTTCTAACTATTGTACCACTTAAAAGTATTATTGAATATGCGGCTGAGTTTAACTTCACTTTTTAGGGTCAGTGATATAGATTTGAATATTTGGCATTTTATAAGGCTGTTATAAATTATTTTAAAGCCGTTGGGAGGTATTATTTTTGCTTTATAGCATATTTCTAAGTTTTTCGCTTTTCCTTTTATTTGATTTAAAGGAAGTTTTATTGTGATATCTCTTCAGTGATGCGACATCCGTCGAATTTACCATCTGGATTTATTCCACCAGCCTCTCTATCGGTGATACAACGGGTTTCGTTGCATGCTCCTAAAGGTGTTACGATTCGCTTCTGGCAAAGGAAGAATATTTTTAAACTCTTTCAGTAGGTAATTTCGCATTCTCTTGTCGCTGAAATATATGCTCACCGGTATTTTGATCCTTTCAATATGGCCGTTATGTCATAATTGGGCACTCACCTGTCCTCACACGTGACCAATTTTGGCGATATTTTTTATTCGATGTTATGCGTATTTATTCCAGATAAATGCTTGCATTAATTAAAACGAGATGATGTAAGCATGAAACCGGGGGGAAGCGAAGAAAAGCCTTTGACGTGTTTTGTCAAAATGGAATAATTTTAAAAGCTTTTAAAGTTTTTGTGAAGTATTGTAAATTCAACTTTTCGCCATTAAAAAAAAAAAAAAATTAAAGCTGAAAGAAGTGGATGCTTTATGCATATGAAAGTTGTTTTAAGGTAAAAATGTATTTCAGCCAGATAATTGTGAACGAAGGTATAGGAGCGCTTTACAAAGGCCTTGGACCGAATCTTGTTGGCGTTGCCCCATCAAAGTAAGTGTTTTTTTGTCGTTAATTATCTGCTTTGTAATGTTTCCTTAAAAAATAATTTTAGAGAAGCAGTAATGGCCTTAGTCTTTGATTCCTTTAAAAAGGCATGCGTTTTATTTGTATATGGAATTATTGGCTAAGTGATTAAGAAGTTTTCTTTTACAGTAGTTGTTTCTATCGAATACACAATTCTGGGGCTGCTCTCAGCATCCTATAGGCCTACAAGAGGCAATTATTGAGTAGTAGCTTACTCTCACTTGGAGAAGTTAATGCTAAGAACGAATTGGGCATTATGAATAGAAATTAGTTCTATTTGAAAGGACGGTGGAATTAGGTGAATTAGAATATAGCTTATGATTTTCTCAGTCTATATGCACCGAAATTTTTTTGATGTGGATATTATTATAGATTCTTGCATTGGTACTTTTTAATGTCGATTAAAGTATAAATATGGTTTGTTGATTTTATGTGGTCAAAGATGCTTATGAGTTAGGATTTTAGGGTGAATATTGCTAGAGTGAGCACTAAGTTGCGAGGGTGAGGGGAGAGGTTTGTTGATTTTATGTGGTCAAAGATGCTTATGAGTTAGGATTTTAGGGTGAATATTGCTAGAGTGAGCACTAAGTTGCGTGAGTAGGGGGAGGGGCAAGGAGGTAGAAGGGGAAGCGTAAAATCAAATATGTTGCATACTTGGAGGCTTTAATTTTATGGAAATCGGGAAAAATACTTGTTGAGGCACTTCCCAGGTGTCGTTAACAGATTAGTTCTTCAGTTCCAGAGAAGGTAGTTGCTATCTCCTGCTTCCCCCGTCTCTCCCCTCCTCCCCGTCCCTTCCCCTCCCCTCCTTATACCATCCCCCTCCCTCCTTCCACTCCATCTCTCCCTCTTGGTCACCTTGTCATGTCTTTAATTTGAGACGTAATATGGCTTGCAGTTGGCAGTTATGTTTCAGGGCAGTTTATTTCTATACATATTCGTCATGCAAGCGTTTCTGGAATGGTGTCGACGTGTTCGTACCGAACAGCGCGATTGTGCATATGTTATCCGCTGCATGTGCGGGTTCGTTCATTATTTACTTCTAAAATATTTTTCCTGTCCAGTTGGACATTATCACAAAAGAAATTCGAATCGATGTCGCACTATTATTCTAATTCGATTAGAAAAATTATCTACTTATCTTAGTTTCTTATCTGTAATGCCTCTTTGCGTTCATAGGTGTCATATGCTAGCTCTTATCAAATTCCGTAGCAGTTTGCGGTGTAGTCGTTTCACATGTATGTGTTTGTTTTGCTTTCTTTTTTTTTTTTAAATTGCACAGCTGCTTTCAGTTTTATATTAGCGTCTGTGATGAAGCTCATTTGATGAAATATTTGAAGCATTAATGGAATAAAACTTGACGGATGGTGGGGGATGGGGGAAAGGGATTTAAAACGACTGGGTAGGAGGTGGGAAATAAGGCCTAACACGTTTTGCAAGAGTCGTTGTGTGTTAAAAGGTCCTGCATTTTACTTTAAAAAGGTATGATCTAAGGATACCATTTTACCTCAGCAATAAGGATGATCAGAAATTGTATTCAGCAAGGAATGTGAGGGGGTATAAGGTGAAGTAGGAATAGTGGAGGTATGTCTCGCGGTATTTGGATCAGGTATTGCTCGTTATGAGAGATGTGGAGCAATGCGTTGTCCTTCTCTTGGAGATTCAGTAAGCATTTGCTAATAACTTTAAGAGTGATGGAGGTCAATTTGCCCTTAACTGCGCAACATTTTGTTAGGTATCTGATTTAGTCTAAAACGTCCATTTGCGCCCTGGAGCGTTTTGAAATGAATTTGGTTATCAATTTGAGCTTTTTTCGACTTAGTTTTGAGGTTTGACCTAAGGTCACGCTCTATTGTAAAATGTAACTTGCAAAGTTCGCGGTATGATCGTTTTTTGAGGCGAAATGAGCTAAAAGTATGCACGAAAAGGGGCTAAATATTTTTTAAGAACCGTTTTCCGCCTGAAAATGACTGGTTATGTGAATGTTTTCTTCTCTTCGTTTCATTCTGAATTGCACAGCATTGTTTGGCGATAAGTGCTAAAGGGTAGACATCATTTTGTTTATCGATACGAGCAAGTCTTTTTATGATGGAGAATGAGACATGTGAAGCGCACGTGAATAAGGATTCATTTTCTTCTAATGTTTTTCCACTCTTTTTGCACTAAATCTTTTGCACTAAATTTTGATTCATAAGCGTAGAAAATTGCACTAATGATGGCTCTTATTTGGTAAATTTGGGAAACAGAGCTGGAGGGTAATTTGTTTTCCTTACGGATGTAAGAAATTGCGCCAGGTGATGTTTTATTGACAGATGTGAGAAATTGCCTTGGACGTTAGCTGTTATTGATAGCCGGGGAAAATTGTGGCAGCTGCTAATTTCTCATCAGTTATATTGAAAATTACGCCAGGTGGTAATTGTTTTTTGCTAGGTAATTTTTTCGAGGAATATGCAAAATTAGGCTAGGTAGCCGAATCCTGTAAATATTCCTAATTTTCAGTTTAACTGAAAATTGCTGGGAAAAATATTAATCGTTCGTGAATATATTCCTGTATATATTAGAATATGAAATGTAATCTATGGTACGTATGGTAGGTTGAATGGTTATTCATGAGATAATCATTAGGCTTCCAGAGTGAGCTCGAGAAGAAAACAAATAGTGCACCACCTGAATTTGCTTATCAGTTCGAGCTTTTTTCGACTTAATTGTGAGGTTTGACCTGAGGCCACGCTCTATTGTAAAATCTGACTTACTAAGTTCGCGGTACGATCGTTTTTGGAGGCGAAATGAGCTGCAAATATGCGCGAAAAGGGTTTTTTTCGTGAAAAGGGTCCTGCCTGTTGTACTTTCTCACCTGTTTAAGATCCCCCTTCGTGTATATGCATCACTATTTCATTTGAAGCTTTTATGCAAATTTTCCATTGTTGACTCATTTATAGTTTCTGGAATAAAACCCGGGGATTACAAGGTTTTCCATATTTTTGAAAAGAGAAAAATTGAATTATTGGGGCCAGGCTCTTATCTCTCAGGATTATTGCAGATTGCGTTATTAGTATGTGACAGTTCAGAAACGTTAAGAAGTATGCCAAAAAAACCCCTTCCATTTGAATCATCGTGGATTTCTTAAAGTTTTTTCCCACTTTTTGGTGAAAAAATCTGAGAAATTGAGTTTTGGTGCAGCTCTGATGTGCTATTTTATTTGTGCTAATCGAAAAAAGCCAAATTGAAAGTATTGAGAATACAATCAAATTGCATAATCCAGTGAGCATTAAATGCTATCGAATGGCTGTCGCTAGTTGCAACAGATAAGAAAAAATTGTCAATTTAGTTATTTCGATGCAAGGCGTTGGTGGTCTTTACGGTGCATTTGAATGTCCCTTATCTCGATTGCCTTTTTTGTGTGTGTGTGATTGTTTAGGAGACGATTTGGGTTGAGTGATTAAGTTGCTTCTTATTTTTAAAAGTGTTACTTAATCGAATTTTTCGCTACTGCAGCAAATGATGCAACGATATGGGAAACATTTAAAAGAAAAGTAATATTTAGGTATGCACTGTAGAGAGATTTCATAGGTACCTTCTCTTCCCCTCTTCTCCCTCCTCTTCCTCCTTCCTCTCCCCCCTTTCCCTTTCTCTGTTCCTCTTTTCCTATTTCCCATTCATATCTATTTCGAGTGGAGTAGGTTTGAGCTCTCTTGTCTATAGAACTATTATTTTTGCTATGAGAAGCTAGGGGACCTTTTGTGATTTTTCTGTGATAGAAGAAGCGCAAATTTCTGGATAAATTCGGGGCGACTTCTCCGGATAAATGTGCTTTCCGGGACGGATGTTCCGTTTGCTCCCGTTCTTATCCCGCTTGCCTTTATCAATGAATGCAATTAGCGCCTGTAGTTTAATCAGAAAGTGGGAGGAGAGGTTTGCATTGAAAAATTTCAAAGTAAGGGTTCAAAAAGGCGACAGCAACGGGGTACTCAAAAAGTAAGGATGGATGTCTGTGCTATTGAAACGAGGATACCTGAGCTGTTCAAGGTGGGATCCATCGAATAGATTTATAGTGCTTTGTAGATTGAGAAAAATCTAGTAAGAGGGTGATTTTAGAAATTGTGCAAGCAATTAGCATTGTGCAGTTAGTCGTCGAAAATTTGCAAAAGAAAGTAGCAAAAGTTAATTAAAGCAAAATGAAGTTAATGTGCCAATAATCGATAAAATTAAACGATAATTGGTAAAGAAATTTGGAGGAAAAGGTAAAATTTTTGAAAAATTGAGCCATAATAATTGAAAAAACAAGTTCATTCGGTGTCTGACTCGAAAGAGAGACAAATCAGCTTCTTCAATTGAAAATGTTGAGCTTTTAGAGAGGAATTCTCGTCCTTCCTTCTTCACCTCGCGCACCCCTTCCACTCTCTAGTGCCTCCTCTTCATCTTCCCCATTCTTCCATATTCTCATTCCCTTTCGTTTTCACCGTCTACATTCGTTGGCTTCCATGGCTATTGTGATATTAGGCAACATAACAAAATCATACGCGTTGATGTTTATGTTTAAATTGGGGCATATGGAAATAGTGGCCGAAGGAAGGAAGTGTTAAGGGATTAGATTAAAAGCATATTGGTGTTTCAGGCTTCGTTGCGGCTACAGTGGTGAATCCGATATGGCTGGTGAAGACGCGTCTGCAGTTGCATAAAGGTCCTCTAACAGTGACCGAATGCATCAAGAGGGTTTTCCGAAATGAAGGCATCAAAGGATTCTATAGGGTTCGTCATATTAGCAGTTTCTTTCTTTTAGGGCATGACTCAGTGATCGTTTGATTTGCGATCGACTGTTTTTTTTTTTTTTTTTTTGGTAATAGTGCGTAATTCGGTAATGTGGAAAATGCTTAGTTGTACGAAGTAATAAAAATCCACAGTAGATTCATTGTCATAAATCAATAGCGTTGTTATAGAATGACGAGGTTGGGTAATGAAGGTTACGATCTAGTAACTGAGCTCCGGCACTAATATTCTGCCACCGGGGATCTGTAGGCCCAAATCCATTTCTGCGGTAGCCTAAATAAATATGAAAATAGTGCTGCTGTAGACTAAACTAATGGAGTCTGTTTATGACGTCTTTGCACCGTTACATTTCGTACTAGAAAGTGATGATAATATACTGTAGTAAAGTAATTGCAGACATTAATTTTAGGGAGTAACGGCATCTTATATGGGTATTTCGGAGACCGTGATTCAGTTTGTACTGTATGAGCATGTAAGGAGTCATCTCGTCGAGGCTGCTGCTGCTGCTGCTCAAGCGGACGATGAGGATCGACGGAAGAAAGTTGATTTTGTTAATTTTATGCTAGCTGGAGGAACAGCGAAATTCTTTGCATGTGTCGCCGCTTATCCGCACGGTGAGTTTTGATTCGTAAGATGACCGATATGCTAATTTATGTTATTTTTGCTTAACGGTTGGTTGTTCTTGTCCTCTCTTGGCTTAAAAGTTTTGAATAGATTTGTCGCAAAAAATGGTCTTATGCGTTAAGTGGACTCATAAGGTATTGAACTTTTGTGGTTGTGTAAAGTAATTAGGACGAGGCTGTATGAGAATGGTCAGAAGTGCAAACATTGTTGGTTATGAAACCGCATCCGTGCAAAATAATGTCAAAAGTGCAAAAAGTCATGTATGCTTTATTTCGGAAAACATGCAGTGCTGGTGCTCATGTATATTTTATTTCGAAAAAGAATTGTTATGCTATATTCGTGTGATTTTGAGCTGTATTCTTGCGAATGGCTGTCATTGTGGGCATCGAATTTAGATGATGTTTGAAGTTTGAAATTATAGAGGTGGTTAGAACGAGACTACGCGAAGAGCATACAGCTGCAAAGGGATTTTTCTCCACTCTTTTCTCGATATATCGGCTAGAAGGCTTTCGTACACTCTATAGAGGACTTGCTGTACAGGTAATCGTTTTAGTACTTTTGATTCGTTTTTGGCTATCTGTCTTTTTTGTCTCTTTCTCTTCTTCTCTCCTTCTAGCTCCCTCTGTTTTTTTCCTGTTAGACTACTGTTTTCTTTTCTTATCAGGGTGAAGAGGCAGAATGTTTTAAAAGGAGTGCCATAATAGAAGAGTGTTTCATTTTGTATAAAAAGTGGAATACATATTGCATGGAGTCGGCATTTACACTTAATAAATAAAGTGGTAGAATATAATTGAGCAGTGATTTTTATGTTGATGTTTTATAGATTTAATATAAGAAAGCCCAATTGTTATTGGTTAATATTCCTCTTCCATTTTGCAGCAATATTTGATTATTTTTTCAGCTAATGCGTACAGTACCAAATACGGCAATAACAATGGGTACTTATGAAGTGGTTGTCTACCTACTGCATCGGTTGTAATCTGCCCGACGAATGAAAAGTGATTAGCTGATCGTTGGATGATTTGATCGACGATGCGGATGGATGAAAGACGAAGAAATTGGAAGAACATCAATTATTGCCGCATCTCAGGTGTTCTAAATAAGTCCGACTTTCAAATTTTGATCATTTTCTAGAGATATAAGAATACTATCTCTCTCTCATTCTTTCGCTATTTGGCGTGCATGATGCTTCAGATTGTTTCGAATCATAGCATTGCAAAAGAAAATGTCATTGCAAAAATTGATTAACGGGTGTCGTTTAGTTTTATTATTTTAACGCTTGATGAGCTTCCAATTAAATGTGCTCGATGGAATCATACGAGTGATGAATGTTGCAATTTGAACGTTTTGAGGTTTATAACAACTCTTGGATGATGAATTGCGATTCGAATATTTCAAGTTTTGCAAAAAAAAGATAAAAAATAAAAAACAAATTCTAAATAATAAGTTGTAATTTAAATATCTTGACGTTTGCAATCTTAGAGATTTTTTTTTTTTTTTGCATAGCGTTTCGTTGCTGAGTAATTTGCCTACTAGAGTTGTTTTAGAAGAAAGTCCGTGAAAGGAATTTCGAGTAGAATCGCTTAATTCAAGCTATGAACTAAAGTATCGGAAAATAGTCGTATTAAAATGAAATAATATTTCTTTACCACCAAGATGGGATTCTTCGAAAATATTTTCAGTTATCTGAATTGGAATATTTCTTTGCTATCAGAATATCACCAGAGTGGGATTTTTCGAAAATAATCTAAATTATCTGAGTTGAGAATGTAATAGTTGAGTTTATCTATGAAGAGATTATAGTGCATTTGTTTGTTTAATTGTTAACATTCGGCGTTGTTTATCGATGTTGATATGTGAGTTGTGACACATAACCTTTTGTTACTATAGATTGAAATATATTGTATTTAAATTTTTTTTTAATTGATAGATTTTAGTATTGTTTAGAGAATATACTGATTTTAAATATGGTAGATTGTGCTGAAATATTTTAGAGGAAGTCAAATTGTTTATCTTGTGTGCCATTTTAATTCGTTCCTTTTATCGATTATATTGATGGATGCTGATTGATTGATGGACATTGTGAGCTTAAGCGCTTTATGAGGGCTAACTTCTCAATTGTTGTATGGCCAATTGGTTGTCGCACTGGATTGTTCGCACGCGCGTCAGAGTTCGATCCCCTCTTCCAATGTTTTCGAGTAAAACATAGGGGTTATGATGTATCGCTTCCGTTTTTTATTATATTTAAGCCGCTGTTTGAACCGCCAGTGGGTGAAATTAAAAAGGAGGGAGAGCAGCCTAGAAAGTATATAGCAAGCTATACTAATTCGTGCGCATCGTTTTCCAGTCGGTGAGGGAGAGTATCATTTACGCGCTGTTAGTGAAAATCCACTAGATGGCAGCAGATTTAGATTTTTAGGGCTGCATTTTATATTGTGAGGGTAACAGGACATTGGTATATAACGTCGCTTTTATCTATCATTTAAGACGGGGCATTTCTATAGACGAATATATTATGAACTTCAGCGAATATGGTAGTGCTTCCCATTTGGTTTGAATGGAATAGGCATGCGTCACTTCACATTTATAAACCTTCCCCATTTCCAAGTTAGAGCGTTAAACCTGTGAAGGTTCAGAATCTTTCAAATAAGTACCATCAGGTACCTATGAGTTAGACAATAAAAATAGACAGAATATACCTTATAGATTTATGTTGTCTAGTTTTCTCTGATTGTAGAAACGATGTTTTGTTGACAGCTGTTTCATCAATTGGTTTTCATGATTTCATTGTGCATAGATAAAACACGACTGGTTCAAAAAGCGAATCATTTAAGTGAAATAATGATGAGGTGATATTTACTATTAAAACTATTGAAATTCTTTAATTGTTCATTTGGCCGATGATCATTATCCACTTTATAAACAAAAATGTTTTATTTGAGGACAACTTTTACGATTATCACCTGTGAATTCTTAATCAGTATTCATGTTTAGCTACTAATGACCGACCCTCTCTTATTTCCGTCTGCCATTTTATGCGCTTGTAATTCCTTCTTTTCATACCAGATCGGTCACCTGTCTTTGCGAAGATTGTTTGCAAAGCCTATTACAGGTCACCAAATTATATCACCTTCACAAGCAAATTGCACTTTTTTCATCATGTGCTTTCTAATATAGTCTAGTGCTCACTAATGTATATGCTTTTGTTTGTTTTTTTTCTTTGAAATACTATTTGCCTGTTTATAAAGTTAATATTTTAATATTCAATTGCTTTCATTGAATACCAATAACATTTTCAAGCGATTTTTTAAATGAAGTTTTTGATTGATTGATTATTTTATTCCATTAGTTTTCATTTAAACTTAATTTCTACTGATTGGAATTTTTTTTGTCTTTTACGCTTTCATTGATGGTAAAGAGTTTTTATCGAAAATATTCTTGTAATGATAGATATTGGAATTTCCATTTTTTTCTTTTCAATATTAATGTAATGGAAAAAGTTGATATTTGAATGTCACCACGTTTTCTATCCTACTTTTTTACGCTCGAATTCTGAGTAATGCTTGGGCAATTTTCATGGTTGTGTGAGTAACCTCGGTAGTTGTGTGGGCAACCTCGATAGTTGTGTGGGTAACTTTGATAGTTGTGTGGCAGTGCGATAGTTGTGTGGCAATTCGGCAGTTGTATAGGCAACTTAGATAGTTGTGCGAACAACATCGATAGTTGCGGGCAACTTAGATAGTTGTGCGAGCAATATCGATAGTTGTATGGGTAACTTCGATAGTTGTGTGGGCAACTTCGATAGTTGTGTGGGCAACTTCGATAGTTGTGTGGGCGGCTTCGATAGTTGTGTGGGTAACTTCGATAGTCGTGTGGGTAACTTTAATAGTTGTGTGGCAATTGGATAGTTGTGTGGCAATTCGACAGTTGTGTAGGCAACTTAGATAGTTGTGCGAACAATATCGATAGTTGTATGGGCGGCTTCGATAGTTGGGCAGGCTTGATAGTTGTGTGGGCAACTTCGATAGTTGTGTGGGTAACTTCGATAGTTGTGTGGGCAACTTCGATAGTTGTGTGGGCGGCTTCGATAGTCGTGTGGGTAGCTTCGGTAGTGTGTGGCAACTTTAATGGTTGCGTGGCAGCTTCGACAGTCGTGTGGGTAACCTCTATAGTTGTGTGGGCAACTTAGATAGTTGTGCGAGCAACGTCGACAGTTGTGTGGGTAACCTCGGTAGTTGTGTATGCGATTCGATAGCTGTGTGGCAGCTTCGATAGCCGTGTGGGTACTCTCGCTAGTTGTGTGGGCAACATGGATAGTTGTGCGAGCAACATCGACAGTTGTGTGGGTAACCTCGGTGGTTGTGTATGCAATTCGATAGTTGCATGGCAGCTTCGGTAGCCGTGTGGGTAAGCTCGATACAACTTCGATAGTTGAGTGGGTAACTTCGATAGTTGTGTATGCAACTTCGATATTGTGTGGGCAACTCATAGCACTCTCCTGCTTGTTTTTATAAGATGTGTTCCTAAGTAACATGCACCCATTTGCCTTATTTTCTTTTATAATCGTACAATGATGTGAATTGTGCACATATATATTGGTAAGGGGAAGTATTTAGATGTAGGCGGTCTTTAATTCAGACCTAATCAAATTTCCGTGTTATTAAATGTTCCATAAAAGTCTCTCATAATCAGTTGTTGCCAATTTCAATGAAGTCGTTAATGTGGCTAAACGCCCACTATTTGTGCGACTATAATCTTTAAAATTTGTTTTCTTATTGCTGAATGGCAGTTTTGTCGTGTTATTGCTTGAAACGTTTTGCAGTGGAAAGGCATTTTGTTTCGTTGTTTTCAGCAATGTTATAGCTTTTTTTTCTTAAAACGTAGAAAATTTTTATGAATTATTCCAAGCGATATTTCCTGTGAACTGAAGTTTTATTGAAAGAAATTGAATTTTTTTGGGGGGGAAGGGGAGGGGGTAGGAAGAGGGGAACTTATTTTTTGAAAGAAATCGAAATTTTCAAATCTTTTTCTACTATTCTTCTTTTGCAAAAGTGTTTTCACTTTTTTATCACTCCTTATCACTTACGTAAATATTTCTTCATCGATTATCGTAATTATTAATCGTAATTTATAATTATTTATTAGCTGGTTGTTTTATTAGTTTTTGATTGCTTTCGTTCATTGCTATGTTCACAATTATGATTAGCTGAAATGATGAAGTAACACAATAGCTTCTATTTCCTCTCCAGGGCCATCACCCGACACTTTTTCTTCTCGCTTAACTAAGGGGTGAAAAATCGGTGCCCTTAATAATAACTCATTTCTCAAAGAACTTTTTTCACACCTGTCGCATTTTTGAAAGACGATTTTTCGCCAAATATATGCGATGTTATTTCTTGTTGTTGTATTTTAAAAAGCAGAAATAATCCCACTTTATTTATTTCGTTGTTTTCGTATATAATTCAAGAGCAGAGATGTTTCGTTATTAATCTTGATTGAATATTTAGAGGAAGTCGAAGAAGTGAGTAAGGACGTTTTCAGTTGTCCACGTAACAGCGGTTTTATGGGGATTTTCGGCTATTCGCTGTGTATAAGTCGAATCTTCAATTCTCGAAAGGTTTGTTTTTTTACTGCATTAAAAAGTCAGTACTCATTCATTAGACATTGATTGCTGATGTTGGCGCATAGATATCTATAGATGAACTTTAAATTTTATTATTTGCCCTTTAGAACATTCCTTTCTAAGTTGAATGTATCGTATGGTCGATTGAATAATCTTGTTTATGATTTCGATACTACAAAAATGCCTCATATCATTCGTAAAATGGCTGAAATTATCGCATTTAATCGTTTCTTATAAAAAGTTTCATTGAGTTTATGTCAACTTCTAACATTAATCTTTTCTCGAGCTAGAAAGTGATGTTCTTTCTATTAGAGGTGATACTCATAATTTTGGTTTTGTAATCCACTCCTGAACTTAATTAGAGATCATGGGAATGCTTTTGCAGGGCCGTTTTGGTTTATTGCATTCTTCTATTGTTGCCGTATTTCTTTGTAATATTAGGTTGCTAGAGAATGTCCAGTAGCGCTCTGCCCGTATTGCTTTCCGGAAAATTTACCATGGTCCATACTAACCAAATTACATTGCCGTGAGAAACTTTTTTTAGCCTAGAGTCACTCAAATATTACAAGCTTGAGTCTAAGTTGATTCTTTGCTTGCGAAAAAATTGTATGCGGCTTTTGCGGTATTGCACTTTTAGAAATATTTTAATTTACCCGTCCCAATAGTTGATGTGGATATCATTTTCAATTCGCCAGAAAATTTTTCGCATAAAAAATTTGCTGCGAAGTTTCCGGTTCCATGCTGCAGAGTTTCTGTTTGCATGCTGCGGAATTTCCGGTTTCATACCGAAGAGTTTCCGGTGCTGCAAGGTTTCCGGTTCCATGTTGCAGAGCTTCCGGTTTCATGCAGCAAGGTTTCCGGTTCCATGCTGCGAAGTTTCCGGTTCCATGTTGCGGAGTTTCCGGTTGCATGCTGCAAATTTTCCGGTGCCATACTGCAAGGTTTCCGGTTCCATGCTGCAAAGTTTCCAGTTCCATGTTGCAGAGTTTCCGGTTCCATGCTGCAAAGTTTCCAGTTCCATGTTGCAGAGTTTCCGGTTCCATGCTGCATGGTTTCCGGTTCCATGCTGCAGATTCCATAGTGCAAATTTTCCGGTCGCATGCTGCAAGCTTTCCGGTTGCATGCTGCAAACTTTCCGGTTCCATGCTGCAAAGTTTCTGGTTGCATGCTGCGGAATTTCCGGTTTCATACAGAAGAGTTTTCGGTGCTGCAAGGTTTCCGATTCCATGCTGCAAAATTTCCGGTTCCATGCAGCAAGGTTTCCGGTTCCATGCTGAAATTTTCACGGCATGCTGCAAGGTTTCCGGTTCCATGCTGCAAAGTTTCCAGTTCCATGCTGCGAGGTTTCCAGTTCCATGTTGCAGAGTTTCCGGTTTCATGGCGCAAAATTTCCGGTTCCATGCTGCAAGGTTTCCGGTTCCATGCTGCAAAGTTTCCAGTTCCATGTTGCAGAGTTTCCGGTTCCATGCTGCAAGGTTTCTGGGTCCGTGCTGCAAAATTTCCTTTTGCATGCTGCAATGTTTCCCGTTCCATATTGCAGAGTTTCCGGTTTCATGCCGCAAGGTTTTCGGGTCCGTGCTGCAAATTTTCCGGTCCCATGCTGGAAAGTCTCCGGTTCCATACTGGAAGATTTCCGGTTCCACGCTGCGAAGCTTCCGATTCCATGCTGCAAAGTTTCCGGTTCCATGCTGCAAGGTTTGCGGTTCCATGCTGCAGAGTTTCCAGTTCCATGTTGCAGAGTTTCCTGTTTCATGCCGCAAGGTTTTCGGGTCCGTGCTGCAAATTTTCCGGTTACACTTTGCAAAATTTCCTTTTCCATGCTGCAAAGTTTCCGGTTCCATGTTGCAAAGTTTCTGGTTTCATGCTGCAAATAACCTCTAATGCAGTCGTTATCGGTAATGCGTCCGTCTATCGCTTCAGCTGTTTGTACTGCAGTTGAGTCATTCCGATCTACCCACTATTACTGCTCTTATTAGCAAGTGTCTAAACGTCTTTTCGTCTGTTGCTCTAACCTATATCACGTTGTTCATGTTCATATACTTTTGCATGTCTTTCCACTTCGAGATGCCGAAATAAGTAAATAATAGTATCTGTAGGTCTCGTTGAGGTATAAGTAGGTTGACGTGCTGTTAAATGTGTATTTTGTTGTTATTGAGCTCATTTATTAAAATATATTTTATAATGTGCAAAAATTTACATATTATTCAACTTATGTAGGGTATATTGAACTTGTGCCTATTGGCCTATTTCGTTGGATTTATTGCTTATTGAGATCGATTGCTAAGTTAATTTCATTAATACGAAAAATTATCAATTCACGTAACTTTCAAGTCTTCGTACCTTTTTTGAATTCTGAATTACAATGCTCTTAAATTTAGTGGCTAATTTCAGTAGTAGAGACGCTAGATGCTTATTCAAAGTTCGATTTTTTAATGAATATGCAAATTTGTGAGTGTAATAATTTGCGATTACCTACACAAACTGTTCATTAGCGATTAAGTGCATCAAAATTGTTGCCGAAATGTGTTATATCTAAACAGTATGTTTTCTTTGTTGAACGTTTTTCCGGTTGGTTTAAAAAAACGGGAGTATTAGGGAAATTTTTCATTCACAGGAGAATTCAATGTGAAGTTTTTTTTCGATTAGCCGGAAAATTTGTTTCTTTTTGGTCCGAATTTCCAGTAAAATGAACTTGTTTTTTTTGATTTTCTCATGTGGCAATTTAACTCTATGATCATTGTCTACTTCCGCATTCAGTTGCTCAAAAGTATTGCTCGCATATTTTTTAAGCAGTTTGATCGCGCTAATGGGTGAAATCGATAATTTAAGGCATAATGCTTAGTGCTCAGCTTTGAAACTTGCAATGAACAAAATCAATTTTTGCCCAAGTCTCTCTTAATTGAACCAGACGGTAGTATATGTGTGTTTGCGTAATATGTAAGATACGAAAAGTAAATTAGATTTTGTGCTTACGAAACGAAGTTAATGACTGAAATGAATTTACCTGCCCTGTACTAACGAACTTAGAACTTACCTGCCATGTATTCACGGGCTTACCTGCCAGGAGCTCTCACTTTTCTATAGTGATTTGAAGTTTTAAACTCGATCTTGAAATTAATGCAACTCCATGGGCACAGTTGCAGAGAGTGATGACACCACGGTTGCGAACCGCGGGTGGAGCTGGGCGCGTTCCCCATATTGCTTGCTTGCGACTACCGCACTCTACCCTCTACACGCGAACGCTAACACCCATTACAAAAAGTTCTTACGTCATTCAACTGAAAGTGTCAAATAATGCCCTATGCAAAATTTCAGTTCAACTGAAGGAGGGGAAGTGCACTTTTTGGATGGGCGATCTCCATCTGTGATGCGCGCTAAACGATTGCACAGAATGATGGCCCATTCAGCAAATGCACTTTCCTCATTCAATCGTTCTGAAATTATTTAACACTTTGAGTTGAATAATGGGAGAACTTACATGTGTCTATTACAGGTTTTCGAGTTTTTGTGATGGGTGTTAGTATTCGCTTGTAGAAGGTAGAGTACGGTAGTGGTGCGCACGCAATGTGGGGCACTGGTTCAGCTCCATTCGCGGTCCCCAACCGTGGTTGCCGTCATTCTCTGCAATTGTGCCATTTCTTGTTGCCAATTTACGCATATACGTTTGAAACAATCTTTTCTTCTCATATAATGGTAAATGAAATGGGAATGAGTGTTGATGTTTAGTGGATGGATTGATGTATGAGCATCATTTATTGCTGAAAAATTGATGACTTAAGAATTTTCCATCTAAAATTAAAATTGGTTTGATGCCAATAGTGTTTTATTTGCATTTACATTTTCACACTAATACTTTCACACTTATGAACGCATTTGTAATTCCAACAACTCTGTAATTGGATTGTTGCATTGGATTGTTCGCGCGCGTGTCAGAGTTCGATCCTCTCTTCGAATATTTTTGAGTAAAACATAGGAGTTCTGATGTATCGCTTCCGTTTTTATTATATTTAAGCCGCTGTTTGAACCGCTAATGGATGAAATTAAAAAGTAGGGGGAACAGCCTAGAACGTGTATAACAAGCTATAGTGTGGGCATCGTTTTCCAGTCGGTGAGGGAGAGTATCATTTACGCGCTGTTAGTGAAAATCCACTAGATGGCAGCAGATTTAGATTTTTAGGGCTGCATTTTATATTGTGAGGGTAACAGGACATTGGTATATAACGTCGCTTTTATCTATCATTTAAGACGGGGCATTTCTATAGACGAATATATTATGAACTTCAGCGAATATGGTAGTGCTTCCCATTTGGTTTGGTTTGAATGGACTAGGCATGCGTCTTTTCCCATTTATAAACCTTTCCCATTTCCAGGTTAGAGCGTTAAACCTGGTAAGGTTGAAAATCTTTCAGATAAGTACCATCAGGTACCTATGAGTTAGACAATAAAATTAGACAGAATATACCTTAGAGATTTATGTTGTCTAGTTTTCTGTGATCGTAGAAACGATGTTTTGTTGACAGCTGTTTCATCAATTAGTTTTCATGACTTCATTTTGCATCGATAAAATACGATTGGTTCAAAAAGCGAATCATTTAAGTGAAATAGCGATGAAGTGATTTTTACTATTAAAACTATTGAAATTCTTTAATTGTTCATTTGGCGGATGATCGTTATCAACTTTATAAACAAAAATGTTTTATTTGAGGGCAATTTTTGCAATTATCACCTGTGAATTCTTAATTAATTTTCCTGTTTAGCTACTAATGACTGATTCTCTTTTATTTCCATCTGCCATTTTATGCGCTCATTTTCGTAATTGTTTTCGTAATTCCATCGAAGCGGTCACCTGTCTTCACGAAGATTATTTGCAAAGCCACCAAATTATATCAGGTTCACAAGCAAATTGCACTTTTTACATGATGTGCCTTCTAACATAGTTTACTGCCCGCTAATGTATATGTTTTTATTTGCTTTTTCTTTTGAAATACTATTTGCTTGTTTATAAAGTTAATATTTTAATATTCAATTACTTTCATTGAATATCACTCACATTTTCAGGCGACTTTTTATGAAATCTTTGATTAATCGATTATTTTATTTCATCTGTTTTTATTTGAAGTTAATTTCTATCGATTGCAATTTATTTTTTGTTTTTTATGCCTCTGTTGATGGTAAAAAGTTTTTATCGAAAACATTCTTGTAATGATAGATATTGGAATTTCCATTTTTTCTTTTCAATATTAATGTAATGGAAAAAGTTGATATTTGAATGTCACCACGTTTTCTATCCTACTTTTTTACGCTCGAATTCTAAGTAATGCTTGGGCAATTTTCATGGGTAACCTCGATAGTTGTGTGGGCAACTTAGATAGTTGTGCGGGTAACTTAGATAGTTGTGCGAGCAGCATCGATAATATCGAATTGCATACACAACTACCTCGGTAGTTGTGTATGCAATTCGATAGTCGTGTGGGTAGCTTCGGTAGTGTGTGGCAACTTTAATGGTTGCGGACAGCTTCGACAGTCGTGTGGGTAACCTCTATAGTTGTGTGGGCAACTTAGATAGTTGTGCGAGCAACATCGACAGTTGTGTGGGTAACCTCGGTAGTTGTGTATGCGATTCGATAGCTGTGTGGCAACTTCGATAGCCGTGTGGGTACCCTCGCTAGTTGTGTGGGCAACATGGATAGTTGTGCGAGCAACATCGACAGTTGTGTGGGTAACCTCGGTGGTTGTGTATGCAATTCGATAGTTGCGTGGCAGCTTCGGTAGTCGTGTGGGTAAGCTCGATACAACTTCGATAGTTGAGTGGGTAACTTCGATAGTTGTGTATGCAACTTCGATATTGTGTGGGCAATTCATAGCACTCTCCTGCTTGTTTTTATAAGATGTGTTCCTAAGTAACATGCACCCATTTGCATTATTTTCTTTTATAATCGTACAATGATGTGAATTGTGCACATATATATTGGTAAGGGGAAGTATTTAGATGTAGGCGGTCTTTAATTCAGACCTAATCAAATTTCCGTGTTATTAAATGTTCCATAAAAGTCTCTCATAATCAGTTGTTGCCAATTTCAATGAAGTCGTTAATGTGGCTAAACGCCCACTATTTGTGCGACTATAATCTTTAACATTTGTTTTCTTATTGCTGAATGGCAGTTTTGTCGTGTTATTGCTTGAAACGTTTTGCAGTGGAAAGGCATTTTGTTTCGTTGTTTTCAGCAATGTTATAGCTTTTTTTTCTTAAAACGTAGAAAATTTTTATGAATTATTCCAAGCGATATTTCCTGTGAACTGAAGTTTTATTGAAAGAAATTGAATTTTTTTGGGGGGGAAGGGGAGGGGGTAGGAAGAGGGGAACTTATTTTTTGAAAGAAATCGAAATTTTCAAATCTTTTTCTACTATTCTTCTTTTGCAAAAGTGTTTTCACTTTTTTATCACTCCTTATCACTTACGTAAATATTTCTTCATCGATTATCGTAATTATTAATCGTAATTTATAATTATTTATTAGCTGGTTGTTTTATTAGTTTTTGATTGCTTTCGTTCATTGCTATGTTCACAATTATGATTAGCTGAAATGATGAAGTAACACAATAGCTTCTATTTCCTCTCCAGGGCCATCACCCGACACTTTTTCTTCTCGCTTAACTAAGGGGTGAAAAATCGGTGCCCTTAATAATAACTCATTTCTCAAAGAACTTTTTTCACACCTGTCGCATTTTTGAAAGACGATTTTTCGCCAAATATATGCGATGTTATTTCTTGTTGTTGTATTTTAAAAAGCAGAAATAATCCCACTTTATTTATTTCGTTGTTTTCGTATATAATTCACAAGCAGAGGTGATTTACTTGATTATTAATGTCGATTGAGTATTTAGGAGGCAACGAACAAGTGAGTCAAAGACGTTCTTCAATTGTCCACTGGTTTTATTGGGAATGTTCGGCTATTTCCTATGTATAAATCGAATCTTCAACGCTGGAAAGGTTTGTTTTTTTTAATTCATTAAAAAGTCAATAGTCATTCATTACACATTGGTTGCTGATGTTGACGTATAGGTATTTTCTCTTTGGATGGGTCATCTATCTATGATCCGCACTTCCCTTCTTTAATTCAGCTCAAATTTTGCAAATGTGCATTATTTGACACTTTAGTATTCGCTTGTAGAGGGTGGAGTACGGTAGTGGTGCGCACGCAGTGTGGGGCACTGGCTCAGCTCCATTCGCGGTCCCCACCCGTGGTTGCCATCATTCTCTGCAATTGTGCCATTTCTTGTTGCCAATTTACGCATATATGTTTGAAACAATCTTTTCTTCTCATATAATAATGAATGAAATGGGAATGAGTGTTGATGTTTAGTGAATGGATTGATGTATGAGCATCATTTATCACTGAAAAATTGATGACTTGAGAATTTTCCATCTAAAATTAAAATTGGTTTGATGCCAATAGTGTTTTATTAGCATTTACATTTTCACACTAATACTTTCACACTTATAAACGCATTTGTTATTCCGACAGCTGTATAGGGACAACGATGAGAGAATATGATTGGTTTATTAAAAATTTTGAAGTTCTTAAAAATATGTACCAGCTGTTTGTCTGTTAAGAAAGCGGTTAACGTTTTAGATTAAAGAAGAATAAATATGGATTATCAGGCTAGATGATTATATTGGAGGGTATATGTAATTTGATGAACTATGCAGCGATCGGGATACATTGATTTATTGCACTAACACTACTCTCCCACCAACACCCATTCCCAGCCTTTTTCCACCCTTTTTCCTAATCCCTGCGGTTTGGTTTTGCTTTCTGAGTGGTAGTCATTAACTGTTGTTCACTCATCTTCTCTCGGTAGTTCACTATTGTCCACTAATCATTACTATTACTATCTAGAATTCAGTTATTTTTTTTCAATGTAATATAAATAAGTATTTTAAATTTTGTTGGAAAACTTTTTAGATCAATGTATCGATTCCAACGCACGACAAATTCAATCGATACGAGAAATATTTATTACGTAAAAGTTGGAATCTAATAAAGAAAAATGTGCAAGAAATTGCGGTGAAAATATTCGAAATGATCTTCGAAAAAACTCCACAAGCAAAAAAGGTAATTTTAAAATCAACTTTCGTTGTGATCGAGTCAAAGTTTATTAAGTTGATCTTATTAATGCGTTTATTTCTTGACGTTATTTAATTTGATTACTCTCTCAGCTTATTTGATTTCAATTTTTCATTCATGTGAAAAATTGTCTTTTCCACTTTTTTTTATAATACTGAAACTTTCCAGAAATTTTTTTTCCCGAAAAAAAAGGAATAATTATTGCATAGGAAATATTTTAAATAGTTAATTAATTTCAGATGTTTCCGTTTATGAAATTCGATCGTGGTGCCGACGAGAAATATTCAAGTGAATTTGCTTTTCACGCATTGAGATTTATGCAAGTAAGTGAAGAATTTCGTTATCTTTTTTTTTTTTGAGGAAATCGTTTGCGTTATGAAAGAAAATGAGCGATCGGATCATGAAAGATCATAATCTGACTGTAGAAGGGAAATGGGGGTTTCTTTTTTTTTGATTAAGATAGTCACCTTAGATGATAAAAAATAAACTGATTTGATCTTAAATTTAAGTATATCAGTGTTTATAGCTGAATAGAATCAAATATATTTAATTATATTTAATTTATATAACAATTTCGGTACGTTTGCAGGTCAAATTTTCTTTTCAAGTAAAGAGGTATAGCTGTTCTCTCATATTGATAGCCGTATTTATCGACTTATTTAGGCCCATCGCTGAAGTTACTTAAATTTCCTTCTTTTCATTATTAAGGCGATGTTTGCTAACTCGTATAGGTTGCACTAATTGCTTCTAGAAACAACTTAGATTTGATTACTTATTAACTACATAAAATGAAAGTACAGTTAATGTTAGCGTATATTCTTTCCCTGAGTATTAAAATCGATATTGGAATAGGATCAAAGATCAGAGTTGTTTATATTATTCATCATTTGGTAAGGTAAAAATAATATTTGCATAAAATTATTTTAATTATCGATTTTTTTTTCAATTTTCATATAGCCCTTCGATTGCTATTTATATGATGTATTTGCTTATAGGTTTTGGAGAGCGCTATAGAGGCGTTAGATGATCTATCAAAACTTACACCATTACTTACCAATCTTGGACGTATACACACAAAACAACAGGTTATTCCGTTTCTTTATTCTTATTTTTATTTTTATTTTTGTTTTTGTTTTTATTTTTATTTTTTATATTCCTTTTATTTGTAATGTAAAGGTCACATTAAGATGAAAGAACAGTTTGAAAAAAAATAAATTTTTGTGATTGAATAATTACGTATATAATTTAATTAGACAACGATTAGATAGTGATTAAATAGTCAGTCTAATTCAATAATAATTGAAGAAATTATCGATATAACTAATCTGTTGCGTATATATCGCCTAAAGGATTTGACAGTAATTAATATTGTTGATCGTATTTGAAGTAAACATATAAATTTTCAGCAAATGCATGGTTTTGATCCGCATTATTGGATTGTTTTTCAAGATTGTACGCTTTATCATTTTCGAAGGGCACTTACGTCCTCTTCAGATTTGAGGTTAGTGCTTATAACCAACTCTCAATGCTTATAGGTCTAACCTTTTCCAACTCCAGCTCCAACTTTCTAACTCCAACTCGAACCGGAGGACTAGCATGTTATGTGTTTTTGCATTGTGCTTACTGACTAAACAAAAAAAAAAGTTTTGCACGACAAGATACTATTGTATTGTAAGCCATCAGATAGCTTGCACAAATTTATAAAAGAATCTTTTTTTATTGCACTCTAACGAGCATAAATAGAAGCAGATCGATATAAGATGAGTACAAACTTCTTCGGTTCTCGAATTTTTACGACTCAAAAAGTCTCACTGATGTGCATGTTAAATCCGTCAAATTCCACACCTTTAACTTTAATCGTTGCCAATTTTGGATTAAAATTAATTAACAGACAAACAGGCAGATATATACACAAATGCATACTGATGTAATGTGTCATTACGAGCAAAAGCCACATAAAAACTGTCCTTTAGAAAATTTAAGTTTTTTATTGAAATCAAAAAATTCGAAAAAAAGCTGTTTTTTTTTTCAGCTTTATGTGCAGTTGTCACTCGGCAATATCGGAGCGTGAAGCGGAATCGATGATTGCGTTATGGAGAAAACTTATCGAGTATATAATTCAAGGAATGAAAACATCGTTTTTCGAATGCGTCAAATCAAGGTACGTTTTTTTTTTTTTTGATTAGGCATTAAAAATGTTCAATTAAGTAGGCACAGAATTGCAGCTGTTTTATTACGCATTTTCGCAAATTTCGCAGAATTGCAAGTGCTTTTTTACACACTTTGGGGAGATTTTTGCATATGTGGGTATTACGTCGATGATAAGTTTACCCATACCTTACTTTAAATGTCTCTCTGCCCGACAATTTCAGCGATATTCGTCGCTGCAATCTGGAAGACGATAGACGGCAGTAGTTAATTCCAGCGCATATTAGGACGATATAAAAGTCGGGCGAAAAACTTGTATATCCACTCTACGAATTGCATGTATATTACAACGTTGAAATTATGCAAAAATATAAAATTTTTTGAATTTTCTTAATTTTTGTCAAATTATAAATGCTAAATTTAGCGATAGTATCCTATCTATTCTGGTTATTCCAGAATACGAGAGGCATTAATGCTTGCATCCTTTGTCTTTTTTGCTTGAATACTTTTGCTCGTTATTTGTGAAATAGAAAAAACTATGGTTGTGAAATTTTTTGCATAAATAAAATGGTCTTTAACTTTCAACTTATGAGATATAGGCAGTTATGACTATTGATAATATTGATATTACTATTGACTTCGGCTATTACCTGTTTATATAATATGTATGCCCATGTGCCTGTTGATCCTATATCCTATTTATCTAGGTCATTAGCCAAAACATTTAGAGTATACGTTGGAATTACGCTATAAGAAATTTGTTCGGTGAAATCCACACATCTTAGGTTAAACTTCTATCTAGTATGCAGTAATAATATACGAATTTAGAAGGGATTTATGGACAGTTAAATATGAAAACATTGTATGCATGTTGAAGTGATCCAATTTTCATGGTATTCCAGTTGGATTATGAAAAAATTTGATAGAAAACTTGTATAGGCGGTCGCGTCAAAGCCATTATTCTGCATTTGCTTGTTTTTTGTTAGTGTCTTATAAAAGTGTTTGTTTGGGTAAAAGGAAAGTGAAAACGCATTTTGTGCCATCTTCATTGTCGCATTTTGAAAGTTGTTTTTTTTAGTGACATTTTCAAAAAATTCGAGTAGTTGAATCAATTCAGTACTATCATTTATAAGTATGATCCTGTCCAAAGTCACTTATTTTGATTTTGTCCATCAACAATGTGTGCTAATATGGACGAAGATTACGTTAGCAGTGGTGCATAGATGAATCGCCTACAATGGAGATATGGATATGAAGTTTTGGTTTGATCCACCCGGGGGAAGGGGGTAGTGAGGAGGAGAAAGAGGAGGCCGAACACTACGTAGCACCACTATCGTACTCTGCCCTCTATAAGCGAATACTACCGCTCATCATAGAAACTCGGAAACTTAGAAAAGAAACAAGCATCTTTTTCCATCATTCAACTGGGAGTGTCGAATAATGTCCCTGTGTAAAATTTCAGGTTAGTTGAAGGAGGGGAAGTGTACTTGCTGGATGGGCCATCTGTGTTGCACTAATCAAAGATGGCCTAAACGATGGCCCACGCAGTAAGTGTACTTCCCCTTTGAGCTGAAATTTTGCATAGGGACATTATTTGACACTCTTAGTTGAACAAAAGGGAAAAAAATTTGCATATTTATATTACAAGTTTTCAAGTTTTTGTGATGGGTGTTAGTACTCGTTTGCAGTGTAGAGTACGGTAGTGATGCGTACGCAATGTGGGGCAGGGGTTCAGTTCCTTTCGCAGTTCGCACCCAGGGTACCGTCGTTCTATGCAACAGTGCCGAAAGAGGAGTGATTTGGTTTCCCTCCATATAAGATTCATAGCAGTTATTTCCATCGAAATGTTGCGAAATTATTTGTTGTTGACACTGTGATCGTTGAGTAGTTTTTTTTATTTCAAAGCGCTTATTGACGTTGTATTTTACGATGGTGTTCCAATCATTTCTATAAGACATATTTCGTTTACATATTTATTTTTTTGTTCAAGTGTGTTTACATAGTTTAATTTGTTTACTTTTTTTGTTCATGTAATTCTTGGTTATAACAGCTTTGCAGTTTAGGTAGCTAAAGGTAATTCGTATCCTTAATATGATTGAGGGAGAAAGGAGGGGAGGATATAACATCGGACACAGAAGCGGTTGGATGGATGAGGTGAGGGTTCCATTTGAGGATAAGCAGAAAAGACATATGGATCCACTGTTTTCACTCCAAATTTGGCATAGTAGTTACTTTAGAGGTACTTTAGAGGGAATTTAGATATGGTCTGAAAATTTTCGATGACATCATTTGAAATGTTTCATAAAATTCCTCACCCGAAAATGACGTCATTTTATCCCATTTATATCTCTGCTTAAATACACTTGTGGGATCTTATTTTTGTTCGTAATTTAGCCCTCAAATGCAATAGTTTGATACGCTTTGCATATTTATTAAAAAAGTCCTTCTTATTTGCCACAGCTATAATTGGTAATAGTTTGGTCGATATCAAATGAAACGAATTTCGGTCGATTTTGACCGATTGGAGTTCGATTTTAATTCTTTTTTCAGTTTTTGAGTTATCACCGTAATTCGGTTTTTATCGACGATGGTCACTACGCTCAGATTGATCGAGATGATCAAAGTTTAAAGAATATTTTAATTCGAATTCAACAAATTGTAAACTAATGTTTTTTTATAGAGAAGAAATGCGTGGTATCATTGAAGCGGACGATGGTGGATCTATCAATACGAATGAATTAGGCTCGAGCAGGTATAAACTATTTTTTTTGAAATGTAATTTTCATCATCTTTGTATAATGAACTCCAAGAGGTATGAGTTATCTCTGTCATTCCTTGAACTAAAATGCGAATTGCTGAATTTGACAGGAGTTTTTTTTAGTGTTAGTTTAATTGAATAAAAATACAAAGTATTATTTAGATTGTATTATTAGGTAGAAAAATTATTTTAGATTATTGCTTACAATTATCTCGTAAGATCTATTTATATTCAGTTGCGACTTATAGTTTATATTACATAAATTATTTGCAATATAAGGTAACTGCAGTATAGATTATTTGTAATTCCGTTACCCAAAAGTTCAAATATTGTTGATTTCAGGTCGAATGATGAGGCCATCTTATCGAAATCGACAGTATTAGAAAACGAATCGGTCACCGAGAGATCAATTTGAAGACCATTGGATCAACATCGAGGCCGTGCGATAGTTAGCTGCATATTTTTTGATGATAGAATTGCACTCGTTGACTAAACAAATTTTATACGTGTGTATTGCTTCATATCTCCTGATTTCACTTCATTGAAGTAGTAATGTTTGAAATCCGTTAATAAATGAACCCGTTAACGCTCTGATTCATGATGGAATTCTGGAATCTTTGAACTGCAAAAAATTTATTGTTATTAGAATTTGAATTTTCCATAAAATACGGAAGATTTCAAATACTAATATTATCTAAATGTTGCATTGCATTGCATTTTAGATTTATTGATTTTTCATTTTGCAATGTCATTGCGAAATGTACCGACCAAATCTTTCGTTGCATTATGTTTATCTGTTATAGGTCTTCTTTGTTACATTGCTCTGTGGATGTATGTAAAATTTGTTGCATGTAAGAAACACTTTTATGCAAAATTCCGCGAGTGGACAAAATCATGCCTTGAGAAACAGGCAAAAGATGAAAAAAATGATTGAAGTAGGTATTTTAAAAATTGGCGAATTATTATAAGTCAAAAGGGCTAATTTAAAAATTGCCGAATAATGAAGCGTATTTAGACCTGAAATTGCATTTCCCCATCGATTTTGAAACTATGAGATCTGACGTTCTGCGATCACCTTAGTTTCTCTCTGAATCTTTTTTGAGTTGTTCATGAAGGGAATTTCATTCTGTTGATTTGATACCTCCATTGCATATGTCAACGATTTTACAATAAATGTTTTGCTATCAATGACGTCATTTGTGATATTAAAATTTTCGGTATAATTCCGTATTAATTCCTCAAAAATGATATAATGCTGCATTTCCATTATTTTTTGCACATAATATTGTGCATCGTTGAAATTGATGGTCATTTTATTTAATGTTATCGACTAATCCTTCACCTAGGCATTTCTTCTTCGTTATAAATCTTGTGCAAGGGCTCCAACTAGCTCGATCAAATTCGCATGCCAATTATATTTTCAGAAAGCGAAATGTATTCGGAACGGAAAATCGGCTTTTTGGAGAGACATAAAAATCGGTGTAATACCTTTTCAAAGGTGATGCAGTTATGGCATATGTTACAATCTTTTCTTCAAAAGGTGGCATTCCCTTCTCATGTGAGCATGTGGTCCCAAATGGATATGTGTATATGCAAATGTGTTATATGTACGTATACGTGTATATTACATTCCTTTCTCATGATGTGGGCTAATATAATTTCTGAGGGGGGGGGGGTAGGGGAATAAGCGCTTCCACTTTGATACCTTTCTGCCTAAGCGAGTTAAGACTGCAAGGTTTAATGCTAGTTTTACCATATTTACATAATTTCATGACGGTCTAAAAGCCCTACGTTGGGAGGGAGAGATGGGAAAGGGGATGAGGGAGGGGAACGGGTAGAGGTGAGGTAGGAGAAGTTCGAGGCTGTTGAATTTTTCTTTTAAGGTTTTCTTTGAATATTCACAACATTCTTGATCATCCTATCGTACTATTTTCTATCCTCTATCTTATACTTTTTGAGGAATTGATATTTATTAGCGATTACTGCATAAGTATTTTATTTGTATTTTAATTATTGTGTTATTTTTAGGAAGAGGTATTTCAACGTTGGATACAACAGTATCGTTGGGCAATATGGTGGATCGTTCGAGACTAGGATGTTCACCATCGTCGCATATTCTACAGTCGACATCAAGTTCGTTTTATTTTTATTTATTTATTTATTTCAAAACTTTTTCTTTTCCAATTTCGAGTGTCTCTGCTGTTGATGTGTATGTGTGTCTCTATATGCGCCTGTGTGGTTCGTGTCTGTGTGCGTCTGTGTCTGTCTCTGTGGGGCAAGCACTTTTTGACTATGATTTGCAGGGCGATTGTTGTATTTGCTAACGCTGTTCTAAATCATTATCCGTCTCTACCGTAATTCCAAGGTGGAGGAAGTACATCGCAACATCTACCATGAACTAGAATAGGGAAATTTTATATGTAAAAGGGCATAGTTGCCAAAGTCGACGGATCTATGATGGGCGCTTATAATTTTATTCATAAAGACCCTCAATTATAGGGTTTTTTTGTAATGCAGTTTAGGATTTTTCTTTGTCCTAAGTACTTTATTTAAATTTATTCCACTAATTTCCTAGCATATCTTATATTATTATACAAAATTTATTCACAATTATTATAATATTTATAATGTTCCACTAATTTATTATAATACATTAGTATACGTACAATTACCGTGATGTATCATATAGGCGGAACTAAAGAATCCCTCATCGCTCCCTCCCCCTCTCTCTCACCTGGATGGGATGGGATCGGTCATGTCTTTGAAAATACCTTGGAAAATTTTCGAATGGAAAAAATTTCCTGCATTATTCTTAGAAATTTCTCGAACATATCAGAATTGCCTTACTCCTTCTTTTAGTTTTTCCTTCATTTTAATCCCATCTTTCTATTATGAGGCAACACTCCCCTACTTGCAATTTGCATATTGACAGCCGACTGCTAATTAGGTGAATTATGAATTGTCTTGTCTAATCTAGAGAATAATATGTTCATTAAGCGTTCCGTCGATATCATCGGTCATCAAGTATTTTCCATTCATTGGTTTTGCTTAGTTTTTATTTTTCAATAGTGAGATTTAAGTCATAGGGGACCGTCTTCTATTATTTCCTAATTGCCAACCAAAGGGGTGACAGTATATATCCATACAATTAGGGTATTTATTAAATTTTGTTGTGTTATAAAATTTGTAACTCCGATGAGCGGATATATACGCCCGAATAATGGACTTTGCAATTCTAATCTTCTTTTAATTCATATAGGAGAAATTAAGTGAGGAGAAAAGATACGCATAGAAATGGATTGGGGGTAGGGGACGAACCTCGTAGAAATTCTGAATGTTTTTCCAAGAAGTTCGTTCCTCCACATTTATTGAGCATTCTTCCACTCTTCCCGTGCTCCTTCCTCCTCCCCCTCTCTCTGTTACCTTGCCCTGTCTCCCACTCATCTTTACCCTCTACCAGCCATCATTTACTTTCCAAATATTTTGCTGTTATTGTTAGTTCATCTATTCTTATTGTCTATCTAATGTATATAAACGGCATGTCCCTTCTCTTCTTTCATAATTGGTGATAATATTACTTTTTAGCGATTTGAAATGATGTCAGGTTAACGCATTTATGACCTCCGGGGGTTTGCAACTTAAAGTTGTGGCCGACGATATTGGACAACATTTGCAAAGGTTGGAGGGGAGGGAGGGGTTATGTGAGATATCCTATTATGAGTTATTTTTATCTTCACGTTCCGTTTCTTTACTGTGATAAGTGTTCAATTAAAATTTGTTAATTTTTTTAAATTGATGTGGATTCTCTCGCAGGAACGGTATAGACAAAGGACATTCTAAAACAATAAACATTTTGACCTTTTCTGAAAATTTTCATGTGCACATTCCCGTATTTCCCTCAGTGATGGTGGGAGAGAGACCGTAAAAAATAGTGCAATAGAATTTTAGCTTATATCACATTGATAAGTTTATCATAGAAAGAGGTAAATAAGGATGGCTAATAGATTCGGAGAGCTACCTTAAGGAGGGGTGAAGTAGTAATTTGTAGTCAGTGAATTTTGAGAACCTTTTTTCCACTCGCAAATTATTCAGTGATTTGAGGTGTATTTCATGTAGTTAATCTTTAATCCTTTTGAAATGCTTGAATTCGCTGTGATTTCGGCTCGACATATAGCCTCTAACAACAGTTTACCAAATAAGATGTCGTTTTTCTGGATAGTAAGTTTAGGCGAGAATTCAAACAGCGGTAACTGTGCTGTTTTTGCTGTCAGTCGGCTATCAGCATTGAGTGGGATATTGCGGGGAAAGCCATCGATCTGCTTATACGTGCCCCTCCTCTGTTCCCTTTCCCATGTGGTAGATTATTGCCCATCTGGGAATGGAAGAGGAGGGCTGCGTGCTACAACGACGATTGCTGCGTTTTTTTTTTAATGTATAGAGTTGTTGCCCTTCGCTCACGAGCATCTTCGCGCACGCAACGCACATCACTACAACTCTCTAGCGCTGACCTTCTCTGGTTGCTTCGCTGTCGCTCATAGTTGTTGATTATTTTCTCATGCAGCTTGCTTCTTAGTTTTCTGTTTTATGTGAACGAATTTATTTCGTTATTGGCTTGAGCTTGACCTTTAACACTCACTTGACCTTTGAGCATAGAATGTTATGCGTCGAATATGAACGATTGTAGGAAATGCTACCGTTTTTGTTGTTGCAGAGCGTTATACATATATTATGATTTGTTCAGCTTTTCAATGCGATTCCTTACAGATTTCGTTTTGCATCCTTGTCAGTTTTTTTACCTTTTGCTTGCTTAGCTCTTTCGATTATAGCGAATGAGAGAGAATAGATGCAGTTGGCGTGACCGAAGATAACAGCGAATAGACAAAAATTAATCCATGGTTGTTGTTTGCAAAATTTAGAACACCAGTATCCACTTGTGGAATTTGCAATATTTTGACCTCTACTCAAAAGTTATTGCAGTTGTTGACAACTTTGAAAGGTGCAAAATTCACCTATTCGCTGTCTTCATTTTTGATTATAAGCACCTTCATTTGGCTTGATTCGACACCAAATAGCGGTTTAATTTTGGACCGCCTGCGATGCGATTGAACGATTGAGTTAATTAATGGACGAGAAGTGAGGCTGTTAAACTGCGTTCAAGAGTTAGAGGTATGCGATCTAGTAGCTGTTCACATAGGAGATGTTTCGGTTTAACGCATTAGCATTTGAAGTTAAGTTGTTGATCTCAGATAAAGAGAGCTTAACTGAAAGTCCAAAATGGTCGGAATTGTGAGTGGTGTGTGCCATATGCGTTTTCATCCTTTCTTGCATAATTGATAAATAAATGCTTTGTTGTCATAAATGTAAAGTTGTTCTTAGATCATTTCTTCGTTTCCATCATTATTCCGTATGAAAACTTTGTTGGAATTAATTTATCGAGATAGAATTTATAACGTACGGTGATATTTGGGACTTCATGTGTGCACAATCGTATTCGAAACGGGTTGAAAACCAACGATTATCCTTTGGTAAAGGAAGGGAGATGGGGGGAGGGGTTGTAAAAGGATGGCGACGGTGACTCTGCCTTCTTTTTCATCCTTTTGTTTCTGTGCATTTGTATGTTGGCATAGTTATAAGCATGACCCACATAGCCTGCTTGGATCTTTGAATTTAATCTGAAATGGAGTGCACGGATTGTGTATAGCGTCTGTGGCTTGCTGTATGTGCAAATTTTGCCAACAATTCTTGGGATGTTTCAAGTAAGATGGGAATAAAAAATAAATAAGAACTTTATAAGACTGCCGTAGTTTGTGTGGATGTCCTCTAGGTTCTTGCAATCTGTGGGGTGTGGCTAACGTTGTTATTCAGTCATTTTTTACATTCCCTTCTCCTGTGGGGCATACGTTGCAATGTAATCTAAATTTTGGCATTTGAACAGATTTGAGGGAATGTTTCACCCATTCCAGCTGAATAGATTTGAGGGAATGTTTCACCCATTCCAGCTGAATAGATTTGAGGGAATGTTTCACCCATTCCACCCAAATGAACCGAAATTGTGAATACGTCAATGATTATATATTTTATTTTCTTTAATTGCAAAGATGATATAATAGGCAGGTTAGGGAGTTTCTTGAATAAAATAGAGGACAGGTATGGATACCTCATATTAGATAACGAATGATATTTGAGAAAATTTTGGATGTGTAATTAGGCATTGTTGCATATAGAGGTGATGACAAGTTAAATGCAGGGAGGGGCAGATCAGTCGAAAATTTCCCCTCCGCGTGTGTGATGATTATTGTCGACGAGAAAGCGTTGAATTTAAGGAGAGCAAAGTGTGTTAAAGAAATAGAAGAGTGAACGCTAAACGAGGAGAAACCAACACAACATTTGTGTTGTGTTGGTTTATTGGGTACTATTCATTGATGTTGAGGTTTGTTTGATGGTGCTATGAGGTGAAGAAGGAAGGAGGGAGGGAAATTTGTTAAGACCATATATGTTTTATGTGAATTTTTGCATTGTTGCAGCGACGGGTCGTGCACGTTCGGAAAGGACGCTTGATGCGGCACACGGAGATACTCATACAGGTTTGTCATCTTTAACTGTTTTTCTCTTTCATATCGCATCACTCATTTCTTTCTGCTGTTTGCATTCTTTCGCATGACGTTACTCTTTGTTTGCGATTATTTCATTGTGGCATGATTTTGAGATTGTATGATGCATTTTTAAAAGGGAGACGGATAGGAGAGAGGAGGAATTCCTGAGTTTTTATTGGAAATCAAAAGTACAACTCATATAGTTTAGTCAGTAGGAAATCAAGGAAATATAAATCAGCGATATTAGTGTTTTACACAGCAGTGTGGCCTATATTAGTGAAGTTGCGACTTCTATATCTTGCAGTGAATTCAACTGCCGCAGCACAGGATTTTGTTATTCATCCCTACAAGTGTGGTCCGTTCTTTTTTGCGTGACATAACATTCCTATGGCATCCGTTGATATTTCATAGCCAAATTTTCTGGCTTAATTGCTAATGGGTAATAGGGGAGATGTTTGCTAATGGATTGCTCCAATTGCAGGAATTCAGTTGCAGGACAAGTGGCCAGTTTACAAACAAGGCTCGAAAGTGTGGCCGTGAAATGGACTATGGCGACGGATTTTATGATCAAAACTGTAGGTCTTTTTGCAAATTTGGGGAGGGTGGGTGGCGTGGAGGAAATTTGCCGTTATTGAGGGATATGGGAGAGGCGGGGATGAAGTAAAAAAATTTTGAGGTTATTTTTTTGCGAAGAATAAGAATGGGTAATAATAAGTGGTATCATCAAGAAATTGTTCTAGTTAGTGGTCAGAATTTGTTATAACGAATTCTTGTTTTATTTCGATTTTGGCATCAGGCGTTTCACTAATTCATCCCACTCATCCCGTTTGGTGAATTTTGACAAATTTTTCGGTAACCGTTATGGTTAAGTTTTTCCTTCCTCGATTGGCTTTGATACCGTTCAATCAAGTCACAGTTTCCTTTGAACTTTAATATAGATGGGACTTGAATAGTGAAAGGGTTATGGTGACCGTTGAACAGGAATTGTACCTATATCTCTCAGTTCGGTCTAATGTTAGTGCATGCCAATTTTTATCAGCTAATCAATTTTATCAATAATATGTCCAAATAAGACATTTTCATATGAATTGAGCTTTATTCGGATCGATTTCCTTGATTTAATGGCTAAGGTATCAAGGTGATGTATCAGCTGAGAGAAGTCTTGCGACATCGGAACGGCAGGTGCGAGTCGAACTGGCTTCGATGGTTCCGATGAAAAGAATCGCCATCCTGCACCATCCAAAAGTTGGTTTTTATAAGAGATTGTTTGCAGCATTCAGAATATATTCGTTACAACTAATATTGAGGGTCCAAGAAATTGTCGGTGATTGGTTTTTTGAAGGGTTGAATTCGATGAGAAAGTGATCTGACGAGTTGCGCTCCTATTTTTTCTCCTCTATTTCATTACTTTTTTAATAAATATAACAAAAGGGGCTCTTTTTCCCAAATAGCATATACTATCTTTGTTTGTTTATTTTAATTATTTATCTATTTATTTTAGCGTTCGGGAATGGTTTTTTTCGGGGGGGGGGGAACGTGTGATGGAAGGAATTTTTATCACTTTCCGTCCGAATTTTTTAAAAGTTAGATATCCTCCGTCAATCCCTGTTCCCCTCGCCTTTGCATCGTCAGAATTCTCAGGGGAATATTTGTCAAAAATCCCTTCCCACTGACCTCTTTTTTCATTTATGAACCTTTCTGAGGGAAAATATAATTACGAAGAATCTTGCATCTTTTTCTTTAAGAGTTTTCGCTTAGGTCAATGGTTTTCTGAGTGTTTTTTTTTTCTGCTAACAGGACCACTTTGCGCAAGGGAATATTGTTTCTACGCGCTCTTTTAAATCCCTCCTCCTCTCTCCCCTCACATGTGAAGGCCGAGTCATCCACAGTACGTTTTTTAATGGCCGTCGTTCTGACTTTTTTCATTTATGGGCTGAAGTGATAGCAGCAAAATACTGAGTATTCATTTAAAGTTGTCAAAAACATTCGTCACTTTTTTGCATTTTTCAATTTCCTCGTCGTTCGTTGATCCGTTGATACTGTTGTCGAGTCATCGTTAGAAAGCTATCAAATCTTTTTTTGTTCAAAAAATTCGTCACGGAACGTTTGATGGCTAAATAAACAAGAGAGAAATGGAGGAAAGTAGGAGATTTTTCAATTTTTCTCTTGTTCCATCTCTTCTACCTCCAATTCCTGAACCGCCTTAAGTCTGGGATTTTTTAAGAGAAGAGTATGACCTTGATTATGTTCCTTTACATTTCAATTAGCTCATTATTCAAAGGAGTGTCACGGGCAAAGGAAGTTATTTTGCTAGTCTTTTTTCATTTGATGTTTACGAGAGCATGGTTCCGCAAACGAGTTGCTGTTTTGATTGATACTGTTTTTGAAGCATTTTTTGAAGGAAGGGGGGAGGATGGTGCTATAAGAAGTTATTTCTCCGCTTCCTTTTCCCTCTTATCCCTTTTTAGAAAGGATGTGTCATGAGAAACATTCTTTTCTTCTTTCGTTAGATGTTCTGATATCGAGCTAAACCAGTGCTATAAAATTTGAAGGTAACTGTGGGATTGAATCGGCCGACTGAAATTGGAAATTGAAAAGCTTTCAAATGCGTAAGGGAAGGTTTATGCTACGTGAGTTTTAATTCGTATAGGATCACATTGAGTTGCTTAGTTTCATTGCTGCTCGTCTTGAATGAAATCATTGCAAAGCATATTTTATACAAAATGCAGCAAGAATATTTACGCCGTAGGGTTCAGTTTGAAAAAAAAAATTCTTTTTAAAATATTTTAAAGGATTTTTTTCGTTCATAAAAACTTGAGTAACGTTAATGAAAAGGGAACAAATAAAATATAATTCATGAAAAAAAACTTCAATAATTATTCGTTTTTCAAGAAGTAAGGAGAAAGGAAGAGTATTCGTATATAAAAAATCCACTCACGAAGTATTGAAAATCAGTGGATTTGGAATAGTGATTGGATAGATGCGATGAATTTTCGCCAGTCTTCGTAAGGGTGATGTTTATTTTCAGAAGAGAAATGCGAGACATGCGACCAAGATGTGATGGGAAGCCATTGCGATGCATTCCAGACGAGGCGCTATGTGTGCTAATTGCGGCTAACTAATACGGATTGCGCAAGGAGAGTCCGCAGTAATGAACAGTTAGTTTTTTCTCTTTTTTTTTGGAGTAGATTGTACAAGTAGAGTTATTAATAAAGATTCAGCGAGCAACTTGGAATACATCCTTCTTCCAAGAGCTGTAATTGTTCTCTTGTGTTGGGTATTATCCTTCGGTACGGTGTAGGAAACAGCACTGCGATCTTGCAAGGCAAGGAAAGATAAATGTTAGGACGTCAGTCTAAAGGAACTTTTTCTGTCACTTGCCTACAATGTATGGAGTTCATAGTTCATTATGCTAGCAAAAATGGTGGATTTATTAACTGTTTCCCTTGTAAAAGGATGGAATTGAAAGAATTTTACTCTGAAGCAGTTTGGGAAATCCTTCCTTATTAAAGGGGAAATAAGGGAGTTGTACGTATATGATTGTTTGCATGTGTAGAACGCAAGCTTTTAGATGCTATAGCAAGTTGTGGGAATCAATTTTAAGGGAGAAATCAGACATAAAAATTTAAGCATATAGGCGCATCCCTAATTTCAGAAATTGCGTAAAGATTTATGAGAGGTCCCATCATTGCGGTTGTAAAAATGCGAGCAGAATGGGTAGAGTGAGTTGATCTTGCCTACTGAACTCAGCTCATCGGAGTGAGGCTCTATTGGAGGTGCTACATTTGCGGTTAACAGGTGAGGAGTGTTTTAGTGTTATGAGAGTTGTGATCGCACGGGGAATTGCACGTTACCAATGGAATCCTGACTGATAGTTTTCTAAGTTGCATTGCGAAGCCTTTTACTCTTTTTGTCAGCCAATGCAGTAGACGCTCATCTTTCACAACAGTTTTAGGTAAGGTGTGGGCTGATGCAAAATTGCAAAGGTAGAGGTTTTTTTATACCCGAGGCGGTGGGAAATATTTGCGGATAAACTTAGCACTCAGAGTATAGCGTGACTCTTTAATTGATTGAATATAAGTCATGTGAGCAGGTGCTGTCAGCCCGCATGAGTTTGTGATAGTGATGTGAAGTGAATTGTTTTTAAATTATTGTAATTTTCCACGTGGGTTTCATCTCGAGGGACGAGTTTGTATCGGTGAGTGAGTGGATAATCTTAACGTATAATGCGATAAACAATCACAAGAGTTGTTTACGATTGGGGTCTTATTAAAAAATAGTTTCGGTATAAGTTTCAGGTTAAAAAAATATGAAAAATAAATATTAAAAATAGTTTTTTCAAATATGATTGTTGAGAACTTTTGGTACAAATTTTTCTCATTCGCAGTGAAAACGTTTTGAGTTCAATGAGAAGGTAAATCATAGAGTGGAAAGGTTTATAATGGTTGTAACGAATTATTGGAATGAAGATTTTGATACTGAAAAAAGGTGGTGATTTTGGATCGTTAAGTGTGCAATAGTTGGTACTAAGAGAACGGTTTATTTCGTTTATTTATCTATTTATTTATTTATTTATTTATTTTTTATATTTAATTATTTCTTTTTGCGTTTCTAAGAGAAATTGATAGATTATGCAGATTTTAGCGAGTTTATTAAAGAATATTATAGATATTGGTGAGTGCGCAACGATGGGCACATGCGCACAGAAGTGTGCACCTGGTGGGTACATCTGGGAGTGCTATGCCGGATATCGACTTACTGTGGAAGGGTAAGTTCTTACTAAAGTTAGGGAAGGTGGTAGAAATAGGCTTCTGCTTTCCTGAAAAGACGAACGGAGGGTGGGGGGGGGGGTTAGTCGTACTTCACTCAAAATTAGCGGTTACATATTAAGAGTAAACTTTGGTGATTATATGCATTGTAACGTTGTCGAACGTTACTGTTATTACTTTATTGTTTTTGTGATCCTCGCTAGCTAGGGTCTGACTGAACTGTGTTTAACAAAGAGGTCTTATCTGATGTATTAATAGGAATGATGTCTGTGAGTGCGAAATATCCTCTTTCATCTTACTGAATTTATTTGTATCTTTTCGCTAGTAAGAAGTAAACTTTATGGGGGTTAATTGCGACTTATTGAAAAAAGTAAACTTTGAATTGCTAATCGGCTACAAAATTCATATTGGATATTTTATTGTTTTGTTTTGTAGGTAATCGAGTGATGGGTCGAAGATCTTATCAGGAAGAAATATGAGCGCTCATCACTGATTGCACTATTCATTCTGTCTCTTTCTAGCTCCTCTTCCTATATGCTGGGCTTTCATTGCTCAGACTATGCAAATGAGACGTTAAGCTATTGTTGGCGTGGTCGATCTTAGTGTGCCTCTCGTTTGTTGAGGGTTTTGCAGCTTTACTTTTGACTATTCGCCGGGTTCATCTCTTACTTGTATTGTTAAGTACTGTTTATCGTATATTGTGTACTAACTCACTTATGGCGATCAATAAAAACTATAATTTTGAAGTGCCATGATGATGCAGTATTATGAATTCGCATTCCAAGTTTAATTTGATGATATGAATGGCATCCTGAAGAAATGCTTCAGCACATATCGGGCATTCATATCATCCATTTCATTAAACTAACATCTCACACTCTTCCACAACAAGTCTTCTTTTCATTTCGAATCGATCGATATTAGCATTATTTGAGTGTTAAGATGCGAATATTCGTTTTTGACCACGTTGTTCAAGGAAATGTTCGTGTAGTTTTGCTTGAATTGTTTGTGGTTTTAAAGAAGTGTGATTGCAAAGCGCTTTGCGGGTGGTTTTGTGTCTGCTTGTACGTGCGTTTGCTTGTCTGCCGGGAACTTTCAACTCGAGAATCAATGAACGCAGTTATGAAATGGAAATTGTTGATATAATGGTGAGTTTACTATGAAACTTTTTTGCAGATCAATTTTGTACTTAGGTGTAATCATCATTTTAGACGCTAAAAATTGCTTTTACACATTTTTAAGGGTGGGAAGATTGCTTTTATTGCTTTTACATATTGCCTTTATAGACACACACATTCATGAGAACCTCTATATTTTGCGTTGTCAGCGCTATTGAGACATCCTCGAATGTTTTCCTCGGTGTATTTTTTTGCGTTATGGACATTTGTCTGTTTGTCCATCTATGGATTTCAGATGCGAGACCAGCTAGTCCTTCCAGGTAAAATTTGCATACCGTATTTCGGGGCTAATTTTGATCCCTGATTGAAAAATCAGCCCACTATTCCTTGAGTGCGCCATTTTAGCACTCTTTCGGTTATTTCATAGTTGGAGTTCGCGAATTCAAATTATTCTATGGTCCACTTTTTTTTCGTAAGCTGTTCACTAAATCTAAGCATACTTGGGAGGCCAATCATGGAAAGGATTTTTTCGCTGTCCTGAGCGTTTAGGGTTGTCGGTTTTTGTCCTTGTTGCGGAATCAGCCCTAGGAATGCTCAGGCCGACGCCTCATTCTATTATGGAACATTCGGAGCGTGATGATACCGAAATCATCGGGGATCGATTCAGGAAAGGGATTCATTTTGACTTCATTTTTGACTTCTCAGTGATGTTCATGTCGTTTCCAATGTTTCGAGAATGAATTATTGAAGGTGGTTTTTTCTAAAAACTATGAATTTTTTCATGCTGACATACCCGGTATATGTGATAACGTCCTCATATGTGCTTCGGATTTTTACTTTCGCGAGAGACACTCTGTGCGAAGTTTTCCGGATTGTTTTCCACCTTTATTATTATTTTGGCTTGTTACAAAGGATATCGCATTGAATCCGATGGGGGCTGTTGTGTCTGCATCGCTTGAATGCCTACACCCTATTAGTTGGTACGCAGCTTTTGGTGTTTCGTGCTGCATGACAATGGTTTTGCTGCCGGCCTTATCACTGTAAGGTGAGCTTGTTTTTACCCATTTCGCTGATGAAATTTGTGTATGTATGTTTATCTAGAAGTATTTATCTTACTTACTACTTTATATTCATATGTTTATCTTATTTATGTCACTTTTGGTATGTATTTCATTTCTATCATGATTTTTGGTATATTTCAGATTCATATTTCTTCGCTGTTAAAAATTTAAAGAGGGGGGCGGGGGGCAGGTAGCGTTTTTTAAGTCTTCGTGCCGTATTACTTTAAATGTTGGTTGTTTTCGCAACGAAAATTGCAATATGGTATCCTTCGCAAGCCATGCGACCAACCCTTAAAAGGTTGAAATCGAGCCAAGCCCTTGTACCCTCAAAAAATGTGAAGTGTGTATAAGGCAATAGTTTTTTCTTTAATTTTGCAGATCTAGCATAATCGTTTGGAAAGTAGAGATTGCTGTGGTTTCGACGAATGCTTTTAGTTGTTGGCTTTTGGAGTTGGCTAAATTTGGTCTTCTTTTGGATAGGGGTCAGTTGTATAATTTTATTATTACTGCTAATGCTATTTTAATGAATTTTTAATGATTAAGCCTTCTGTGGTCGATAGTTTTGGTAATTGAATGTTACTTTTGATGTTGGTGGCTGCTGATATGAGGTTTCAACGTTTGAATTATTTGAGTTTTTACTTGTTGCCTACTGCTATGTTTTTGATTTTTGATGCTTTTTTTGTGGATATAGGTTATCGTACTAATTGGATTGTTCACCCTTCTTTGAGTACTATGCGATATCCTTGTAATAGGGTGGATATTGCTATTTTCAGTTTACATTATGCTGCTAATAGGTCTGTCTGTTAATTTTATGACCAGCACTAAGAATTAGCGTAGAAGTTCTCTCTTTGGAGTATATGAGTTTGCTTGTTTGAACTGTATTTTTGACTGCTTTTGTTGGTTTTTTCTTCACCTGTTTTGACGGGGCTATTACTACGTTGTTGACTGATCGTAATCTTAATGCTTCTTTTTTTGATCCCAGCACTGATGGTAATCCTCCGATCTGTCAGCATTTGTTTTGATTTTTTGGTCATCTTGAGGTTTATAGTTTGATTTTGCCTGCATTCGGTATTATTAGTCGGAGTAGGATGTATTTAACTGGTAAGAAAGAGGATTTTGGTTCTTTGGGTATAGCTTATGCTATTTTGAGTATCGGTTTTTTCATTCGAGTTTTGATTGGTAGCGTTGTTTGAGCGCACCGTACTTTGGATATGGATTTGGATTCCCGGGCTTATTTAACTGCGGCCACTGTGGTTATCGCGGTTCCTATAGGTTTTTAGTTGGTTGGCTACGTTGTTGATGTAAAAGTGGTGTTTCAACGTTTGGTTTTGTGAGTTATGGGGTTTGTTTTTTGTTTGCTACTGGTGGGTTGACTTTAGTTATACTTTTTAATTCTAGTTTGGATATTTTGGATGATAATTATTATGTGGTCAGACATTTTCATTATGTTGTTAATTTGGGGGCTGTTTTTGGTATTTTTACGGATGTGACTTTGTGGTGTTTTTGTCTATGATAAGATGATAATGAGGCGGGTTTTTGTTCTTACATTTGTTGATTTTAATTTAACTTTTTTCTTTTGCATTTCGCTGGTATTATTGGTTACCATCGCAAATATTTGGATTATCCTGACATTTATTCCGTTTGAAATATTATGACTTATGGGTCTATGATTGGTATTTTTTCTTTCTTTTTATCTAATTATATTTGGAGCTTTTTTTATAGGTCATCATTTTTTTGTTTGATTATAACGTGTGGAATAGAAGACCTGAATATAATCTCTTAGGGAGTATGTTTTTGGTCATAGATATTAGGCTGAGATTTCTTGTAGGTTTATAATTTTTAAGTTTTAGGGTCTCTATTATATTTTTAATATACTTAATTGTAGACTAAGGGGATAGTGGCCTTATGTTGAATAAGATAGGATAAGTTTAGTCTGTAAGGTTCAACGAGTTGCGTTCCAATACTATAGTATGCCAATATCATAACTTTGCAAAAATTGTTAGTCCATCGCAGTTTTATGCGAACATCTTGCAGCATAATATTAAAAGCTATGTAAAACTAAATGTTTTTCAACATTCTACCTCCCGTGCTCGACACTGGGGCTTCCTCTTCGAATTTCGTTTGCCCATATGGGAGGTTTTCCCAGCCCTGTTCAAGGGCGAAAGGCTTTTTTCCAGCGAGGAATATGGTCCATTTCTTCGCATAGCGAAGAAACTCCCTTTTGAGGTCCTCTACGCATGCGATCCTTCTGCGCAAGAATTGATCGCGAGTGACGGCGATCAATATAATCTCACGAGATGATTACGTGCACGCGTCCGCTGTTATCAGTGATATACAGTTAAGAGTTGATGCGGACTATTGGAGCTGAAGCTCGTTGTGCAGTTCCATACGATGTTAAGCTCTGTTTAAATGTAATGCTGTGTACACGTAAATGTCCCTCATTACTTACAGCTAAATTCGCCACCAATTTTCGATAATTTTAAGGAAGAAATGTCATTTCCCAAAAATTTTATGAGAAAGGTTTGTTGAGGGGGGAGGGGGTATCTCCATGTTGATTAGCTTGAACGGGCGCGGTTGGTGCGAAGGAGAGGCCGGTAGCCCAAGGGGAACGGTCTCTACATGAGTATCACTGAGCAAGAACGCTTGCCGTCGTGAGTGATCGCAGTATTATTGATCTTGACTAAGTGATCGCAGTATTACTGATCTTGACTATGATGTATAACGTTATATGGGCGCCAACATGGCAATAGGCACGCATATATAAGCGCTGCCTTCTGCAGCAGTGCTCAGTGTTATTCGTGTTGAGGCGGGGTTCGGTGGAACAGAGACGTGATGAGCGGAATGGTGGCTTCGCTGTGAATTTATAGTACGATATTCCAGTCGTTTATAGTACGACATTTGAGTCGTTTATAATACGATATTTCAGTCGACTGTTGAAGCAGTTATTAACAACGATCGACAAAAGCGATCAAGCGAGGTAGCAACAAGCTGCTAGCTGTTGCAAGCTGTTAAGGTTTGTTAAAGTTTTTTCAAAAGTGATCGGTTACTATTTTGCTTTCTTTATTTTGAGACCATTTTTTGTGAAATTTGGCTTGAAGGCTTTCCCTGATTAAACATTAATTGACATTTCCTTTTTATTAAAACTTCTGATTGCATTAAGTGTTCTCTCGTTTTCATATGGGATTCTTTCCTTTAATGATGTTGAGTCAATTATTTAATAGAGTGTTGATGAATAGTTTATTTCTAAAAGAATAATAGTGCATCCTAAAAGCATTCTTGAGGACCTACTACGTTCAGAATTGACTGTTTGAGTGTTGCGACCGGGCTATTCCTTCGTAAGATTCATTTCAGTCTCTATCTCTATCTTACCTTCTCTTTCCTCACCATTTCTTTGTTCGACAAAGAACTAGTACCTGGATGAAAACTGTGAGAACTACTGGAATGGCGACTAAGCGTAGTTCTTTGCATTGGTTGTTACCTTGAGGTCCGTATGGGTTGCTTATTAGCCTCAGTCTTTACTATAATTTAGTTTTGAAATGTGATTAATGGAGCCGATGCAGCTAATAATCTGATATTGGGTTTAATATGTGAACGATTTGATACTTTTTTTGCAGAAAAAAGTTCTTCACAACCGGTGTCACGAGCAGTGTTTTATGCGATACGTGCAACCGAGGATGAGCTCAAAAATGAAAAGAGGGTCATTTTTCGTTTTCGGATGGAACACGAAAAGAATCATCGATCGGTGAGTTATTGATGCAAAACAAATTTTCGGAATCTGATCGTTGGATTGAAATATCTAAGCGATTGTTTTAGGTTGAAAAATCCGAGTTGGAATTGGTACATTTTTTTGTGTTACGTTTTACATTGTGTAAAGTTGCATGACTTCACACCATTACGACATCGCATTTTGGGTTAGCTAAAGTTCTTTCGTCTCATATAAGGGCGTCCTCATAAAATGGAATTCCTGATCTAGCTGTTAAGGGAAGATTTTACAAACCTTGAGTCGCTGTGAAAATATTGTGCAAGGCAAAGTTTTTTATGAAGCGTCGTCAGCATTTCAACAGAACTATCCCTTCGAGTGGCTTATATTTTGTACTGAAGGTAATATAGTATTTGCAGAAATGCTGAAGTTGGAAGCTGTCTTCGTTTAGCGGAGAGCGGATGTGTGCGCCCCTTTATTTGCGAGATTTTCGAGTGGAATCGTTTGTGGCTATCTAGATGGCGAGGCGCTAACATTGACGCATGCCCGTGACCATGTAAGCTTTTCCAGAATTTTTGTTTACCATATTTTCCTTCATATGAAATCTGTAAAATGTGCTCATAGTGGACGGGAGGGAGTAGTTAAACCGCCTTCCTCAGCGTCAGCACCTCTTCGAACAGGATAGTAATTGCCTATAGAATGGCCAGCAAATTGTCTAGGCAAATCTTGTCATGTGAGAATGAATTTTCTCTGTGAATTTCACTGTCAATGTGATTGCAACATTCAGGTGTAGAACGCGGAATTATTTGCAACCGGCTGAATGCATCACTTGAATTTGACTTTTCAAATCATTTACGAATTTCTAGTAAATAATTGGACTTATTAAATTCTTTTATGACTGTTACGAATAAGTCGAACCGTATGTGATAGTGTCATATGAGGAAAACTGGAATTGCTAATTGCTGATTGCTTAAGTCTGAAGGAAGAAAAGATTCTTCTTAAATGACGCTTTTTTATGAATCTTAGCGGAGGTGTTCTTATTCTGCCGATGATTCAGTATGCCCGTCATGGATAATTATTGGTCCCTTGAAAGGGGATGGTGTCTTCCATTTCTCGGGTTGGAGCCCTCCGCCATGAAGAAAACGTTTTAGCAACGCTCATTATCTCTCTACATTTCCATTACTTCCGGCAACAGACAAAAGCTTTCTGCCGTGCCGTCTTCATTGGCTAAAATGTCATATCTTATTCTATTGCTACTTAGAATGTAAGGTGCAGACAAAGCACTTTAATGAAACCATCTTTTCCAAGAAGCAGCTTCAAATTAGTTTCATCCAGTTCCAAGGAATTGGTGAGTGGTCGGGGTGGAGGTGGGTGGAGAAAAAACATTTTCCGCGGTGATGCTGAGGGGTGAGGAAGGAGCCTTCCTGGGAACGGGCTGTCTTCGCTTTCCTTCAGTTGTCTTGTAATCGCGTTTAATGACCCTCTGCAGTAATTCTTTTTATATCCCGAAGTGTGTGGGAAGATCTACGAAATCGGCAGCTTAGGTGGTCAATAGACTATGTGGCCGTTCATATAAATAGCCGGTTCGTAGCTGCTATACTACCTCGTCCCGTTGATAAAGGAAACCGTATTAGGATCATTGCTTACCTGTATATGTGCATCCATCTTACGTTTTAGATTTTATGTAAAAAGATTCAGCAGTCAGCTGCTGAAACGATCGGAACGGTGAATGAACGCGGAGACGTGTTTGTCTTTCATCCTCTTTTTTTTTTTTTTTTTTTTTTTGTTCTTACGAAATCGGTTGAGTTGCAGGTTGAGCGGTTGTGTGAAGATTATATATGTAGCGAAATCATCTTGTTCCTTTTCTTTTGGCTGCAGACCCAGTTTTCGACAACTGTTTAGCTTTTCACAGTTCCTTTTTTTGTTTATGGCTTTCTTCCATCTTCGACCACAACGATTTCTTGCTTTTTTCGACATGGGTGAGGCGGTGGACATAAATAAACTTCGACTGGTACTCACTCAGTAGCTAATCTAAGCACTGTCGAGGGGCTGGATAACTCGAAAATACCCGCTGTGATTGGTATTGTGAGTTACAAGTTTATATCGCGTTGTCTTGTGCCATGCACCTTTCATGAAAGAGGGGAAATTGCATGTTTGTCTGTGAGCAAACTTCGCTGTTGTGCTACCGGTATCAATTCTGAATTATATGCGAGCATTGGGAGCTTAGAAGTGCATTGCCTTAGCGCCGTATTCGTTGGATGGTTTGGCTGAGACATGATATTTTAGTTTTCAAAATCTCGGCTTCATTTCCAGGGATGGTTAGCCAACTGAGGTGCCACTGAAAAGCTCTTCTGATCGTATTTTCTGAGAGAATTAACGAAATGATTAGTGCAATTCGATTATGGAAGACTGCCAGTCAAAGGAAGGGTTTGTGTAGCAATATGAAAATTCATTCAAAGAAAGAACCGAGACTCTGTCAGCGGCTTGGATTTTGCAGTAAATCAGGATGGAATTTTTTCAGTAACCTATTAAAGGATGCAGGTTGGAGTTATGTGTGCTTTAATTAGATTTTCATGTTATGTTGAGGCCTGATCTGCAAAAGAAGAAATGCTTTAGGGTCTTGTATGTCCATTCAACGTGGGAGTAGTTTTTCATCGTTTCTCTCGTTGGGTGATTTGCAATCCATATATCCGGCCCTTGCTTTCTGATTTCCTAAAAAAGTTTTTTTTTGGATTATATTTACAATTAACCACTTAACAGGTTGCCAGAGAAAGATCATTTTTAAATGCGGTTACGCCTTTTTATTTTGTGAGTGGGGTTTTATCTGTATTTTATTATCCTTTTTTTAAGGAGTGATGGATACTATTGCTGTTAATAATTTTTATTATAATGTTTATTGTTTGATATTTGTTTGAGTTATTTTTGTTTTAATTTTTTAAAATGAATTTTGAGAGGTGTTTTTTGAGTTTTTCGGTTTCTCGGAGTAAGGTTCAGTGATTATTCTTGTTTTATTTGATCTTTTTTAGGTGGTAACGTTTAATATTTATTTTAATTTCGTTGGAGTTCATTGCTACAAGGTTATTTATTTTGTTTTCTAGTAATTTAAGTGAGATGTTTTTTTTTTCATTTTATGTTTTTATTTTATGTGTTTTAGTGTTATTTCTAGCGTTTTAGGTGTAGTATTTATAGTTGGTAATGTTGAGTTTATGGATGAGATTTGTGTTTGTTTTAACCAGGTTTAAGTTAAGTTTAGGCTATTGGTCTCTTCAAAAACAAAAATTTTGTTCTATAGAGATGTCAGTATAATTTTTTGTATATTTGTCTTTCGAAGAGGTCTTTTATCCTGTTTAAGGTCTATTTATAAGTTATACTTATAAGGGTATAAAACTTGACTATAGTTTTAGGTAGTGTTGTAATGATGTGTTATCTGCCTTGGATTCATTAAGGAGGCTATAAGTTTTTCCGTTGGCATTTTGTCGTTTGTATAAATTTTGTTCCAGAATAATCGACTAGACTTTATAAACTTGAACACTAATTGGCGTTGGTTTAGGGTTTTATTTTTTATCTTGTTTTTTAGGATGAAATCGGAAATTTTTATTAATAATGCCTTAACCTTTAAGATTTGGTGAATAAGTCAGATTAATACCTGATTAAACAATAATTAAAAGAGCAGGAGTAAAGTTGTGTTTAAACTGTAAGAGTATTGGCAGGTTTTTAAATTATCTTTTGAGATTGAGTAGTAATTGAGAGCCCTCATCGATAGCTTCTACTATAGGCACATGTATGATCGTTTATTTTATTCTTAAGAATTGTAATTTTAGATGAGTCGTTTTCTGTTAAAATAAAAATAGGTAGTTGGTGTACGTAAAAGATTTTAATTTGACCTGCAATATATTATTTTATGAATATTCTTTAAGTAGGGAATTGTAGATATTTTTATATCTAAAATTTCTTTTCTTGGGGCTGAAGTTTATTTAAAAACGTTACAAATCATCCATCACTTATCTCTAGAGGAGTAAGCTCCCTCCTCCGGTTCTGTCTTGTAGATATAGTTCGCTAAGTTGATACGAAACAGCAAAAGAGGTGATTTTTGTTCACCAGACAGAACTTATTCTTAACTCATTGAGAATGAAAGGATTTTATTGGACACTGGTGCCTGCCAGTAGTTTACGGGAGGCCCATCTCCTCTACCCCCCCTATCTCCATCTCACCCCAACGCCTTCCTTCTCCCTTTCTTCGTTGCCTACTGGCAGGCATTATTCCTTAAAATTACAAGCTGTATGCTGTGGTTTGCAGGACGTAAATGACAACGCGACAAGATGTCCGCAGATGCGCACCTTCTCGATTATGGAAGAAGAGCCTCCGTACAGCATTGTCGGAGTGCCGAATTCGATCGACAGAGACGCCGACCTCAACGGAATTGAACGGATGCAATGGTGATTTCAGACTTTGGCGTGGTAAGCGTTACCTAATGTTTAATTGCTCCACCTATTGAACACGAAAGTCAAAGATAGAGGGAGTCAAATGTTGTGACGTATCTAAATTCAAGATGGTCATTGATTACATAATCTTTTTATCATGATATATATATATATATATATATATATATATATATATATATGGTTTTTATTAATTTATTTTACTGAGAGGCTCTTCTCCTTCTTTTTCTTTCTCAGTCGGTGTTCAGTCTGTTCACAACCTTTTTTATTGTATGTACGTGCAGAGAGTTTTGACGATAGCAGTGGATAGTGTTTGCTTTTATGTTTTTTCTCTATATGTGAGTAGCAGATGGGAAACCTTTTTGGATAAAATAACGATACCATCCGAAAAACGACTAGACTCTCCGATGATCGATCTAGTATGACATAATCGAGGTTGAATAAGAAGGCTTTTGAGATAGCGTTAAGCAGAGCAAGAGGAGAAACTTTCGAGTAGAATATTAAAATAACCAGTCTTGACTATATTAATTATTAAATATTCCCATTGTGCTATGTTTTTTACTTATTTTCTTTTTTATTGTTTTCTATTTTATTTTAATATTCCTTTAATTGTTATTTAGAATGCTGATGTAGCGCCTTTGCATATTGACATATAATTATGCCCTTCCCCTCCTCGAAGAAGTATAACCATAACTTCATTTCGAAAGGAGTTGGGGATTTTTTATTGCCCTATTGTCGTCTTTGAAGAGCGGAAAGTGCGTTTTCCAATTAAATAGAATCAACCAATTTCACAGTGAAGAACTTAGAGGATGAATCTTTTTCATCGAAATCTCCACTTCATAAATGGGAGAGAGGTGATTTTCATTTCCCATCCACCCATTTCCTTCATATTCTGTCTCGGTTCCCTTATATTTCATGTTGCTAAAAGTTGTCTTTTTCTTTCGATTTTATCATCGCATTTTTTTATCGCACATTCCAATTTTCTGTAAGGGAAGTGTTTCACTTGTTTGTGAACGTTCAATTTTATTTTATGTACTAATCAATTAACTCATATAGATGACGTCATATTTGTCTGTTGTGAATGTTCGTTTATTGGTGCTCACTTCTTCGTGATAAACAAATATGGTATAAAAGGTATTCACGACTCACGACTAAAATCACTTAACACATAAGAATCGGAGTTACTAATACCTAGCAAGTATCGTTCAAGAAAAAATCTCGATTTATACCGCATGAGACATGAATTTATTTATTTTTTTTATGGGCTTAAGAGTGTTATCTTTCGTAATCGTTAATTCTTTTAGAATGCAATTTTCACCTTCTCTCAAATATGCAAATTTAAAATTTTTTTGCGAGAGTATTCTTCAAAAAATATTAGATAAAAATGGAATATTTTCAGGTTACTAGTATGTAAGTCTATTTAAAGCTGATGGAGTTTGGAAGGGAAAAGGGAGGGAAGGAAGTATTGTGACATGAATTTTCATTTAGTGGTCAAAAGAGGGGCATAATGCATGTCCCGTAGAAGAGTGTTGTTGAATGTGTGCGTTAAAAACGTGGCCGTTTCTATCGATGCAGTATACACTACGCGTGCGTGTGTAACCCATAAATGGCGGCTACCCATTTCGTATCCCCCTCCCCAATTTTTCGAGAACACTCAATTTTTATTTGTGTTTCTCACTCATAAATAATCTCGTATTACCTATTTTAGGCCTCTGTTACCGTAATTTTGACCTTTAATAGTGCGAATATTGATGGAGATCGCTGAATGGTTGGATACCATGAGAGTACTGTAGGGTCACGCCCGCTTTTTCTCTTATGGTATTTGAGGCACGTCGTTTGTAAATCTTTGGGATCCTTTCACTGATTTTTTAAATCTCTGTAAATATTTTCGCCATTTTTCAATATTTATTATGCAGATGTGACTATCTCCTGGCAGTGTTAATTCAACAGCTGCTCGAGCTAGGAATGATGCGATTTGGTAGGCGTGAACTGTTTCGTATGACTCCTTGTCCTATTTATATATGACATGAAATACTGCTTGTCTGGGTGAGCGAACTTCAAAGGCATTTGTGGTGGTAGATCAACGATGCGTCTCTCCAGTTGTTTTGAAACTCCTTACCTTTTACATTGGCTCATTTGCGCTAACGTTTTCTCTTTCACATTCATTTTCTTGCGCTTGTCATCAGTGCCATTTGCGCCACGAGTGGTAGAGCAAGTGATAAATACATCACTTGAGTAGTTTCTGAGAAAGCATGAGATGAGCTCGTTGAAGGGGAAGGGTACGCTAATGTCGAACGAGGAAGGGTAGAACCATTCGTGCGCACAGCTATTAAGATGCACTCTTCGGGATCTGTACGGCAATTATCTCTCCTAGGTATTAATATTTATATCCCAGATATTAATGTTCGAAGGTATGCGACAGACTCGAGAAGTGTGTTCCAGTGGAAAGTTGCAGATGTGATAGTTGCTATGAAGTTTTTCATTTGAAGATGCTGATTGTTTGTGGCTCTTTAATCTGCATGTTTCATACTTCGTTAGTCTGTCACTCTCCACCTCTACGCTTTAATTTCGGAGGGACAAACTTTGTGGGCAGATGTTGCAAAAATTTTTTCACGCTTGTACAAAAAACCAGATTTGTTGTGAGAACTTCCCCTCCCGCGCTCAAGCGCAGAAGCTCTAAACATTGGAGAATGGATTAATATTGGACTTTCAAAGTCTTTATATGTATTTGTGTTTAACGTTGATAATTTGTTCAAAGCAAACGACGGCCGAGAGAAGCAATTCGACTGACGCGATTTATGTGCAGCCGGTGCTTTATCCTTTCAGATGGCTTTTATCAGTGGCAGGTTGTTTTGTTGATTATCGTAAGCGGAATAATATATGAGTAGATAACGATGCTTTCTCCGATGCGCGTTTTTATTATGTGTTTTGATTTTAAAGGTATCTTATAACCAAACCTAAACCGGGCGTTGAGATGATTGATCGTATTGTTTCATGTTTCCATTTTAGGGCATGAACAAACATGGTTCTGGTTCGATTTGGGTAGGAGGCGTTCGTGCAATCGTGATCCGACCGCAACCCGGCCCGTTTTTGACCACTACCATATGGAAATCGGTATGCGTTGATTAATAACCATTAAGGCTATTGTGTAGTAGGGACGTGGTGTAATAGTCTTTTGAAACTTCCCACCCGAAGGTTCTTGTTACGAAATATTACTAGGCGTCGAGGCATTAAAGGTTGAGGCATTTATTGCTACGAGTAGATAAAGTGAAGGAGGGTTGGGGAAAAGGCCGGTAGGAAGTGTTGGTTTTGCTAGTTTGTGCACCATTGCTGCGATTAGATAAAATGAAGGAGGGTTGGGGAAAAGGCCGGTAGGAAGTGTTGGTTTTGCTAGTTTGTGCACCATTGCTGCTATTAGATAAAATGAAGGAGGGTTGGGGAAAAGGCCGGTAGGAAGTGTTGGTTTTGCTAGTTTGTGCACCATTGCTGCTATTAGATAAAATGAAGGAGGGTTGGGGAAAAGGCCGGTAGGAAGTGTTGGTTTTGCTAGTTTGTGCACCATTGCTGCGATTAGATAAAATGAAGGAGGGTTAGGGAAAAGGCCGGTAGGAAGTGTTGGTTTTGCTAGTTTGTGCACCATTGCTGCGAGTAGATAAAATGAAGGAGGGTTGGAGAAAAGGCCGGTAGGAAATGTTGGTTTTGTTAGTTTGTGCAGCATTGCTACGAGTAGATAAAATGAAGGAGGGTTGGGGAAAAGGCCGGTAGGAAGTGTTGGTTTTGCTAGTTTGTGCACCATTGCTGCTATTAGATAAAATGAAGGAGGGTTGGGGAAAAGGCCGGTAGGAAGTGTTGGTTTTGCTAGTTTGTGCACCATTGCTGCTATTAGATAAAATGAAGGAGGGTTGGGGAAAAGGCCGGTAGGAAGTGTTGGTTTTGCTAGTTTGTGCACCATTGCTGCGATTAGATAAAATGAAGGAGGGTTAGGGAAAAGGCCGGTAGGAAGTGTTGGTTTTGCTAGTTTGTGCACCATTGCTGCGAGTAGATAAAATGAAGGAGGGTTGGAGAAAAGGCCGGTAGGAAATGTTGGTTTTGTTAGTTTGTGCAGCATTGCTACGAGTAGATAAAATGAAGGAGGGTTGGGGAAAAGGCCGGTAGGAAGTGTTGGTTTTGCTAGTTTGTGCACCATTGCTGCTATTAGATAAAATGAAGGAGGGTTGGGGAAAAGGCCGGTAGGAAGTGTTGGTTTTGCTAGTTTGTGCACCATTGCTGCTATTAGATAAAATGAAGGAGGGTTGGGGAAAAGGCCGGTAGGAAGTGTTGGTTTTGCTAGTTTGTGCACCATTGCTGCGATTAGATAAAATGAAGGAGGGTTAGGGAAAAGGCCGGTAGGAAGTGTTGGTTTTGCTAGTTTGTGCACCATTGCTGCGAGTAGATAAAATGAAGGAGGGTTGGAGAAAAGGCCGGTAGGAAATGTTGGTTTTGTTAGTTTGTGCAGCATTGCTACGAGTAGATAAAAGTACACTGATATGAACAACTTCTAGAAAGCGCAGGTTGCGTTTTATCAAATGTGGTATTTGTATCTACGATCATTTTAGATGGTTGTTTGAGAGGGAGTTGATTCCTGTTGAGGTAGTAGACAGTGTCCTTAACATCAGCTAAATTATTAAGAATATCATCCGAAATTTTACAAGCCGATAAAAAGAGAGATTTGAAGAATATTTGTTTACTATAGAATGCTTTATATACGTTGGCATGAGGGATGCTTTGTGGTGGGGATCATTGTGAATGCTATAGTTTGTTGTAACGAATGGATTTATTTGCTATAGCAGCAGATTTCTAAACAAATATCACTTGATATTTTATTCGATATTATTTTAAAACCGATTGGCATTTCAGCAGATTTAAGATTGGATGGATGTCTGATTTTTAGTGTTATATATGAAATTCCAACTGCTCGTGTCCATAGTTGTTTGTGCATTCAGGCATTATGTGCAATATTGGCGTGTTTTATACGCTAATTAAGTATGTGATTTAACGCTTTGCAGAGTCATATTTTGGCTGCAAGCACGGTCGCCAACGCATCGAAGTCGTCGTTGGATTTGTTGAGGATTGGATAAAACGTTGGCAAGGACGTCACGATAACGAACGATGGCACCGCAATATTGGATACGACGAATATGGAGGATCATGTTGCCCAGATTGTGTTCCAACTCTCGAAGGGTCATGATGCAGAAATTGGAGACGGAACTACCGGAGTTGTCGGTAAGCGGCTGTTTGCTGAAGGGGGGGGGAGGAAGAAGGGATTGTGGCTACTTAGGCGTGTTTTTTAAATAAGGCAAATAGATGATTTACACTACTACTCGCTCCACTATCTGCGTGCTTCTGCACTTTGGAACATATTTTATGGCTTCTTTATTACCCTCTAATCGATTTTCTTGTTCTCAATAGCTAATATAATCGTCATAGACGGTTTTTATTTAAACGGTTTTATAATAGAGTACATTTGGTAGTTTATAGTAATTTGAAAGTATGGAATTCTATAATATGGTGACTTGTTGGCGGCGTAAAGGTGTTTAGTCATATATTGTTTGTTTTATTTAATGCTTTGTTTTATTAAGACATATTTGAAGATTAATCTGCTGCATATTGTAGATCTTTTTATGTTGTTTATTTTTCATCGTATAAAGAATTGTCGAATATATTAACTTCTCGTAAATGTAATATGAGGAGCTTTCGGGAGCAGTTATAAAAATTTTATTATAAATAAGTACGAGATGATGGTTGTAGATTTGACTAGTTGCATATATCACTGCAACCACTTTTTTCTTTGCTTTTTTATTGTTTATATTCTATAAAGTTTAATTAGGTAGGAATAATTACCCGGAATTAATATAATTGAAATTACTTGCTGCTCTCTCTTCCTTCGGAAGTTAATCGCATGCCAATTTTTGATGTAAAGTTTTGGTAGAGATGGTTAGGTTAAATCGGCATACAAAAATTGTTTCTATTTTGGAGGTGTTTCATCGTAAATTCATCGAGAAAATTATTGATAGTAGACAGCATGTTTATTTTTTTTTAATTTCTTATAAATTTTTCGAGAAATTCTCCGTAAATAAAATTAAATTATTCTTGAAATAAATGTAAAGCTGATGATAGTATTTTCAGGTTTAAATGTGCTCAATATTGCAGCTGTGTGAGGAGTTGTCCTCGGTGTATGTTCGCTATTTTCGCGAAGTCCAAAACACTCGGTGCGGTTATTGATTGGAGTTCTCTATCTCAAGCGAGGAGCGCTCACATTTGAAGAGACCTGAACAAGGGACCGCAATTTTGATATGGTCACTCGTTGTCACCAATTTCATCTTTTGCTTGTTCTTAGTGGACTGTGGAATGGTAGTGGCTGACGGTAATCACCTTCACTTCGTCGACACAGTTGTGGCAACTATGGCTAAGAGGTACAAAAATTCATTCCTAGATGACATGCTTTTGAATTCACTCACACCTCGGAAATCCAGGATGGATAACGCGCAGAGATTTTTGCGTGTGCTGATGAGCTGGAATCACTCAATATTAGTTAAGAGTTCATCTGCCAGGCTTTTTCACATCGAGGGATGGGCCTCCTTGACGTATAGGTATCTATCGTTTAGAAATCGCAGTATGGGAAATTTTGGAAGGTGATATAAGTGTCAACCTATAGGAAATATTGATTTCTATCGAAGTAAAATGTGTTCATTCGAGATCTAGTTGTTGCTTTTTGAAGTACGCATATCAAATAAGTTGATGCGTTTCGATATTCATTTTGAACTTCAAATTGCCTTTATGTTCCCTTTTATTCAGCGAAAGGATTGCATATTCAGCGAAGGACTGTGTGCGATACTCATTTGATGAGTATCGCACACCTCACATGATATACACTGAAAGTATGGTGCACATTATGCGTTGCGTTAGTTGCGACGCGCACTAGTTGGTGAGCATGTAGTGCCAATGAGGTACAGTGTGTAGGCTGCATGTGGTACTAGTGGTGGTACGGTTCTTGTGTGCTTTTTAATGGTCGTTAATGGGATTGATTGTGAATCGCCGAGTTCTTTTATTGTTGTATTGTTGACAAATAAGGTGTTAATTTTTTATTCATGAATACCTTTTCCGTATGCTAACCAATATCTGGAAAATTCCTGATTAGGGGAGGAAGACTTGTGTGAGATCATAGTTTAGAGAAAATTTTTCACTGTTCTCGCTGAGGTCATATTCATGCAAAAATTACTGCTAGGTTCTTTTTGAGCTTCTCATTTCAGTATTTTCTAGCCTTGCAAACCTCGTTGGTGATGAAGCAAAGTTCCAGAACTTTGAGCGGAAATCAAAGTGGCATCACTATTGATTAGACAGATTAGAGTTGGAGAGAAATTAAGCGATGACGTAAGAATTATTGAATCATCAAATACTTGTTATGACCCAATAATCTTCAGGTAACGTTTTCATGCGATGACTACGAGAGTCGTATCTTTGACCAACAAAACCTGGCCGATCTGGAAGAACTTAAAAACAATACTTAACGCAAGCCGTGGATCTCTTCCATTCACTCTAATCGGAGGTTTCTCTCTTTATCTTTTATTTATTGCCCTCGTCATCTTTGTTTCTCTCTGGAAATTGTTTTATAGCTATATCTTCCTTATGGCTCTCTCATTCATTAGGAATCATATTACTAACCTGTGTGGTTTTTGTGAATATCCTTCGGTACTTGACATAACTGTACTTTTCATTGTTGTTTTCTAAATGTTTTGAGTATTTGTACGGATATACGGGTAGCTCTTCTATTCCACTTCCATTAATAGTGGTCAAATGTGTATACGAGGTGTGGGCCATATGCAGATGTCGAAAATTTGAAAATTATATAGTCAAGCGATTCGATGATTATATGGGAAGCTGAAAAAAAGACTAACAAATTTTGCTATTTTTCATCAAAAATGTCAACGAATTTCTTTTCGTTCTTCCTTTTAGACGAGAATATTTTAGCATTTTCTCAACAAATTTCCCAATGCAAAGAGCTTTATACCTGAAATCTAAAGTAAACAACGTAGTCGCATTTATAGCATTTATGAATTGCTATTGCCCAATTCGTCACGTGGCAGAAATTTGTATACATAATAAGGGCATGGTTAGGCGAAAAATTTCCAGATTTTGTTGAAACGAATTGGGAGGGGGAGGATGGGGTCGGCATATACGGACAACATTTTTTTGAATTCCGATATTTCAAAGGGAAATTTATCGTAATTGCTTTGCCTTATTTCCTCCAATTATTTCCCTTTTCCAGTAGAAATTCATCTCGTCGCAAAATATGCGAATATGGTAGCTCATTTATTGTAACTTTTTAGGTTAGAAGAAATGGATGAGGAGGAAATGGAGAAGGAAACCGAAGAAGAGGAAGGAAGTAGTTGGACGATGGATGAGAGCAAAGAATCGTCCGAAGAATGGGGAGAGCGAGAGTATACTCCATCATATATGGACGAGGTTGATCAGGTTATAACGACGTTCAACTCGATATTTGGGACAAATTTATAAAGGTTCTCTTACTTTGATATTTAACCATTTATGCAGTGCAGTTTTGCCAAATGCATAATGAGAGTAAGAAATAGTACAGATTGATTAGCGAAGAATTCGCCCATTGAGATTTTTGTAAAGAAACTTAACGAGTGAAATCGTGATTGAGGAAATTTATAAAGGAATAAAACTTAACGAGAGATATACGTCGCGTTTAAGTTTCGAAGTTCAAGTGGTTATTCCCCGCGTTGTGGGTGGGGAGGAGACAGTTATTTGCACGTCATTGGCGCTTCATGATGAATTGGTATAGCATCGATTCTTCCTTCTACTAGCACTACAATCGGATTGGATTATAGACGTTTACAAGCAAAGTACTTCTGCGCTAAGAGCGCTATTATAATATCACAGCATGCAACATGACGGCGATTTATTTTAGAGGCGAATTATTGCTCCGTTTTTCACCTTTAGAGGTCTATGAAGCCATTATCGCAATATTTCAACTGAATGAAGTGGTGTGGTGTTAACAAGGTGGGCAGTAAATATGCTATCGAGTATTGTAGTGTCCGGAATAAGCTTATGCCTATTTAAAAAGAAAAAAAACTTTAGTTTGTATGGTGATGGCTTTTACTGCAAAAAACATATCGATCCGTTCGGTATCGCTCATCACTAGGTTGTGTGACGTTGGGTGTAAGGTAAGGCAAATTTATCCCACCTGATTTTTTTATAACGAATTTTTAAGGGAAATCATTTGAAGGATATGGTAGAAAACGATGCTACACGCTTTCCGAGAGTACAACTTACCGAGGTGAAGTCGTTGTTGGAGAGATGCGAAAGGAAGCCTTATGAGCCGATGGCTACTGCCAGCGAGTTGGTCGCATCTGTAAGCAACCTTCGATGACATGTGCACGTATGAGTACTCTCACCGTGCAGTGAATACTGGCAAATTCTCCACCATTCTATCATTGAGCTTGATGCCTTAGCTTCTATAGATCTCCTTTAGATTCTTGCAATCTGTGCGGTGTGGCTAACATTCGCTTGACCATCTTTTTTATCTTTTTTTTTTGCAGTTTTGTTTAATTTTTTCACTTGTTATTGCGCAATTTTTATGGATATATGTAAAATTTGTTGCATTTAAGAAATATTTTTATGCATAAATTCCGCGAGTGTATAGAATTACTCTTTGAGAAGCACGCAAAAGATGAAAAAAATGATTGAAGTAGGTATTTTAAAAATTGGCGAATTATTATAAGTCAAAAGGGCTAATTTAAAAATTGCCGAATAATGAAGCGTATTTAGACCTGAAATTGCATTTCCCCATCGATTTTGAAACTATGAGATCTGACGTTCTGCGATCACCTTAGTTTCTCTCTGAATCTTTTTTGAGTTGTTCATGAAGGGAATTTCATTCTGTTGATTTGATACCTCCATTGCATATGTCAACGATTTTACAATAAATGTTTTGCTATCAATGACGTCATTTGTGATATTAAAATTTTCGGTATAATTCCGTATTAATTCCTCAAAAATGATATAATGCTGCATTTCCATTATTTTTTGCACATAATATTGTGCATCGTTGAAATTGATGGTCATTTTATTTAATGTTATCGACTAATCCTTCACCTAGGCATTTCTTCTTCGTTATAAATCTTGTGCAAGGGCTCCAACTAGCTCGATCAAATTCGCATGCCAATTATATTTTCAGAAAGCGAAATGTATTCGGAACGGAAAATCGGCTTTTTGGAGAGACATAAAAATCGGTGTAATACCTTTTCAAAGGTGATGCAGTTATGGCATATGTTACAATCTTTTCTTCAAAAGGTGGCATTCCCTTCTCATGTGAGCATGTGGTCCCAAATGGATATGTGTATATGCAAATGTGTTATATGTACGTATACGTGTATATTACATTCCTTTCTCATGATGTGGGCTAATATAATTTCTGAGGGGGGGGGGGGTAGGGGAATAAGCGCTTCCACTTTGATACCTTTCTGCCTAAGCGAGTTAAGACTGCAAGGTTTAATGCTAGTTTTACCATATTTACATAATTTCATGACGGTCTAAAAGCCCTACGTTGGGAGGGAGAGATGGGAAAGGGGATGAGGGAGGGGAACGGGTAGAGGTGAGGTAGGAGAAGTTCGAGGCTGTTGAATTTTTTCTTTTAAGGTTTTCTTTGAATATTCACAACATTCTTGATCATCCTATCGTACTATTTTCTATCCTCTATCTTATACTTTTTGAGGAATTGATATTTATTAGCGATTACTGCATAAGTATTTTATTTGTATTTTAATTATTGTGTTATTTTTAGGAAGAGGTATTTCAACGTTGGATACAACAGTATCGTTGGGCAATATGGTGGATCGTTCGAGACTAGGATGTTCACCATCGTCGCATATTCTACAGTCGACATCAAGTTCGTTTTATTTTTATTTATTTATTTATTTCAAAACTTTTTCTTTTCCAATTTCGAGTGTCTCTGCTGTTGATGTGTATGTGTGTCTCTATATGCGCCTGTGTGGTTCGTGTCTGTGTGCGTCTGTGTCTGTCTCTGTGGGGCAAGCACTTTTTGACTATGATTTGCAGGGCGATTGTTGTATTTGCTAACGCTGTTCTAAATCATTATCCGTCTCTACCGTAATTCCAAGGTGGAGGAAGTACATCGCAACATCTACCATGAACTAGAATAGGGAAATTTTATATGTAAAAGGGCATAGTTGCCAAAGTCGACGGATCTATGATGGGCGCTTATAATTTTATTCATAAAGACCCTCAATTATAGGGTTTTTTTGTAATGCAGTTTAGGATTTTTCTTTGTCCTAAGTACTTTATTTAAATTTATTCCACTAATTTCCTAGCATATCTTATATTATTATACAAAATTTATTCACAATTATTATAATATTTATAATGTTCCACTAATTTATTATAATACATTAGTATACGTACAATTACCGTGATGTATCATATAGGCGGAACTAAAGAATCCCTCATCGCTCCCTCCCCCTCTCTCTCACCTGGATGGGATGGGATCGGTCATGTCTTTGAAAATACCTTGGAAAATTTTCGAATGGAAAAAATTTCCTGCATTATTCTTAGAAATTTCTCGAACATATCAGAATTGCCTTACTCCTTCTTTTAGTTTTTCCTTCATTTTAATCCCATCTTTCTATTATGAGGCAACACTCCCCTACTTGCAATTTGCATATTGACAGCCGACTGCTAATTAGGTGAATTATGAATTGTCTTGTCTAATCTAGAGAATAATATGTTCATTAAGCGTTCCGTCGATATCATCGGTCATCAAGTATTTTCCATTCATTGGTTTTGCTTAGTTTTTATTTTTCAATAGTGAGATTTAAGTCATAGGGGACCGTCTTCTATTATTTCCTAATTGCCAACCAAAGGGGTGACAGTATATATCCATACAATTAGGGTATTTATTAAATTTTGTTGTGTTATAAAATTTGTAACTCCGATGAGCGGATATATACGCCCGAATAATGGACTTTGCAATTCTAATCTTCTTTTAATTCATATAGGAGAAATTAAGTGAGGAGAAAAGATACGCATAGAAATGGATTGGGGGTAGGGGACGAACCTCGTAGAAATTCTGAATGTTTTTCCAAGAAGTTCGTTCCTCCACATTTATTGAGCATTCTTCCACTCTTCCCGTGCTCCTTCCTCCTCCCCCTCTCTCTGTTACCTTGCCCTGTCTCCCACTCATCTTTACCCTCTACCAGCCATCATTTACTTTCCAAATATTTTGCTGTTATTGTTAGTTCATCTATTCTTATTGTCTATCTAATGTATATAAACGGCATGTCCCTTCTCTTCTTTCATAATTGGTGATAATATTACTTTTTAGCGATTTGAAATGATGTCAGGTTAACGCATTTATGACCTCCGGGGGTTTGCAACTTAAAGTTGTGGCCGACGATATTGGACAACATTTGCAAAGGTTGGAGGGGAGGGAGGGGTTATGTGAGATATCCTATTATGAGTTATTTTTATCTTCACGTTCCGTTTCTTTACTGTGATAAGTGTTCAATTAAAATTTGTTAATTTTTTTAAATTGATGTGGATTCTCTCGCAGGAACGGTATAGACAAAGGACATTCTAAAACAATAAACATTTTGACCTTTTCTGAAAATTTTCATGTGCACATTCCCGTATTTCCCTCAGTGATGGTGGGAGAGAGACCGTAAAAAATAGTGCAATAGAATTTTAGCTTATATCACATTGATAAGTTTATCATAGAAAGAGGTAAATAAGGATGGCTAATAGATTCGGAGAGCTACCTTAAGGAGGGGTGAAGTAGTAATTTGTAGTCAGTGAATTTTGAGAACCTTTTTTCCACTCGCAAATTATTCAGTGATTTGAGGTGTATTTCATGTAGTTAATCTTTAATCCTTTTGAAATGCTTGAATTCGCTGTGATTTCGGCTCGACATATAGCCTCTAACAACAGTTTACCAAATAAGATGTCGTTTTTCTGGATAGTAAGTTTAGGCGAGAATTCAAACAGCGGTAACTGTGCTGTTTTTGCTGTCAGTCGGCTATCAGCATTGAGTGGGATATTGCGGGGAAAGCCATCGATCTGCTTATACGTGCCCCTCCTCTGTTCCCTTTCCCATGTGGTAGATTATTGCCCATCTGGGAATGGAAGAGGAGGGCTGCGTGCTACAACGACGATTGCTGCGTTTTTTTTTTAATGTATAGAGTTGTTGCCCTTCGCTCACGAGCATCTTCGCGCACGCAACGCACATCACTACAACTCTCTAGCGCTGACCTTCTCTGGTTGCTTCGCTGTCGCTCATAGTTGTTGATTATTTTCTCATGCAGCTTGCTTCTTAGTTTTCTGTTTTATGTGAACGAATTTATTTCGTTATTGGCTTGAGCTTGACCTTTAACACTCACTTGACCTTTGAGCATAGAATGTTATGCGTCGAATATGAACGATTGTAGGAAATGCTACCGTTTTTGTTGTTGCAGAGCGTTATACATATATTATGATTTGTTCAGCTTTTCAATGCGATTCCTTACAGATTTCGTTTTGCATCCTTGTCAGTTTTTTTACCTTTTGCTTGCTTAGCTCTTTCGATTATAGCGAATGAGAGAGAATAGATGCAGTTGGCGTGACCGAAGATAACAGCGAATAGACAAAAATTAATCCATGGTTGTTGTTTGCAAAATTTAGAACACCAGTATCCACTTGTGGAATTTGCAATATTTTGACCTCTACTCAAAAGTTATTGCAGTTGTTGACAACTTTGAAAGGTGCAAAATTCACCTATTCGCTGTCTTCATTTTTGATTATAAGCACCTTCATTTGGCTTGATTCGACACCAAATAGCGGTTTAATTTTGGACCGCCTGCGATGCGATTGAACGATTGAGTTAATTAATGGACGAGAAGTGAGGCTGTTAAACTGCGTTCAAGAGTTAGAGGTATGCGATCTAGTAGCTGTTCACATAGGAGATGTTTCGGTTTAACGCATTAGCATTTGAAGTTAAGTTGTTGATCTCAGATAAAGAGAGCTTAACTGAAAGTCCAAAATGGTCGGAATTGTGAGTGGTGTGTGCCATATGCGTTTTCATCCTTTCTTGCATAATTGATAAATAAATGCTTTGTTGTCATAAATGTAAAGTTGTTCTTAGATCATTTCTTCGTTTCCATCATTATTCCGTATGAAAACTTTGTTGGAATTAATTTATCGAGATAGAATTTATAACGTACGGTGATATTTGGGACTTCATGTGTGCACAATCGTATTCGAAACGGGTTGAAAACCAACGATTATCCTTTGGTAAAGGAAGGGAGATGGGGGAGGGGTTGTAAAAGGATGGCGACGGTGACTCTGCCTTCTTTTTCATCCTTTTGTTTCTGTGCATTTGTATGTTGGCATAGTTATAAGCATGACCCACATAGCCTGCTTGGATCTTTGAATTTAATCTGAAATGGAGTGCACGGATTGTGTATAGCGTCTGTGGCTTGCTGTATGTGCAAATTTTGCCAACAATTCTTGGGATGTTTCAAGTAAGATGGGAATAAAAAATAAATAAGAACTTTATAAGACTGCCGTAGTTTGTGTGGATGTCCTCTAGGTTCTTGCAATCTGTGGGGTGTGGCTAACGTTGTTATTCAGTCATTTTTTACATTCCCTTCTCCTGTGGGGCATACGTTGCAATGTAATCTAAATTTTGGCATTTGAACAGATTTGAGGGAATGTTTCACCCATTCCAGCTGAATAGATTTGAGGGAATGTTTCACCCATTCCAGCTGAATAGATTTGAGGGAATGTTTCACCCATTCCACCCAAATGAACCGAAATTGTGAATACGTCAATGATTATATATTTTATTTTCTTTAATTGCAAAGATGATATAATAGGCAGGTTAGGGAGTTTCTTGAATAAAATAGAGGACAGGTATGGATACCTCATATTAGATAACGAATGATATTTGAGAAAATTTTGGATGTGTAATTAGGCATTGTTGCATATAGAGGTGATGACAAGTTAAATGCAGGGAGGGGCAGATCAGTCGAAAATTTCCCCTCCGCGTGTGTGATGATTATTGTCGACGAGAAAGCGTTGAATTTAAGGAGAGCAAAGTGTGTTAAAGAAATAGAAGAGTGAACGCTAAACGAGGAGAAACCAACACAACATTTGTGTTGTGTTGGTTTATTGGGTACTATTCATTGATGTTGAGGTTTGTTTGATGGTGCGATGAGGTGAAGAAGGAAGGAGGGAGGGAAATTTGTTAAGACCATATATGTTTTATGTGAATTTTTGCATTGTTGCAGCGACGGGTCGTGCACGTTCGGAAAGGACGCTTGATGCGGCACACGGAGATACTCATACAGGTTTGTCATCTTTAACTGTTTTTCTCTTTCATATCGCATCACTCATTTCTTTCTGCTGTTTGCATTCTTTCGCATGACGTTACTCTTTGTTTGCGATTATTTCATTGTGGCATGATTTTGAGATTGTATGATGCATTTTTAAAAGGGAGACGGATAGGAGAGAGGAGGAATTCCTGAGTTTTTATTGGAAATCAAAAGTACAACTCATATAGTTTAGTCAGTAGGAAATCAAGGAAATATAAATCAGCGATATTAGTGTTTTACACAGCAGTGTGGCCTATATTAGTGAAGTTGCGACTTCTATATCTTGCAGTGAATTCAACTGCCGCAGCACAGGATTTTGTTATTCATCCCTACAAGTGTGGTCCGTTCTTTTTTGCGTGACATAACATTCCTATGGCATCCGTTGATATTTCATAGCCAAATTTTCTGGCTTAATTGCTAATGGGTAATAGGGGAGATGTTTGCTAATGGATTGCTCCAATTGCAGGAATTCAGTTGCAGGACAAGTGGCCAGTTTACAAACAAGGCTCGAAAGTGTGGCCGTGAAATGGACTATGGCGACGGATTTTATGATCAAAACTGTAGGTCTTTTTGCAAATTTGGGGAGGGTGGGTGGCGTGGAGGAAATTTGCCGTTATTGAGGGATATGGGAGAGGCGGGGATGAAGTAAAAAAATTTTGAGGTTATTTTTTTGCGAAGAATAAGAATGGGTAATAATAAGTGGTATCATCAAGAAATTGTTCTAGTTAGTGGTCAGAATTTGTTATAACGAATTCTTGTTTTATTTCGATTTTGGCATCAGGCGTTTCACTAATTCATCCCACTCATCCCGTTTGGTGAATTTTGACAAATTTTTCGGTAACCGTTATGGTTAAGTTTTTCCTTCCTCGATTGGCTTTGATACCGTTCAATCAAGTCACAGTTTCCTTTGAACTTTAATATAGATGGGACTTGAATAGTGAAAGGGTTATGGTGACCGTTGAACAGGAATTGTACCTATATCTCTCAGTTCGGTCTAATGTTAGTGCATGCCAATTTTTATCAGCTAATCAATTTTATCAATAATATGTCCAAATAAGACATTTTCATATGAATTGAGCTTTATTCGGATCGATTTCCTTGATTTAATGGCTAAGGTATTAAGGTGATGTATCAGCTGAGAGAAGTCTTGCGACATCGGAACGGCAGGTGCGAGTCGAACTGGCTTCGATGGTTCCGATGAAAAGAATCGCCATCCTGCACCATCCAAAAGTTGGTTTTTATAAGAGATTGTTTGCAGCATTCAGAATATATTCGTTACAACTAATATTGAGGGTCCAAGAAATTGTCGGTGATTGGTTTTTTGAAGGGTTGAATTCGATGAGAAAGTGATCTGACGAGTTGCGCTCCTATTTTTTCTCCTCTATTTCATTACTTTTTTAATAAATATAACAAAAGGGGCTCTTTTTCCCAAATAGCATATACTATCTTTGTTTGTTTATTTTAATTATTTATCTATTTATTTTAGCGTTCGGGAATGGTTTTTTTCGGGGGGGGGGGAACGTGTGATGGAAGGAATTTTTATCACTTTCCGTCCGAATTTTTTAAAAGTTAGATATCCTCCGTCAATCCCTGTTCCCCTCGCCTTTGCATCGTCAGAATTCTCAGGGGAATATTTGTCAAAAATCCCTTCCCACTGACCTCTTTTTTCATTTATGAACCTTTCTGAGGGAAAATATAATTACGAAGAATCTTGCATCTTTTTCTTTAAGAGTTTTCGCTTAGGTCAATGGTTTTCTGAGTGTTTTTTTTTTTTCTGCTAACAGGACCACTTTGCGCAAGGGAATATTGTTTCTACGCGCTCTTTTAAATCCCTCCTCCTCTCTCCCCTCACATGTGAAGGCCGAGTCATCCACAGTACGTTTTTTAATGGCCGTCGTTCTGACTTTTTTCATTTATGGGCTGAAGTGATAGCAGCAAAATACTGAGTATTCATTTAAAGTTGTCAAAAACATTCGTCACTTTTTTGCATTTTTCAATTTCCTCGTCGTTCGTTGATCCGTTGATACTGTTGTCGAGTCATCGTTAGAAAGCTATCAAATCTTTTTTTGTTCAAAAAATTCGTCACGGAACGTTTGATGGCTAAATAAACAAGAGAGAAATGGAGGAAAGTAGGAGATTTTTCAATTTTTCTCTTGTTCCATCTCTTCTACCTCCAATTCCTGAACCGCCTTAAGTCTGGGATTTTTTAAGAGAAGAGTATGACCTTGATTATGTTCCTTTACATTTCAATTAGCTCATTATTCAAAGGAGTGTCACGGGCAAAGGAAGTTATTTTGCTAGTCTTTTTTCATTTGATGTTTACGAGAGCATGGTTCCGCAAACGAGTTGCTGTTTTGATTGATACTGTTTTTGAAGCATTTTTTGAAGGAAGGGGGGAGGATGGTGCTATAAGAAGTTATTTCTCCGCTTCCTTTTCCCTCTTATCCCTTTTTAGAAAGGATGTGTCATGAGAAACATTCTTTTCTTCTTTCGTTAGATGTTCTGATATCGAGCTAAACCAGTGCTATAAAATTTGAAGGTAACTGTGGGATTGAATCGGCCGACTGAAATTGGAAATTGAAAAGCTTTCAAATGCGTAAGGGAAGGTTTATGCTACGTGAGTTTTAATTCGTATAGGATCACATTGAGTTGCTTAGTTTCATTGCTGCTCGTCTTGAATGAAATCATTGCAAAGCATATTTTATACAAAATGCAGCAAGAATATTTACGCCGTAGGGTTCAGTTTGAAAAAAAAAATTCTTTTTAAAATATTTTAAAGGATTTTTTTCGTTCATAAAAACTTGAGTAACGTTAATGAAAAGGGAACAAATAAAATATAATTCATGAAAAAAAACTTCAATAATTATTCGTTTTTCAAGAAGTAAGGAGAAAGGAAGAGTATTCGTATATAAAAATCCACTCACGAAGTATTGAAAATCAGTGGATTTGGAATAGTGATTGGATAGATGCGATGAATTTTCGCCAGTCTTCGTAAGGGTGATGTTTATTTTCAGAAGAGAAATGCGAGACATGCGACCAAGATGTGATGGGAAGCCATTGCGATGCATTCCAGACGAGGCGCTATGTGTGCTAATTGCGGCTAACTAATACGGATTGCGCAAGGAGAGTCCGCAGTAATGAACAGTTAGTTTTTTCTCTTTTTTTTGGAGTAGATTGTACAAGTAGAGTTATTAATAAAGATTCAGCGAGCAACTTGGAATACATCCTTCTTCCAAGAGCTGTAATTGTTCTCTTGTGTTGGGTATTATCCTTCGGTACGGTGTAGGAAACAGCACTGCGATCTTGCAAGGCAAGGAAAGATAAATGTTAGGACGTCAGTCTAAAGGAACTTTTTCTGTCACTTGCCTACAATGTATGGAGTTCATAGTTCATTATGCTAGCAAAAATGGTGGATTTATTAACTGTTTCCCTTGTAAAAGGATGGAATTGAAAGAATTTTACTCTGAAGCAGTTTGGGAAATCCTTCCTTATTAAAGGGGAAATAAGGGAGTTGTACGTATATGATTGTTTGCATGTGTAGAACGCAAGCTTTTAGATGCTATAGCAAGTTGTGGGAATCAATTTTAAGGGAGAAATCAGACATAAAAATTTAAGCATATAGGCGCATCCCTAATTTCAGAAATTGCGTAAAGATTTATGAGAGGTCCCATCATTGCGGTTGTAAAAATGCGAGCAGAATGGGTAGAGTGAGTTGATCTTGCCTACTGAACTCAGCTCATCGGAGTGAGGCTCTATTGGAGGTGCTACATTTGCGGTTAACAGGTGAGGAGTGTTTTAGTGTTATGAGAGTTGTGATCGCACGGGGAATTGCACGTTACCAATGGAATCCTGACTGATAGTTTTCTAAGTTGCATTGCGAAGCCTTTTACTCTTTTTGTCAGCCAATGCAGTAGACGCTCATCTTTCACAACAGTTTTAGGTAAGGTGTGGGCTGATGCAAAATTGCAAAGGTAGAGGTTTTTTTATACCCGAGGCGGTGGGAAATATTTGCGGATAAACTTAGCACTCAGAGTATAGCGTGACTCTTTAATTGATTGAATATAAGTCATGTGAGCAGGTGCTGTCAGCCCGCATGAGTTTGTGATAGTGATGTGAAGTGAATTGTTTTTAAATTATTGTAATTTTCCACGTGGGTTTCATCTCGAGGGACGAGTTTGTATCGGTGAGTGAGTGGATAATCTTAACGTATAATGCGATAAACAATCACAAGAGTTGTTTACGATTGGGGTCTTATTAAAAAATAGTTTCGGTATAAGTTTCAGGTTAAAAAAATATGAAAAATAAATATTAAAAATAGTTTTTTCAAATATGATTGTTGAGAACTTTTGGTACAAATTTTTCTCATTCGCAGTGAAAACGTTTTGAGTTCAATGAGAAGGTAAATCATAGAGTGGAAAGGTTTATAATGGTTGTAACGAATTATTGGAATGAAGATTTTGATACTGAAAAAAGGTGGTGATTTTGGATCGTTAAGTGTGCAATAGTTGGTACTAAGAGAACGGTTTATTTCGTTTATTTATCTATTTATTTATTTATTTATTTATTTTTTATATTTAATTATTTCTTTTTGCGTTTCTAAGAGAAATTGATAGATTATGCAGATTTTAGCGAGTTTATTAAAGAATATTATAGATATTGGTGAGTGCGCAACGATGGGCACATGCGCACAGAAGTGTGCACCTGGTGGGTACATCTGGGAGTGCTATGCCGGATATCGACTTACTGTGGAAGGGTAAGTTCTTACTAAAGTTAGGGAAGGTGGTAGAAATAGGCTTCTGCTTTCCTGAAAAGACGAACGGAGGGTGGGGGGGGGGGTTAGTCGTACTTCACTCAAAATTAGCGGTTACATATTAAGAGTAAACTTTGGTGATTATATGCATTGTAACGTTGTCGAACGTTACTGTTATTACTTTATTGTTTTTGTGATCCTCGCTAGCTAGGGTCTGACTGAACTGTGTTTAACAAAGAGGTCTTATCTGATGTATTAATAGGAATGATGTCTGTGAGTGCGAAATATCCTCTTTCATCTTACTGAATTTATTTGTATCTTTTCGCTAGTAAGAAGTAAACTTTATGGGGGTTAATTGCGACTTATTGAAAAAAGTAAACTTTGAATTGCTAATCGGCTACAAAATTCATATTGGATATTTTATTGTTTTGTTTTGTAGGTAATCGAGTGATGGGTCGAAGATCTTATCAGGAAGAAATATGAGCGCTCATCACTGATTGCACTATTCATTCTGTCTCTTTCTAGCTCCTCTTCCTATATGCTGGGCTTTCATTGCTCAGACTATGCAAATGAGACGTTAAGCTATTGTTGGCGTGGTCGATCTTAGTGTGCCTCTCGTTTGTTGAGGGTTTTGCAGCTTTACTTTTGACTATTCGCCGGGTTCATCTCTTACTTGTATTGTTAAGTACTGTTTATCGTATATTGTGTACTAACTCACTTATGGCGATCAATAAAAACTATAATTTTGAAGTGCCATGATGATGCAGTATTATGAATTCGCATTCCAAGTTTAATTTGATGATATGAATGGCATCCTGAAGAAATGCTTCAGCACATATCGGGCATTCATATCATCCATTTCATTAAACTAACATCTCACACTCTTCCACAACAAGTCTTCTTTTCATTTCGAATCGATCGATATTAGCATTATTTGAGTGTTAAGATGCGAATATTCGTTTTTGACCACGTTGTTCAAGGAAATGTTCGTGTAGTTTTGCTTGAATTGTTTGTGGTTTTAAAGAAGTGTGATTGCAAAGCGCTTTGCGGGTGGTTTTGTGTCTGCTTGTACGTGCGTTTGCTTGTCTGCCGGGAACTTTCAACTCGAGAATCAATGAACGCAGTTATGAAATGGAAATTGTTGATATAATGGTGAGTTTACTATGAAACTTTTTTGCAGATCAATTTTGTACTTAGGTGTAATCATCATTTTAGACGCTAAAAATTGCTTTTACACATTTTTAAGGGTGGGAAGATTGCTTTTATTGCTTTTACATATTGCCTTTATAGACACACACATTCATGAGAACCTCTATATTTTGCGTTGTCAGCGCTATTGAGACATCCTCGAATGTTTTCCTCGGTGTATTTTTTTGCGTTATGGACATTTGTCTGTTTGTCCATCTATGGATTTCAGATGCGAGACCAGCTAGTCCTTCCAGGTAAAATTTGCATACCGTATTTCGGGGCTAATTTTGATCCCTGATTGAAAAATCAGCCCACTATTCCTTGAGTGCGCCATTTTAGCACTCTTTCGGTTATTTCATAGTTGGAGTTCGCGAATTCAAATTATTCTATGGTCCACTTTTTTTTCGTAAGCTGTTCACTAAATCTAAGCATACTTGGGAGGCCAATCATGGAAAGGATTTTTTCGCTGTCCTGAGCGTTTAGGGTTGTCGGTTTTTGTCCTTGTTGCGGAATCAGCCCTAGGAATGCTCAGGCCGACGCCTCATTCTATTATGGAACATTCGGAGCGTGATGATACCGAAATCATCGGGGATCGATTCAGGAAAGGGATTCATTTTGACTTCATTTTTGACTTCTCAGTGATGTTCATGTCGTTTCCAATGTTTCGAGAATGAATTATTGAAGGTGGTTTTTTCTAAAAACTATGAATTTTTTCATGCTGACATACCCGGTATATGTGATAACGTCCTCATATGTGCTTCGGATTTTTACTTTCGCGAGAGACACTCTGTGCGAAGTTTTCCGGATTGTTTTCCACCTTTATTATTATTTTGGCTTGTTACAAAGGATATCGCATTGAATCCGATGGGGGCTGTTGTGTCTGCATCGCTTGAATGCCTACACCCTATTAGTTGGTACGCAGCTTTTGGTGTTTCGTGCTGCATGACAATGGTTTTGCTGCCGGCCTTATCACTGTAAGGTGAGCTTGTTTTTACCCATTTCGCTGATGAAATTTGTGTATGTATGTTTATCTAGAAGTATTTATCTTACTTACTACTTTATATTCATATGTTTATCTTATTTATGTCACTTTTGGTATGTATTTCATTTCTATCATGATTTTTGGTATATTTCAGATTCATATTTCTTCGCTGTTAAAAATTTAAAGAGGGGGGCGGGGGGGGGGAGGTAGCGTTTTTTAAGTCTTCGTGCCGTATTACTTTAAATGTTGGTTGTTTTCGCAACGAAAATTGCAATATGGTATCCTTCGCAAGCCATGCGACCAACCCTTAAAAGGTTGAAATCGAGCCAAGCCCTTGTACCCTCAAAAAATGTGAAGTGTGTATAAGGCAATAGTTTTTTCTTTAATTTTGCGGATCTAGCATAATCGTTTGGAAAGTAGAGATTGCTGTGGTTTCGACGAATGCTTTTAGTTGTTGGCTTTTGGAGTTGGCTAAATTTGGTCTTCTTTTGGATAGGGGTCAGTTGTATAATTTTATTATTACTGCTAATGCTATTTTAATGAATTTTTAATGATTAAGCCTTCTGTGGTCGATAGTTTTGGTAATTGAATGTTACTTTTGATGTTGGTGGCTGCTGATATGAGGTTTCAACGTTTGAATTATTTGAGTTTTTACTTGTTGCCTACTGCTATGTTTTTGATTTTTGATGCTTTTTTTGTGGATATAGGTTATCGTACTAATTGGATTGTTCACCCTTCTTTGAGTACTATGCGATATCCTTGTAATAGGGTGGATATTGCTATTTTCAGTTTACATTATGCTGCTAATAGGTCTGTCTGTTAATTTTATGACCAGCACTAAGAATTAGCGTAGAAGTTCTCTCTTTGGAGTATATGAGTTTGCTTGTTTGAACTGTATTTTTGACTGCTTTTGTTGGTTTTTTCTTCACCTGTTTTGACGGGGCTATTACTACGTTGTTGACTGATCGTAATCTTAATGCTTCTTTTTTTGATCCCAGCACTGATGGTAATCCTCCGATCTGTCAGCATTTGTTTTGATTTTTTGGTCATCTTGAGGTTTATAGTTTGATTTTGCCTGCATTCGGTATTATTAGTCGGAGTAGGATGTATTTAACTGGTAAGAAAGAGGATTTTGGTTCTTTGGGTATAGCTTATGCTATTTTGAGTATCGGTTTTTTCATTCGAGTTTTGATTGGTAGCGTTGTTTGAGCGCACCGTACTTTGGATATGGATTTGGATTCCCGGGCTTATTTAACTGCGGCCACTGTGGTTATCGCGGTTCCTATAGGTTTTTAGTTGGTTGGCTACGTTGTTGATGTAAAAGTGGTGTTTCAACGTTTGGTTTTGTGAGTTATGGGGTTTGTTTTTTGTTTGCTACTGGTGGGTTGACTTTAGTTATACTTTTTAATTCTAGTTTGGATATTTTGGATGATAATTATTATGTGGTCAGACATTTTCATTATGTTGTTAATTTGGGGGCTGTTTTTGGTATTTTTACGGATGTGACTTTGTGGTGTTTTTGTCTATGATAAGATGATAATGAGGCGGGTTTTTGTTCTTACATTTGTTGATTTTAATTTAACTTTTTTCTTTTGCATTTCGCTGGTATTATTGGTTACCATCGCAAATATTTGGATTATCCTGACATTTATTCCGTTTGAAATATTATGACTTATGGGTCTATGATTGGTATTTTTTCTTTCTTTTTATCTAATTATATTTGGAGCTTTTTTTATAGGTCATCATTTTTTTGTTTGATTATAACGTGTGGAATAGAAGACCTGAATATAATCTCTTAGGGAGTATGTTTTTGGTCATAGATATTAGGCTGAGATTTCTTGTAGGTTTATAATTTTTAAGTTTTAGGGTCTCTATTATATTTTTAATATACTTAATTGTAGACTAAGGGGATAGTGGCCTTATGTTGAATAAGATAGGATAAGTTTAGTCTGTAAGGTTCAACGAGTTGCGTTCCAATACTATAGTATGCCAATATCATAACTTTGCAAAAATTGTTAGTCCATCGCAGTTTTATGCGAACATCTTGCAGCATAATATTAAAAGCTATGTAAAACTAAATGTTTTTCAACATTCTACCTCCCGTGCTCGACACTGGGGCTTCCTCTTCGAATTTCGTTTGCCCATATGGGAGGTTTTCCCAGCCCTGTTCAAGGGCGAAAGGCTTTTTTCCAGCGAGGAATATGGTCCATTTCTTCGCATAGCGAAGAAACTCCCTTTTGAGGTCCTCTACGCATGCGATCCTTCTGCGCAAGAATTGATCGCGAGTGACGGCGATCAATATAATCTCACGAGATGATTACGTGCACGCGTCCGCTGTTATCAGTGATATACAGTTAAGAGTTGATGCGGACTATTGGAGCTGAAGCTCGTTGTGCAGTTCCATACGATGTTAAGCTCTGTTTAAATGTAATGCTGTGTACACGTAAATGCCCCTCATTACTTACAGCTAAATTCGCCACCAATTTTCGATAATTTTAAGGAAGAAATGTCATTTCCCAAAAATTTTATGAGAAAGGTTTGTTGAGGGGGGAGGGGGTATCTCCATGTTGATTAGCTTGAACGGGCGCGGTTGGTGCGAAGGAGAGGCCGGTAGCCCAAGGGGAACGGTCTCTACATGAGTATCACTGAGCAAGAACGCTTGCCGTCGTGAGTGATCGCAGTATTATTGATCTTGACTAAGTGATCGCAGTATTACTGATCTTGACTATGATGTATAACGTTATATGGGCGCCAACATGGCAATAGGCACGCATATATAAGCGCTGCCTTCTGCAGCAGTGCTCAGTGTTATTCGTGTTGAGGCGGGGTTCGGTGGAACAGAGACGTGATGAGCGGAATGGTGGCTTCGCTGTGAATTTATAGTACGATATTCCAGTCGTTTATAGTACGACATTTGAGTCGTTTATAATACGATATTTCAGTCGACTGTTGAAGCAGTTATTAACAACGATCGACAAAAGCGATCAAGCGAGGTAGCAACAAGCTGCTAGCTGTTGCAAGCTGTTAAGGTTTGTTAAAGTTTTTTCAAAAGTGATCGGTTACTATTTTGCTTTCTTTATTTTGAGACCATTTTTTGTGAAATTTGGCTTGAAGGCTTTCCCTGATTAAACATTAATTGACATTTCCTTTTTATTAAAACTTCTGATTGCATTAAGTGTTCTCTCGTTTTCATATGGGATTCTTTCCTTTAATGATGTTGAGTCAATTATTTAATAGAGTGTTGATGAATAGTTTATTTCTAAAAGAATAATAGTGCATCCTAAAAGCATTCTTGAGGACCTACTACGTTCAGAATTGACTGTTTGAGTGTTGCGACCGGGCTATTCCTTCGTAAGATTCATTTCAGTCTCTATCTCTATCTTACCTTCTCTTTCCTCACCATTTCTTTGTTCGACAAAGAACTAGTACCTGGATGAAAACTGTGAGAACTACTGGAATGGCGACTAAGCGTAGTTCTTTGCATTGGTTGTTACCTTGAGGTCCGTATGGGTTGCTTATTAGCCTCAGTCTTTACTATAATTTAGTTTTGAAATGTGATTAATGGAGCCGATGCAGCTAATAATCTGATATTGGGTTTAATATGTGAACGATTTGATACTTTTTTTGCAGAAAAAAGTTCTTCACAACCGGTGTCACGAGCAGTGTTTTATGCGATACGTGCAACCGAGGATGAGCTCAAAAATGAAAAGAGGGTCATTTTTCGTTTTCGGATGGAACACGAAAAGAATCATCGATCGGTGAGTTATTGATGCAAAACAAATTTTCGGAATCTGATCGTTGGATTGAAATATCTAAGCGATTGTTTTAGGTTGAAAAATCCGAGTTGGAATTGGTACATTTTTTTGTGTTACGTTTTACATTGTGTAAAGTTGCATGACTTCACACCATTACGACATCGCATTTTGGGTTAGCTAAAGTTCTTTCGTCTCATATAAGGGCGTCCTCATAAAATGGAATTCCTGATCTAGCTGTTAAGGGAAGATTTTACAAACCTTGAGTCGCTGTGAAAATATTGTGCAGGGCAAAGTTTTTTATGAAGCGTCGTCAGCATTTCAACAGAACTATCCCTTCGAGTGGCTTATATTTTGTACTGAAGGTAATATAGTATTTGCAGAAATGCTGAAGTTGGAAGCTGTCTTCGTTTAGCGGAGAGCGGATGTGTGCGCCCCTTTATTTGCGAGATTTTCGAGTGGAATCGTTTGTGGCTATCTAGATGGCGAGGCGCTAACATTGACGCATGCCCGTGACCATGTAAGCTTTTCCAGAATTTTTGTTTACCATATTTTCCTTCATATGAAATCTGTAAAATGTGCTCATAGTGGACGGGAGGGAGTAGTTAAACCGCCTTCCTCAGCGTCAGCACCTCTTCGAACAGGATAGTAATTGCCTATAGAATGGCCAGCAAATTGTCTAGGCAAATCTTGTCATGTGAGAATGAATTTTCTCTGTGAATTTCACTGTCAATGTGATTGCAACATTCAGGTGTAGAACGCGGAATTATTTGCAACCGGCTGAATGCATCACTTGAATTTGACTTTTCAAATCATTTACGAATTTCTAGTAAATAATTGGACTTATTAAATTCTTTTATGACTGTTACGAATAAGTCGAACCGTATGTGATAGTGTCATATGAGGAAAACTGGAATTGCTAATTGCTGATTGCTTAAGTCTGAAGGAAGAAAAGATTCTTCTTAAATGACGCTTTTTTATGAATCTTAGCGGAGGTGTTCTTATTCTGCCGATGATTCAGTATGCCCGTCATGGATAATTATTGGTCCCTTGAAAGGGGATGGTGTCTTCCATTTCTCGGGTTGGAGCCCTCCGCCATGAAGAAAACGTTTTAGCAACGCTCATTATCTCTCTACATTTCCATTACTTCCGGCAACAGACAAAAGCTTTCTGCCGTGCCGTCTTCATTGGCTAAAATGTCATATCTTATTCTATTGCTACTTAGAATGTAAGGTGCAGACAAAGCACTTTAATGAAACCATCTTTTCCAAGAAGCAGCTTCAAATTAGTTTCATCCAGTTCCAAGGAATTGGTGAGTGGTCGGGGTGGAGGTGGGTGGAGAAAAAACATTTTCCGCGGTGATGCTGAGGGGTGAGGAAGGAGCCTTCCTGGGAACGGGCTGTCTTCGCTTTCCTTCAGTTGTCTTGTAATCGCGTTTAATGACCCTCTGCAGTAATTCTTTTTATATCCCGAAGTGTGTGGGAAGATCTACGAAATCGGCAGCTTAGGTGGTCAATAGACTATGTGGCCGTTCATATAAATAGCCGGTTCGTAGCTGCTATACTACCTCGTCCCGTTGATAAAGGAAACCGTATTAGGATCATTGCTTATCTGTATATGTGCATCCATCTTACGTTTTAGATTTTATGTAAAAAGATTCAGCAGTCAGCTGCTGAAACGATCGGAACGGTGAATGAACGCGGAGACGTGTTTGTCTTTCATCCTCTTTTTTTTTTTTTTTTTTTTTTGTTCTTACGAAATCGGTTGAGTTGCAGGTTGAGCGGTTGTGTGAAGATTATATATGTAGCGAAATCATCTTGTTCCTTTTCTTTTGGCTGCAGACCCAGTTTTCGACAACTGTTTAGCTTTTCACAGTTCCTTTTTTTGTTTATGGCTTTCTTCCATCTTCGACCACAACGATTTCTTGCTTTTTTCGACATGGGTGAGGCGGTGGACATAAATAAACTTCGACTGGTACTCACTCAGTAGCTAATCTAAGCACTGTCGAGGGGCTGGATAACTCGAAAATACCCGCTGTGATTGGTATTGTGAGTTACAAGTTTATATCGCGTTGTCTTGTGCCATGCACCTTTCATGAAAGAGGGGAAATTGCATGTTTGTCTGTGAGCAAACTTCGCTGTTGTGCTACCGGTATCAATTCTGAATTATATGCGAGCATTGGGAGCTTAGAAGTGCATTGCCTTAGCGCCGTATTCGTTGGATGGTTTGGCTGAGACATGATATTTTAGTTTTCAAAATCTCGGCTTCATTTCCAGGGATGGTTAGCCAACTGAGGTGCCACTGAAAAGCTCTTCTGATCGTATTTTCTGAGAGAATTAACGAAATGATTAGTGCAATTCGATTATGGAAGACTGCCAGTCAAAGGAAGGGTTTGTGTAGCAATATGAAAATTCATTCAAAGAAAGAACCGAGACTCTGTCAGCGGCTTGGATTTTGCAGTAAATCAGGATGGAATTTTTTCAGTAACCTATTAAAGGATGCAGGTTGGAGTTATGTGTGCTTTAATTAGATTTTCATGTTATGTTGAGGCCTGATCTGCAAAAGAAGAAATGCTTTAGGGTCTTGTATGTCCATTCAACGTGGGAGTAGTTTTTCATCGTTTCTCTCGTTGGGTGATTTGCAATCCATATATCCGGCCCTTGCTTTCTGATTTCCTAAAAAAATTTTTTTTTGGATTATATTTACAATTAACCACTTAACAGGTTGCCAAAGAAAGATCATTTTTAAATGCGGTTACGCCTTTTTATTTTGTGAGTGGGGTTTTATCTGTATTTTATTATCCTTTTTTTAAGGAGTGATGGATACTATTGCTGTTAATAATTTTTATTATAATGTTTATTGTTTGATATTTGTTTGAGTTATTTTTGTTTTAATTTTTTAAAATGAATTTTGAGAGGTGTTTTTTGAGTTTTTCGGTTTCTCTGAGTAAGGTTCAGTGATTATTCTTGTTTTATTTGATCTTTTTTAGGTGGTAACGTTTAATATTTATTTTAATTTCGTTGGAGTTCATTGCTACAAGGTTATTTATTTTGTTTTCTAGTAATTTAAGTGAGATGTTTTTTTTTTCATTTTATGTTTTTATTTTATGTGTTTTAGTGTTATTTCTAGCGTTTTAGGTGTAGTATTTATAGTTGGTAATGTTGAGTTTATGGATGAGATTTGTGTTTGTTTTAACCAGGTTTAAGTTAAGTTTAGGCTATTGGTCTCTTCAAAAACAAAAATTTTGTTCTATAGAGATGTCAGTATAATTTTTTGTATATTTGTCTTTCGAAGAGGTCTTTTATCCTGTTTAAGGTCTATTTATAAGTTATACTTATAAGGGTATAAAACTTGACTATAGTTTTAGGTAGTGTTGTAATGATGTGTTATCTGCCTTGGATTCATTAAGGAGGCTATAAGTTTTTCCGTTGGCATTTTGTCGTTTGTATAAATTTTGTTCCAGAATAATCGACTAGACTTTATAAACTTGAACACTAATTGGCGTTGGTTTAGGGTTTTATTTTTTATCTTGTTTTTTAGGATGAAATCGGAAATTTTTATTAATAATGCCTTAACCTTTAAGATTTGGTGAATAAGTCAGATTAATACCTGATTAAACAATAATTAAAAGAGCAGGAGTAAAGTTGTGTTTAAACTGTAAGAGTATTGGCAGGTTTTTAAATTATCTTTTGAGATTGAGTAGTAATTGAGAGCCCTCATCGATAGCTTCTACTATAGGCACATGTATGATCGTTTATTTTATTCTTAAGAATTGTAATTTTAGATGAGTCGTTTTCTGTTAAAATAAAAATAGGTAGTTGGTGTACGTAAAAGATTTTAATTTGACCTGCAATATATTATTTTATGAATATTCTTTAAGTAGGGAATTGTAGATATTTTTATATCTAAAATTTCTTTTCTTGGGGCTGAAGTTTATTTAAAAACGTTACAAATCATCCATCACTTATCTCTAGAGGAGTAAGCTCCCTCCTCCGGTTCTGTCTTGTAGATATAGTTCGCTAAGTTGATACGAAACAGCAAAAGAGGTGATTTTTGTTCACCAGACAGAACTTATTCTTAACTCATTGAGAATGAAAGGATTTTATTGGACACTGGTGCCTGCCAGTAGTTTACGGGAGGCCCATCTCCTCTACCCCCCCCCCTATCTCCATCTCACCCCAACGCCTTCCTTCTCCCTTTCTTCGTTGCCTACTGGCAGGCATTATTCCTTAAAATTACAAGCTGTATGCTGTGGTTTGCAGGACGTAAATGACAACGCGACAAGATGTCCGCAGATGCGCACCTTCTCGATTATGGAAGAAGAGCCTCCGTACAGCATTGTCGGAGTGCCGAATTCGATCGACAGAGACGCCGACCTCAACGGAATTGAACGGATGCAATGGTGATTTCAGACTTTGGCGTGGTAAGCGTTACCTAATGTTTAATTGCTCCACCTATTGAACACGAAAGTCAAAGATAGAGGGAGTCAAATGTTGTGACGTATCTAAATTCAAGATGGTCATTGATTACATAATCTTTTTATCATGATATATATATATATATATATATATATATATATATATATATATATATGGTTTTTATTAATTTATTTTACTGAGAGGCTCTTCTCCTTCTTTTTCTTTCTCAGTCGGTGTTCAGTCTGTTCACAACCTTTTTTATTGTATGTACGTGCAGAGAGTTTTGACGATAGCAGTGGATAGTGTTTGCTTTTATGTTTTTTCTCTATATGTGAGTAGCAGATGGGAAACCTTTTTGGATAAAATAACGATACCATCCGAAAAACGACTAGACTCTCCGATGATCGATCTAGTATGACATAATCGAGGTTGAATAAGAGGGCTTTTGAGATAGCGTTAAGCAGAGCAAGAGGAGAAACTTTCGAGTAGAATATTAAAATAACCAGTCTTGACTATATTAATTATTAAATATTCCCATTGTGCTATGTTTTTTACTTATTTTCTTTTTTATTGTTTTCTATTTTATTTTAATATTCCTTTAATTGTTATTTAGAATGCTGATGTAGCGCCTTTGCATATTGACATATAATTATGCCCTTCCCCTCCTCGAAGAAGTATAACCATAACTTCATTTCGAAAGGAGTTGGGGATTTTTTATTGCCCTATTGTCGTCTTTGAAGAGCGGAAAGTGCGTTTTCCAATTAAATAGAATCAACCAATTTCACAGTGAAGAACTTAGAGGATGAATCTTTTTCATCGAAATCTCCACTTCATAAATGGGAGAGAGGTGATTTTCATTTCCCATCCACCCATTTCCTTCATATTCTGTCTCGGTTCCCTTATATTTCATGTTGCTAAAAGTTGTCTTTTTCTTTCGATTTTATCATCGCATTTTTTTATCGCACATTCCAATTTTCTGTAAGGGAAGTGTTTCACTTGTTTGTGAACGTTCAATTTTATTTTATGTACTAATCAATTAACTCATATAGATGACGTCATATTTGTCTGTTGTGAATGTTCGTTTATTGGTGCTCACTTCTTCGTGATAAACAAATATGGTATAAAAGGTATTCACGACTCACGACTAAAATCACTTAACACATAAGAATCGGAGTTACTAATACCTAGCAAGTATCGTTCAAGAAAAAATCTCGATTTATACCGCATGAGACATGAATTTATTTATTTTTTTTATGGGCTTAAGAGTGTTATCTTTCGTAATCGTTAATTCTTTTAGAATGCAATTTTCACCTTCTCTCAAATATGCAAATTTAAAATTTTTTTGCGAGAGTATTCTTCAAAAAATATTAGATAAAAATGGAATATTTTCAGGTTACTAGTATGTAAGTCTATTTAAAGCTGATGGAGTTTGGAAGGGAAAAGGGAGGGAAGGAAGTATTGTGACATGAATTTTCATTTAGTGGTCAAAAGAGGGGCATAATGCATGTCCCGTAGAAGAGTGTTGTTGAATGTGTGCGTTAAAAACGTGGCCGTTTCTATCGATGCAGTATACACTACGCGTGCGTGTGTAACCCATAAATGGCGGCTACCCATTTCGTATCCCCCTCCCCAATTTTTCGAGAACACTCAATTTTTATTTGTGTTTCTCACTCATAAATAATCTCGTATTACCTATTTTAGGCCTCTGTTACCGTAATTTTGACCTTTAATAGTGCGAATATTGATGGAGATCGCTGAATGGTTGGATACCATGAGAGTACTGTAGGGTCACGCCCGCTTTTTCTCTTATGGTATTTGAGGCACGTCGTTTGTAAATCTTTGGGATCCTTTCACTGATTTTTTAAATCTCTGTAAATATTTTCGCCATTTTTCAATATTTATTATGCAGATGTGACTATCTCCTGGCAGTGTTAATTCAACAGCTGCTCGAGCTAGGAATGATGCGATTTGGTAGGCGTGAACTGTTTCGTATGACTCCTTGTCCTATTTATATATGACATGAAATACTGCTTGTCTGGGTGAGCGAACTTCAAAGGCATTTGTGGTGGTAGATCAACGATGCGTCTCTCCAGTTGTTTTGAAACTCCTTACCTTTTACATTGGCTCATTTGCGCTAACGTTTTCTCTTTCACATTCATTTTCTTGCGCTTGTCATCAGTGCCATTTGCGCCACGAGTGGTAGAGCAAGTGATAAATACATCACTTGAGTAGTTTCTGAGAAAGCATGAGATGAGCTCGTTGAAGGGGAAGGGTACGCTAATGTCGAACGAGGAAGGGTAGAACCATTCGTGCGCACAGCTATTAAGATGCACTCTTCGGGATCTGTACGGCAATTATCTCTCCTAGGTATTAATATTTATATCCCAGATATTAATGTTCGAAGGTATGCGACAGACTCGAGAAGTGTGTTCCAGTGGAAAGTTGCAGATGTGATAGTTGCTATGAAGTTTTTCATTTGAAGATGCTGATTGTTTGTGGCTCTTTAATCTGCATGTTTCATACTTCGTTAGTCTGTCACTCTCCACCTCTACGCTTTAATTTCGGAGGGACAAACTTTGTGGGCAGATGTTGCAAAAATTTTTTCACGCTTGTACAAAAAACCAGATTTGTTGTGAGAACTTCCCCTCCCGCGCTCAAGCGCAGAAGCTCTAAACATTGGAGAATGGATTAATATTGGACTTTCAAAGTCTTTATATGTATTTGTGTTTAACGTTGATAATTTGTTCAAAGCAAACGACGGCCGAGAGAAGCAATTCGACTGACGCGATTTATGTGCAGCCGGTGCTTTATCCTTTCAGATGGCTTTTATCAGTGGCAGGTTGTTTTGTTGATTATCGTAAGCGGAATAATATATGAGTAGATAACGATGCTTTCTCCGATGCGCGTTTTTATTATGTGTTTTGATTTTAAAGGTATCTTATAACCAAACCTAAACCGGGCGTTGAGATGATTGATCGTATTGTTTCATGTTTCCATTTTAGGGCATGAACAAACATGGTTCTGGTTCGATTTGGGTAGGAGGCGTTCGTGCAATCGTGATCCGACCGCAACCCGGCCCGTTTTTGACCACTACCATATGGAAATCGGTATGCGTTGATTAATAACCATTAAGGCTATTGTGTAGTAGGGACGTGGTGTAATAGTCTTTTGAAACTTCCCACCCGAAGGTTCTTGTTACGAAATATTACTAGGCGTCGAGGCATTAAAGGTTGAGGCATTTATTGCTACGAGTAGATAAAGTGAAGGAGGGTTGGGGAAAAGGCCGGTAGGAAGTGTTGGTTTTGCTAGTTTGTGCACCATTGCTGCGATTAGATAAAATGAAGGAGGGTTGGGGAAAAGGCCGGTAGGAAGTGTTGGTTTTGCTAGTTTGTGCACCATTGCTGCTATTAGATAAAATGAAGGAGGGTTGGGGAAAAGGCCGGTAGGAAGTGTTGGTTTTGCTAGTTTGTGCACCATTGCTGCTATTAGATAAAATGAAGGAGGGTTGGGGAAAAGGCCGGTAGGAAGTGTTGGTTTTGCTAGTTTGTGCACCATTGCTGCGATTAGATAAAATGAAGGAGGGTTAGGGAAAAGGCCGGTAGGAAGTGTTGGTTTTGCTAGTTTGTGCACCATTGCTGCGAGTAGATAAAATGAAGGAGGGTTGGAGAAAAGGCCGGTAGGAAATGTTGGTTTTGTTAGTTTGTGCAGCATTGCTACGAGTAGATAAAATGAAGGAGGGTTGGGGAAAAGGCCGGTAGGAAGTGTTGGTTTTGCTAGTTTGTGCACCATTGCTGCGATTAGATAAAATGAAGGAGGGTTGGGGAAAAGGCCGGTAGGAAGTGTTGGTTTTGCTAGTTTGTGCACCATTGCTGCTATTAGATAAAATGAAGGAGGGTTGGGGAAAAGGCCGGTAGGAAGTGTTGGTTTTGCTAGTTTGTGCACCATTGCTGCTATTAGATAAAATGAAGGAGGGTTAGGGAAAAGGCCGGTAGGAAGTGTTGGTTTTGCTAGTTTGTGCACCATTGCTGCGAGTAGATAAAATGAAGGAGGGTTGGAGAAAAGGCCGGTAGGAAATGTTGGTTTTGTTAGTTTGTGCAGCATTGCTACGAGTAGATAAAATGAAGGAGGGTTGGGGAAAAGGCCGGTAGGAAGTGTTGGTTTTGCTAGTTTGTGCACCATTGCTGCTATTAGATAAAATGAAGGAGGGTTGGGGAAAAGGCCGGTAGGAAGTGTTGGTTTTGCTAGTTTGTGCACCATTGCTGCTATTAGATAAAATGAAGGAGGGTTGGGGAAAAGGCCGGTAGGAAGTGTTGGTTTTGCTAGTTTGTGCACCATTGCTGCGATTAGATAAAATGAAGGAGGGTTAGGGAAAAGGCCGGTAGGAAGTGTTGGTTTTGCTAGTTTGTGCACCATTGCTGCGATTAGATAAAATGAAGGAGGGTTGGAGAAAAGGCCGGTAGGAAATGTTGGTTTTGTTAGTTTGTGCAGCATTGCTACGAGTAGATAAAAGTACACTGATATGAACAACTTCTAGAAAGCGCAGGTTGCGTTTTATCAAATGTGGTATTTGTATCTACGATCATTTTAGATGGTTGTTTGAGAGGGAGTTGATTCCTGTTGAGGTAGTAGACAGTGTCCTTAACATCAGCTAAATTATTAAGAATATCATCCGAAATTTTACAAGCCGATAAAAAGAGAGATTTGAAGAATATTTGTTTACTATAGAATGCTTTATATACGTTGGCATGAGGGATGCTTTGTGGTGGGGATCATTGTGAATGCTATAGTTTGTTGTAACGAATGGATTTATTTGCTATAGCAGCAGATTTCTAAACAAATATCACTTGATATTTTATTCGATATTATTTTAAAACCGATTGGCATTTCAGCAGATTTAAGATTGGATGGATGTCTGATTTTTAGTGTTATATATGAAATTCCAACTGCTCGTGTCCATAGTTGTTTGTGCATTCAGGCATTATGTGCAATATTGGCGTGTTTTATACGCTAATTAAGTATGTGATTTAACGCTTTGCAGAGTCATATTTTGGCTGCAAGCACGGTCGCCAACGCATCGAAGTCGTCGTTGGATTTGTTGAGGATTGGATAAAACGTTGGCAAGGACGTCACGATAACGAACGATGGCACCGCAATATTGGATACGACGAATATGGAGGATCATGTTGCCCAGATTGTGTTCCAACTCTCGAAGGGTCATGATGCAGAAATTGGAGACGGAACTACCGGAGTTGTCGGTAAGCGGCTGTTTGCTGAAGGGGGGGGAGGAAGAAGGGATTGTGGCTACTTAGGCGTGTTTTTTAAATAAGGCAAATAGATGATTTACACTACTACTCGCTCCACTATCTGCGTGCTTCTGCACTTTGGAACATATTTTATGGCTTCTTTATTACCCTCTAATCGATTTTCTTGTTCTCAATAGCTAATATAATCGTCATAGACGGTTTTTATTTAAACGGTTTTATAATAGAGTACATTTGGTAGTTTATAGTAATTTGAAAGTATGGAATTCTATAATATGGTGACTTGTTGGCGGCGTAAAGGTGTTTAGTCATATATTGTTTGTTTTATTTAATGCTTTGTTTTATTAAGACATATTTGAAGATTAATCTGCTGCATATTGTAGATCTTTTTATGTTGTTTATTTTTCATCGTATAAAGAATTGTTGAATATATTAACTTCTCGTAAATGTAATATGAGGAGCTTTCGGGAGCAGTTATAAAAATTTTATTATAAATAAGTACGAGATGATGGTTGTAGATTTGACTAGTTGCATATATCACTGCAACCACTTTTTTCTTTGCTTTTTTATTGTTTATATTCTATAAAGTTTAATTAGGTAGGAATAATTACCCGGAATTAATATAATTGAAATTACTTGCTGCTCTCTCTTCCTTCGGAAGTTAATCGCATGCCAATTTTTGATGTAAAGTTTTGGTAGAGATGGTTAGGTTAAATCGGCATACAAAAATTGTTTCTATTTTGGAGGTGTTTCATCGTAAATTCATCGAGAAAATTATTGATAGTAGACAGCATGTTTATTTTTTTTTAATTTCTTATAAATTTTTCGAGAAATTCTCCGTAAATAAAATTAAATTATTCTTGAAATAAATGTAAAGCTGATGATAGTATTTTCAGGTTTAAATGTGCTCAATATTGCAGCTGTGTGAGGAGTTGTCCTCGGTGTATGTTCGCTATTTTCGCGAAGTCCAAAACACTCGGTGCGGTTATTGATTGGAGTTCTCTATCTCAAGCGAGGAGCGCTCACATTTGAAGAGACCTGAACAAGGGACCGCAATTTTGATATGGTCACTCGTTGTCACCAATTTCATCTTTTGCTTGTTCTTAGTGGACTGTGGAATGGTAGTGGCTGACGGTAATCACCTTCACTTCGTCGACACAGTTGTGGCAACTATGGCTAAGAGGTACAAAAATTCATTCCTAGATGACATGCTTTTGAATTCACTCACACCTCGGAAATCCAGGATGGATAACGCGCAGAGATTTTTGCGTGTGCTGATGAGCTGGAATCACTCAATATTAGTTAAGAGTTCATCTGCCAGGCTTTTTCACATCGAGGGATGGGCCTCCTTGACGTATAGGTATCTATCGTTTAGAAATCGCAGTATGGGAAATTTTGGAAGGTGATATAAGTGTCAACCTATAGGAAATATTGATTTCTATCGAAGTAAAATGTGTTCATTCGAGATCTAGTTGTTGCTTTTTGAAGTACGCATATCAAATAAGTTGATGCGTTTCGATATTCATTTTGAACTTCAAATTGCCTTTATGTTCCCTTTTATTCAGCGAAAGGATTGCATATTCAGCGAAGGACTGTGTGCGATACTCATTTGATGAGTATCGCACACCTCACATGATATACACTGAAAGTATGGTGCACATTATGCGTTGCGTTAGTTGCGACGCGCACTAGTTGGTGAGCATGTAGTGCCAATGAGGTACAGTGTGTAGGCTGCATGTGGTACTAGTGGTGGTACGGTTCTTGTGTGCTTTTTAATGGTCGTTAATGGGATTGATTGTGAATCGCCGAGTTCTTTTATTGTTGTATTGTTGACAAATAAGGTGTTAATTTTTTATTCATGAATACCTTTTCCGTATGCTAACCAATATCTGGAAAATTCCTGATTAGGGGAGGAAGACTTGTGTGAGATCATAGTTTAGAGAAAATTTTTCACTGTTCTCGCTGAGGTCATATTCATGCAAAAATTACTGCTAGGTTCTTTTTGAGCTTCTCATTTCAGTATTTTCTAGCCTTGCAAACCTCGTTGGTGATGAAGCAAAGTTCCAGAACTTTGAGCGGAAATCAAAGTGGCATCACTATTGATTAGACAGATTAGAGTTGGAGAGAAATTAAGCGATGACGTAAGAATTATTGAATCATCAAATACTTGTTATGACCCAATAATCTTCAGGTAACGTTTTCATGCGATGACTACGAGAGTCGTATCTTTGACCAACAAAACCTGGCCGATCTGGAAGAACTTAAAAACAATACTTAACGCAAGCCGTGGATCTCTTCCATTCACTCTAATCGGAGGTTTCTCTCTTTATCTTTTATTTATTGCCCTCGTCATCTTTGTTTCTCTCTGGAAATTGTTTTATAGCTATATCTTCCTTATGGCTCTCTCATTCATTAGGAATCATATTACTAACCTGTGTGGTTTTTGTGAATATCCTTCGGTACTTGACATAACTGTACTTTTCATTGTTGTTTTCTAAATGTTTTGAGTATTTGTACGGATATACGGGTAGCTCTTCTATTCCACTTCCATTAATAGTGGTCAAATGTGTATACGAGGTGTGGGCCATATGCAGATGTCGAAAATTTGAAAATTATATAGTCAAGCGATTCGATGATTATATGGGAAGCTGAAAAAAAGACTAACAAATTTTGCTATTTTTCATCAAAAATGTCAACGAATTTCTTTTCGTTCTTCCTTTTAGACGAGAATATTTTAGCATTTTCTCAACAAATTTCCCAATGCAAAGAGCTTTATACCTGAAATCTAAAGTAAACAACGTAGTCGCATTTATAGCATTTATGAATTGCTATTGCCCAATTCGTCACGTGGCAGAAATTTGTATACATAATAAGGGCATGGTTAGGCGAAAAATTTCCAGATTTTGTTGAAACGAATTGGGAGGGGGAGGATGGGGTCGGCATATACGGACAACATTTTTTTGAATTCCGATATTTCAAAGGGAAATTTATCGTAATTGCTTTGCCTTATTTCCTCCAATTATTTCCCTTTTCCAGTAGAAATTCATCTCGTCGCAAAATATGCAAATATGGTAGCTCATTTATTGTAACTTTTTAGGTTAGAAGAAATGGATGAGGAGGAAATGGAGAAGGAAACCGAAGAAGAGGAAGGAAGTAGTTGGACGATGGATGAGAGCAAAGAATCGTCCGAAGAATGGGGAGAGCGAGAGTATACTCCATCATATATGGACGAGGTTGATCAGGTTATAACGACGTTCAACTCGATATTTGGGACAAATTTATAAAGGTTCTCTTACTTTGATATTTAACCATTTATGCAGTGCAGTTTTGCCAAATGCATAATGAGAGTAAGAAATAGTACAGATTGATTAGCGAAGAATTCGCCCATTGAGATTTTTGTAAAGAAACTTAACGAGTGAAATCGTGATTGAGGAAATTTATAAAGGAATAAAACTTAACGAGAGATATACGTCGCGTTTAAGTTTCGAAGTTCAAGTGGTTATTCCCCGCGTTGTGGGTGGGGAGGAGACAGTTATTTGCACGTCATTGGCGCTTCATGATGAATTGGTATAGCATCGATTCTTCCTTCTACTAGCACTACAATCGGATTGGATTATAGACGTTTACAAGCAAAGTACTTCTGCGCTAAGAGCGCTATTATAATATCACAGCATGCAACATGACGGCGATTTATTTTAGAGGCGAATTATTGCTCCGTTTTTCACCTTTAGAGGTCTATGAAGCCATTATCGCAATATTTCAACTGAATGAAGTGGTGTGGTGTTAACAAGGTGGGCAGTAAATATGCTATCGAGTATTGTAGTGTCCGGAATAAGCTTATGCCTATTTAAAAAGAAAAAAAACTTTAGTTTGTATGGTGATGGCTTTTACTGCAAAAAACATATCGATCCGTTCGGTATCGCTCATCACTAGGTTGTGTGACGTTGGGTGTAAGGTAAGGCAAATTTATCCCACCTGATTTTTTTATAACGAATTTTTAAGGGAAATCATTTGAAGGATATGGTAGAAAACGATGCTACACGCTTTCCGAGAGTACAACTTACCGAGGTGAAGTCGTTGTTGGAGAGATGCGAAAGGAAGCCTTATGAGCCGATGGCTACTGCCAGCGAGTTGGTCGCATCTGTAAGCAACCTTCGATGACATGTGCACGTATGAGTACTCTCACCGTGCAGTGAATACTGGCAAATTCTCCACCATTCTATCATTGAGCTTGATGCCTTAGCTTCTATAGATCTCCTTTAGATTCTTGCAATCTGTGCGGTGTGGCTAACATTCGCTTGACCATCTTTTTTATCTTTTTTTTTTGCAGTTTTGTTTAATTTTTTCACTTGTTATTGCGCAATTTTTATGGATATATGTAAAATTTGTTGCATTTAAGAAATATTTTTATGCATAAATTCCGCGAGTGTATAGAATTACTCTTTGAGAAGCACGCAAAAGATGAAAAAAATGATTGAAGTAGGTATTTTAAAAATTGGCGAATTATTATAAGTCAAAAGGGCTAATTTAAAAATTGCCGAATAATGAAGCGTATTTAGACCTGAAATTGCATTTCCCCATCGATTTTGAAACTATGAGATCTGACGTTCTGCGATCACCTTAGTTTCTCTCTGAATCTTTTTTGAGTTGTTCATGAAGGGAATTTCATTCTGTTGATTTGATACCTCCATTGCATATGTCAACGATTTTACAATAAATGTTTTGCTATCAATGACGTCATTTGTGATATTAAAATTTTCGGTATAATTCCGTATTAATTCCTCAAAAATGATATAATGCTGCATTTCCATTATTTTTTGCACATAATATTGTGCATCGTTGAAATTGATGGTCATTTTATTTAATGTTATCGACTAATCCTTCACCTAGGCATTTCTTCTTCGTTATAAATCTTGTGCAAGGGCTCCAACTAGCTCGATCAAATTCGCATGCCAATTATATTTTCAGAAAGCGAAATGTATTCGGAACGGAAAATCGGCTTTTTGGAGAGACATAAAAATCGGTGTAATACCTTTTCAAAGGTGATGCAGTTATGGCATATGTTACAATCTTTTCTTCAAAAGGTGGCATTCCCTTCTCATGTGAGCATGTGGTCCCAAATGGATATGTGTATATGCAAATGTGTTATATGTACGTATACGTGTATATTACATTCCTTTCTCATGATGTGGGCTAATATAATTTCTGAGGGGGGGGTAGGGGAATAAGCGCTTCCACTTTGATACCTTTCTGCCTAAGCGAGTTAAGACTGCAAGGTTTAATGCTAGTTTTACCATATTTACATAATTTCATGACGGTCTAAAAGCCCTACGTTGGGAGGGAGAGATGGGAAAGGGGATGAGGGAGGGGAACGGGTAGAGGTGAGGTAGGAGAAGTTCGAGGCTGTTGAATTTTTTCTTTTAAGGTTTTCTTTGAATATTCACAACATTCTTGATCATCCTATCGTACTATTTTCTATCCTCTATCTTATACTTTTTGAGGAATTGATATTTATTAGCGATTACTGCATAAGTATTTTATTTGTATTTTAATTATTGTGTTATTTTTAGGAAGAGGTATTTCAACGTTGGATACAACAGTATCGTTGGGCAATATGGTGGATCGTTCGAGACTAGGATGTTCACCATCGTCGCATATTTTACAGTCGACATCAAGTTCGTTTTATTTTTATTTATTTATTTATTTCAAAACTTTTTCTTTTCCAATTTCGAGTGTCTCTGCTGTTGATGTGTATGTGTGTCTCTATATGCGCCTGTGTGGTTCGTGTCTGTGTGCGTCTGTGTCTGTCTCTGTGGGGCAAGCACTTTTTGACTATGATTTGCAGGGCGATTGTTGTATTTGCTAACGCTGTTCTAAATCATTATCCGTCTCTACCGTAATTCCAAGGTGGAGGAAGTACATCGCAACATCTACCATGAACTAGAATAGGGAAATTTTATATGTAAAAGGGCATAGTTGCCAAAGTCGACGGATCTATGATGGGCGCTTATAATTTTATTCATAAAGACCCTCAATTATAGGGTTTTTTTGTAATGCAGTTTAGGATTTTTCTTTGTCCTAAGTACTTTATTTAAATTTATTCCACTAATTTCCTAGCATATCTTATATTATTATACAAAATTTATTCACAATTATTATAATATTTATAATGTTCCACTAATTTATTATAATACATTAGTATACGTACAATTACCGTGATGTATCATATAGGCGGAACTAAAGAATCCCTCATCGCTCCCTCCCCCTCTCTCTCACCTGGATGGGATGGGATCGGCCATGTCTTTGAAAATACCTTGGAAAATTTTCGAATGGAAAAAATTTCCTGCATTATTCTTAGAAATTTCTCGAACATATCAGAATTGCCTTACTCCTTCTTTTAGTTTTTCCTTCATTTTAATCCCATCTTTCTATTATGAGGCAACACTCCCCTACTTGCAATTTGCATATTGACAGCCGACTGCTAATTAGGTGAATTATGAATTGTCTTGTCTAATCTAGAGAATAATATGTTCATTAAGCGTTCCGTCGATATCATCGGTCATCAAGTATTTTCCATTCATTGGTTTTGCTTAGTTTTTATTTTTCAATAGTGAGATTTAAGTCATAGGGGACCGTCTTCTATTATTTCCTAATTGCCAACCAAAGGGGTGACAGTATATATCCATACAATTAGGGTATTTATTAAATTTTGTTGTGTTATAAAATTTGTAACTCCGATGAGCGGATATATACGCCCGAATAATGGACTTTGCAATTCTAATCTTCTTTTAATTCATATAGGAGAAATTAAGTGAGGAGAAAAGATACGCATAGAAATGGATTGGGGGTAGGGGACGAACCTCGTAGAAATTCTGAATGTTTTTCCAAGAAGTTCGTTCCTCCACATTTATTGAGCATTCTTCCACTCTTCCCGTGCTCCTTCCTCCTCCCCCTCTCTCTGTTACCTTGCCCTGTCTCCCACTCATCTTTACCCTCTACCAGCCATCATTTACTTTCCAAATATTTTGCTGTTATTGTTAGTTCATCTATTCTTATTGTCTATCTAATGTATATAAACGGCATGTCCCTTCTCTTCTTTCATAATTGGTGATAATATTACTTTTTAGCGATTTGAAATGATGTCAGGTTAACGCATTTATGACCTCCGGGGGTTTGCAACTTAAAGTTGTGGCCGACGATATTGGACAACATTTGCAAAGGTTGGAGGGGAGGGAGGGGTTATGTGAGATATCCTATTATGAGTTATTTTTATCTTCACGTTCCGTTTCTTTACTGTGATAAGTGTTCAATTAAAATTTGTTAATTTTTTTAAATTGATGTGGATTCTCTCGCAGGAACGGTATAGACAAAGGACATTCTAAAACAATAAACATTTTGACCTTTTCTGAAAATTTTCATGTGCACATTCCCGTATTTCCCTCAGTGATGGTGGGAGAGAGACCGTAAAAAATAGTGCAATAGAATTTTAGCTTATATCACATTGATAAGTTTATCATAGAAAGAGGTAAATAAGGATGGCTAATAGATTCGGAGAGCTACCTTAAGGAGGGGTGAAGTAGTAATTTGTAGTCAGTGAATTTTGAGAACCTTTTTTCCACTCGCAAATTATTCAGTGATTTGAGGTGTATTTCATGTAGTTAATCTTTAATCCTTTTGAAATGCTTGAATTCGCTGTGATTTCGGCTCGACATATAGCCTCTAACAACAGTTTACCAAATAAGATGTCGTTTTTCTGGATAGTAAGTTTAGGCGAGAATTCAAACAGCGGTAACTGTGCTGTTTTTGCTGTCAGTCGGCTATCAGCATTGAGTGGGATATTGCGGGGAAAGCCATCGATCTGCTTATACGTGCCCCTCCTCTGTTCCCTTTCCCATGTGGTAGATTATTGCCCATCTGGGAATGGAAGAGGAGGGCTGCGTGCTACAACGACGATTGCTGCGTTTTTTTTTTAATGTATAGAGTTGTTGCCCTTCGCTCACGAGCATCTTCGCGCACGCAACGCACATCACTACAACTCTCTAGCGCTGACCTTCTCTGGTTGCTTCGCTGTCGCTCATAGTTGTTGATTATTTTCTCATGCAGCTTGCTTCTTAGTTTTCTGTTTTATGTGAACGAATTTATTTCGTTATTGGCTTGAGCTTGACCTTTAACACTCACTTGACCTTTGAGCATAGAATGTTATGCGTCGAATATGAACGATTGTAGGAAATGCTACCGTTTTTGTTGTTGCAGAGCGTTATACATATATTATGATTTGTTCAGCTTTTCAATGCGATTCCTTACAGATTTCGTTTTGCATCCTTGTCAGTTTTTTTACCTTTTGCTTGCTTAGCTCTTTCGATTATAGCGAATGAGAGAGAATAGATGCAGTTGGCGTGACCGAAGATAACAGCGAATAGACAAAAATTAATCCATGGTTGTTGTTTGCAAAATTTAGAACACCAGTATCCACTTGTGGAATTTGCAATATTTTGACCTCTACTCAAAAGTTATTGCAGTTGTTGACAACTTTGAAAGGTGCAAAATTCACCTATTCGCTGTCTTCATTTTTGATTATAAGCACCTTCATTTGGCTTGATTCGACACCAAATAGCGGTTTAATTTTGGACCGCCTGCGATGCGATTGAACGATTGAGTTAATTAATGGACGAGAAGTGAGGCTGTTAAACTGCGTTCAAGAGTTAGAGGTATGCGATCTAGTAGCTGTTCACATAGGAGATGTTTCGGTTTAACGCATTAGCATTTGAAGTTAAGTTGTTGATCTCAGATAAAGAGAGCTTAACTGAAAGTCCAAAATGGTCGGAATTGTGAGTGGTGTGTGCCATATGCGTTTTCATCCTTTCTTGCATAATTGATAAATAAATGCTTTGTTGTCATAAATGTAAAGTTGTTCTTAGATCATTTCTTCGTTTCCATCATTATTCCGTATGAAAACTTTGTTGGAATTAATTTATCGAGATAGAATTTATAACGTACGGTGATATTTGGGACTTCATGTGTGCACAATCGTATTCGAAACGGGTTGAAAACCAACGATTATCCTTTGGTAAAGGAAGGGAGATGGGGGAGGGGTTGTAAAAGGATGGCGACGGTGACTCTGCCTTCTTTTTCATCCTTTTGTTTCTGTGCATTTGTATGTTGGCATAGTTATAAGCATGACCCACATAGCCTGCTTGGATCTTTGAATTTAATCTGAAATGGAGTGCACGGATTGTGTATAGCGTCTGTGGCTTGCTGTATGTGCAAATTTTGCCAACAATTCTTGGGATGTTTCAAGTAAGATGGGAATAAAAAATAAATAAGAACTTTATAAGACTGCCGTAGTTTGTGTGGATGTCCTCTAGGTTCTTGCAATCTGTGGGGTGTGGCTAACGTTGTTATTCAGTCATTTTTTACATTCCCTTCTCCTGTGGGGCATACGTTGCAATGTAATCTAAATTTTGGCATTTGAACAGATTTGAGGGAATGTTTCACCCATTCCAGCTGAATAGATTTGAGGGAATGTTTCACCCATTCCAGCTGAATAGATTTGAGGGAATGTTTCACCCATTCCACCCAAATGAACCGAAATTGTGAATACGTCAATGATTATATATTTTATTTTCTTTAATTGCAAAGATGATATAATAGGCAGGTTAGGGAGTTTCTTGAATAAAATAGAGGACAGGTATGGATACCTCATATTAGATAACGAATGATATTTGAGAAAATTTTGGATGTGTAATTAGGCATTGTTGCATATAGAGGTGATGACAAGTTAAATGCAGGGAGGGGCAGATCAGTCGAAAATTTCCCCTCCGCGTGTGTGATGATTATTGTCGACGAGAAAGCGTTGAATTTAAGGAGAGCAAAGTGTGTTAAAGAAATAGAAGAGTGAACGCTAAACGAGGAGAAACCAACACAACATTTGTGTTGTGTTGGTTTATTGGGTACTATTCATTGATGTTGAGGTTTGTTTGATGGTGGGATGAGGTGAAGAAGGAAGGAGGGAGGGAAATTTGTTAAGACCATATATGTTTTATGTGAATTTTTGCATTGTTGCAGCGACGGGTCGTGCACGTTCGGAAAGGACGCTTGATGCGGCACACGGAGATACTCATACAGGTTTGTCATCTTTAACTGTTTTTCTCTTTCATATCGCATCACTCATTTCTTTCTGCTGTTTGCATTCTTTCGCATGACGTTACTCTTTGTTTGCGATTATTTCATTGTGGCATGATTTTGAGATTGTATGATGCATTTTTAAAAGGGAGACGGATAGGAGAGAGGAGGAATTCCTGAGTTTTTATTGGAAATCAAAAGTACAACTCATATAGTTTAGTCAGTAGGAAATCAAGGAAATATAAATCAGCGATATTAGTGTTTTACACAGCAGTGTGGCCTATATTAGTGAAGTTGCGACTTCTATATCTTGCAGTGAATTCAACTGCCGCAGCACAGGATTTTGTTATTCATCCCTACAAGTGTGGTCCGTTCTTTTTTGCGTGACATAACATTCCTATGGCATCCGTTGATATTTCATAGCCAAATTTTCTGGCTTAATTGCTAATGGGTAATAGGGGAGATGTTTGCTAATGGATTGCTCCAATTGCAGGAATTCAGTTGCAGGACAAGTGGCCAGTTTACAAACAAGGCTCGAAAGTGTGGCCGTGAAATGGACTATGGCGACGGATTTTATGATCAAAACTGTAGGTCTTTTTGCAAATTTGGGGAGGGTGGGTGGCGTGGAGGAAATTTGCCGTTATTGAGGGATATGGGAGAGGCGGGGATGAAGTAAAAAAATTTTGAGGTTATTTTTTTGCGAAGAATAAGAATGGGTAATAATAAGTGGTATCATCAAGAAATTGTTCTAGTTAGTGGTCAGAATTTGTTATAACGAATTCTTGTTTTATTTCGATTTTGGCATCAGGCGTTTCACTAATTCATCCCACTCATCCCGTTTGGTGAATTTTGACAAATTTTTCGGTAACCGTTATGGTTAAGTTTTTCCTTCCTCGATTGGCTTTGATACCGTTCAATCAAGTCACAGTTTCCTTTGAACTTTAATATAGATGGGACTTGAATAGTGAAAGGGTTATGGTGACCGTTGAACAGGAATTGTACCTATATCTCTCAGTTCGGTCTAATGTTAGTGCATGCCAATTTTTATCAGCTAATCAATTTTATCAATAATATGTCCAAATAAGACATTTTCATATGAATTGAGCTTTATTCGGATCGATTTCCTTGATTTAATGGCTAAGGTATTAAGGTGATGTATCAGCTGAGAGAAGTCTTGCGACATCGGAACGGCAGGTGCGAGTCGAACTGGCTTCGATGGTTCCGATGAAAAGAATCGCCATCCTGCACCATCCAAAAGTTGGTTTTTATAAGAGATTGTTTGCAGCATTCAGAATATATTCGTTACAACTAATATTGAGGGTCCAAGAAATTGTCGGTGATTGGTTTTTTGAAGGGTTGAATTCGATGAGAAAGTGATCTGACGAGTTGCGCTCCTATTTTTTCTCCTCTATTTCATTACTTTTTTAATAAATATAACAAAAGGGGCTCTTTTTCCCAAATAGCATATACTATCTTTGTTTGTTTATTTTAATTATTTATCTATTTATTTTAGCGTTCGGGAATGGTTTTTTTCGGGGGGGGGGGGGAACGTGTGATGGAAGGAATTTTTATCACTTTCCGTCCGAATTTTTTAAAAGTTAGATATCCTCCGTCAATCCCTGTTCCCCTCGCCTTTGCATCGTCAGAATTCTCAGGGGAATATTTGTCAAAAATCCCTTCCCACTGACCTCTTTTTTCATTTATGAACCTTTCTGAGGGAAAATATAATTACGAAGAATCTTGCATCTTTTTCTTTAAGAGTTTTCGCTTAGGTCAATGGTTTTCTGAGTGTTTTTTTTTTTTTCTGCTAACAGGACCACTTTGCGCAAGGGAATATTGTTTCTACGCGCTCTTTTAAATCCCTCCTCCTCTCTCCCCTCACATGTGAAGGCCGAGTCATCCACAGTACGTTTTTTAATGGCCGTCGTTCTGACTTTTTTCATTTATGGGCTGAAGTGATAGCAGCAAAATACTGAGTATTCATTTAAAGTTGTCAAAAACATTCGTCACTTTTTTGCATTTTTCAATTTCCTCGTCGTTCGTTGATCCGTTGATACTGTTGTCGAGTCATCGTTAGAAAGCTATCAAATCTTTTTTTGTTCAAAAAATTCGTCACGGAACGTTTGATGGCTAAATAAACAAGAGAGAAATGGAGGAAAGTAGGAGATTTTTCAATTTTTCTCTTGTTCCATCTCTTCTACCTCCAATTCCTGAACCGCCTTAAGTCTGGGATTTTTTAAGAGAAGAGTATGACCTTGATTATGTTCCTTTACATTTCAATTAGCTCATTATTCAAAGGAGTGTCACGGGCAAAGGAAGTTATTTTGCTAGTCTTTTTTCATTTGATGTTTACGAGAGCATGGTTCCGCAAACGAGTTGCTGTTTTGATTGATACTGTTTTTGAAGCATTTTTTGAAGGAAGGGGGGAGGATGGTGCTATAAGAAGTTATTTCTCCGCTTCCTTTTCCCTCTTATCCCTTTTTAGAAAGGATGTGTCATGAGAAACATTCTTTTCTTCTTTCGTTAGATGTTCTGATATCGAGCTAAACCAGTGCTATAAAATTTGAAGGTAACTGTGGGATTGAATCGGCCGACTGAAATTGGAAATTGAAAAGCTTTCAAATGCGTAAGGGAAGGTTTATGCTACGTGAGTTTTAATTCGTATAGGATCACATTGAGTTGCTTAGTTTCATTGCTGCTCGTCTTGAATGAAATCATTGCAAAGCATATTTTATACAAAATGCAGCAAGAATATTTACGCCGTAGGGTTCAGTTTGAAAAAAAAAATTCTTTTTAAAATATTTTAAAGGATTTTTTTCGTTCATAAAAACTTGAGTAACGTTAATGAAAAGGGAACAAATAAAATATAATTCATGAAAAAAAACTTCAATAATTATTCGTTTTTCAAGAAGTAAGGAGAAAGGAAGAGTATTCGTATATAAAAAATCCACTCACGAAGTATTGAAAATCAGTGGATTTGGAATAGTGATTGGATAGATGCGATGAATTTTCGCCAGTCTTCGTAAGGGTGATGTTTATTTTCAGAAGAGAAATGCGAGACATGCGACCAAGATGTGATGGGAAGCCATTGCGATGCATTCCAGACGAGGCGCTATGTGTGCTAATTGCGGCTAACTAATACGGATTGCGCAAGGAGAGTCCGCAGTAATGAACAGTTAGTTTTTTCTCTTTTTTTTGGAGTAGATTGTACAAGTAGAGTTATTAATAAAGATTCAGCGAGCAACTTGGAATACATCCTTCTTCCAAGAGCTGTAATTGTTCTCTTGTGTTGGGTATTATCCTTCGGTACGGTGTAGGAAACAGCACTGCGATCTTGCAAGGCAAGGAAAGATAAATGTTAGGACGTCAGTCTAAAGGAACTTTTTCTGTCACTTGCCTACAATGTATGGAGTTCATAGTTCATTATGCTAGCAAAAATGGTGGATTTATTAACTGTTTCCCTTGTAAAAGGATGGAATTGAAAGAATTTTACTCTGAAGCAGTTTGGGAAATCCTTCCTTATTAAAGGGGAAATAAGGGAGTTGTACGTATATGATTGTTTGCATGTGTAGAACGCAAGCTTTTAGATGCTATAGCAAGTTGTGGGAATCAATTTTAAGGGAGAAATCAGACATAAAAATTTAAGCATATAGGCGCATCCCTAATTTCAGAAATTGCGTAAAGATTTATGAGAGGTCCCATCATTGCGGTTGTAAAAATGCGAGCAGAATGGGTAGAGTGAGTTGATCTTGCCTACTGAACTCAGCTCATCGGAGTGAGGCTCTATTGGAGGTGCTACATTTGCGGTTAACAGGTGAGGAGTGTTTTAGTGTTATGAGAGTTGTGATCGCACGGGGAATTGCACGTTACCAATGGAATCCTGACTGATAGTTTTCTAAGTTGCATTGCGAAGCCTTTTACTCTTTTTGTCAGCCAATGCAGTAGACGCTCATCTTTCACAACAGTTTTAGGTAAGGTGTGGGCTGATGCAAAATTGCAAAGGTAGAGGTTTTTTTATACCCGAGGCGGTGGGAAATATTTGCGGATAAACTTAGCACTCAGAGTATAGCGTGACTCTTTAATTGATTGAATATAAGTCATGTGAGCAGGTGCTGTCAGCCCGCATGAGTTTGTGATAGTGATGTGAAGTGAATTGTTTTTAAATTATTGTAATTTTCCACGTGGGTTTCATCTCGAGGGACGAGTTTGTATCGGTGAGTGAGTGGATAATCTTAACGTATAATGCGATAAACAATCACAAGAGTTGTTTACGATTGGGGTCTTATTAAAAAATAGTTTCGGTATAAGTTTCAGGTTAAAAAAATATGAAAAATAAATATTAAAAATAGTTTTTTCAAATATGATTGTTGAGAACTTTTGGTACAAATTTTTCTCATTCGCAGTGAAAACGTTTTGAGTTCAATGAGAAGGTAAATCATAGAGTGGAAAGGTTTATAATGGTTGTAACGAATTATTGGAATGAAGATTTTGATACTGAAAAAAGGTGGTGATTTTGGATCGTTAAGTGTGCAATAGTTGGTACTAAGAGAACGGTTTATTTCGTTTATTTATCTATTTATTTATTTATTTATTTATTTTTTATATTTAATTATTTCTTTTTGCGTTTCTAAGAGAAATTGATAGATTATGCAGATTTTAGCGAGTTTATTAAAGAATATTATAGATATTGGTGAGTGCGCAACGATGGGCACATGCGCACAGAAGTGTGCACCTGGTGGGTACATCTGGGAGTGCTATGCCGGATATCGACTTACTGTGGAAGGGTAAGTTCTTACTAAAGTTAGGGAAGGTGGTAGAAATAGGCTTCTGCTTTCCTGAAAAGACGAACGGAGGGTGGGGGGGGTTAGTCGTACTTCACTCAAAATTAGCGGTTACATATTAAGAGTAAACTTTGGTGATTATATGCATTGTAACGTTGTCGAACGTTACTGTTATTACTTTATTGTTTTTGTGATCCTCGCTAGCTAGGGTCTGACTGAACTGTGTTTAACAAAGAGGTCTTATCTGATGTATTAATAGGAATGATGTCTGTGAGTGCGAAATATCCTCTTTCATCTTACTGAATTTATTTGTATCTTTTCGCTAGTAAGAAGTAAACTTTATGGGGGTTAATTGCGACTTATTGAAAAAAGTAAACTTTGAATTGCTAATCGGCTACAAAATTCATATTGGATATTTTATTGTTTTGTTTTGTAGGTAATCGAGTGATGGGTCGAAGATCTTATCAGGAAGAAATATGAGCGCTCATCACTGATTGCACTATTCATTCTGTCTCTTTCTAGCTCCTCTTCCTATATGCTGGGCTTTCATTGCTCAGACTATGCAAATGAGACGTTAAGCTATTGTTGGCGTGGTCGATCTTAGTGTGCCTCTCGTTTGTTGAGGGTTTTGCAGCTTTACTTTTGACTATTCGCCGGGTTCATCTCTTACTTGTATTGTTAAGTACTGTTTATCGTATATTGTACTAACTCACTTATGGCGATCAATAAAAACTATAATTTTGAAGTGCCATGATGATGCAGTATTATGAATTCGCATTCCAAGTTTAATTTGATGATATGAATGGCATCCTGAAGAAATGCTTCAGCACATATCGGGCATTCATATCATCCATTTCATTAAACTAACATCTCACACTCTTCCACAACAAGTCTTCTTTTCATTTCGAATCGATCGATATTAGCATTATTTGAGTGTTAAGATGCGAATATTCGTTTTTGACCACGTTGTTCAAGGAAATGTTCGTGTAGTTTTGCTTGAATTGTTTGTGGTTTTAAAGAAGTGTGATTGCAAAGCGCTTTGCGGGTGGTTTTGTGTCTGCTTGTACGTGCGTTTGCTTGTCTGCCGGGAACTTTCAACTCGAGAATCAATGAACGCAGTTATGAAATGGAAATTGTTGATATAATGGTGAGTTTACTATGAAACTTTTTTGCAGATCAATTTTGTACTTAGGTGTAATCATCATTTTAGACGCTAAAAATTGCTTTTACACATTTTTAAGGGTGGGAAGATTGCTTTTATTGCTTTTACATATTGCCTTTATAGACACACACATTCATGAGAACCTCTATATTTTGCGTTGTCAGCGCTATTGAGACATCCTCGAATGTTTTCCTCGGTGTATTTTTTTGCGTTATGGACATTTGTCTGTTTGTCCATCTATGGATTTCAGATGCGAGACCAGCTAGTCCTTCCAGGTAAAATTTGCATACCGTATTTCGGGGCTAATTTTGATCCCTGATTGAAAAATCAGCCCACTATTCCTTGAGTGCGCCATTTTAGCACTCTTTCGGTTATTTCATAGTTGGAGTTCGCGAATTCAAATTATTCTATGGTCCACTTTTTTTTCGTAAGCTGTTCACTAAATCTAAGCATACTTGGGAGGCCAATCATGGAAAGGATTTTTTCGCTGTCCTGAGCGTTTAGGGTTGTCGGTTTTTGTCCTTGTTGCGGAATCAGCCCTAGGAATGCTCAGGCCGACGCCTCATTCTATTATGGAACATTCGGAGCGTGATGATACCGAAATCATCGGGGATCGATTCAGGAAAGGGATTCATTTTGACTTCATTTTTGACTTCTCAGTGATGTTCATGTCGTTTCCAATGTTTCGAGAATGAATTATTGAAGGTGGTTTTTTCTAAAAACTATGAATTTTTTCATGCTGACATACCCGGTATATGTGATAACGTCCTCATATGTGCTTCGGATTTTTACTTTCGCGAGAGACACTCTGTGCGAAGTTTTCCGGATTGTTTTCCACCTTTATTATTATTTTGGCTTGTTACAAAGGATATCGCATTGAATCCGATGGGGGCTGTTGTGTCTGCATCGCTTGAATGCCTACACCCTATTAGTTGGTACGCAGCTTTTGGTGTTTCGTGCTGCATGACAATGGTTTTGCTGCCGGCCTTATCACTGTAAGGTGAGCTTGTTTTTACCCATTTCGCTGATGAAATTTGTGTATGTATGTTTATCTAGAAGTATTTATCTTACTTACTACTTTATATTCATATGTTTATCTTATTTATGTCACTTTTGGTATGTATTTCATTTCTATCATGATTTTTGGTATATTTCAGATTCATATTTCTTCGCTGTTAAAAATTTAAAGAGGGGGGCGGGGGGGGGGAGGTAGCGTTTTTTAAGTCTTCGTGCCGTATTACTTTAAATGTTGGTTGTTTTCGCAACGAAAATTGCAATATGGTATCCTTCGCAAGCCATGCGACCAACCCTTAAAAGGTTGAAATCGAGCCAAGCCCTTGTACCCTCAAAAAATGTGAAGTGTGTATAAGGCAATAGTTTTTTCTTTAATTTTGCGGATCTAGCATAATCGTTTGGAAAGTAGAGATTGCTGTGGTTTCGACGAATGCTTTTAGTTGTTGGCTTTTGGAGTTGGCTAAATTTGGTCTTCTTTTGGATAGGGGTCAGTTGTATAATTTTATTATTACTGCTAATGCTATTTTAATGAATTTTTAATGATTAAGCCTTCTGTGGTCGATAGTTTTGGTAATTGAATGTTACTTTTGATGTTGGCGGCTGCTGATATGAGGTTTCAACGTTTGAATTATTTGAGTTTTTACTTGTTGCCTACTGCTATGTTTTTGATTTTTGATGCTTTTTTTGTGGATATAGGTTATCGTACTAATTGGATTGTTCACCCTTCTTTGAGTACTATGCGATATCCTTGTAATAGGGTGGATATTGCTATTTTCAGTTTACATTATGCTGCTAATAGGTCTGTCTGTTAATTTTATGACCAGCACTAAGAATTAGCGTAGAAGTTCTCTCTTTGGAGTATATGAGTTTGCTTGTTTGAACTGTATTTTTGACTGCTTTTGTTGGTTTTTTCTTCACCTGTTTTGACGGGGCTATTACTACGTTGTTGACTGATCGTAATCTTAATGCTTCTTTTTTTGATCCCAGCACTGATGGTAATCCTCCGATCTGTCAGCATTTGTTTTGATTTTTTGGTCATCTTGAGGTTTATAGTTTGATTTTGCCTGCATTCGGTATTATTAGTCGGAGTAGGATGTATTTAACTGGTAAGAAAGAGGATTTTGGTTCTTTGGGTATAGCTTATGCTATTTTGAGTATCGGTTTTTTCATTCGAGTTTTGATTGGTAGCGTTGTTTGAGCGCACCGTACTTTGGATATGGATTTGGATTCCCGGGCTTATTTAACTGCGGCCACTGTGGTTATCGCGGTTCCTATAGGTTTTTAGTTGGTTGGCTACGTTGTTGATGTAAAAGTGGTGTTTCAACGTTTGGTTTTGTGAGTTATGGGGTTTGTTTTTTGTTTGCTACTGGTGGGTTGACTTTAGTTATACTTTTTAATTCTAGTTTGGATATTTTGGATGATAATTATTATGTGGTCAGACATTTTCATTATGTTGTTAATTTGGGGGCTGTTTTTGGTATTTTTACGGATGTGACTTTGTGGTGTTTTTGTCTATGATAAGATGATAATGAGGCGGGTTTTTGTTCTTACATTTGTTGATTTTAATTTAACTTTTTTCTTTTGCATTTCGCTGGTATTATTGGTTACCATCGCAAATATTTGGATTATCCTGACATTTATTCCGTTTGAAATATTATGACTTATGGGTCTATGATTAGTATTTTTTCTTTCTTTTTATCTAATTATATTTGGAGCTTTTTTTATAGGTCATCATTTTTTTGTTTGATTATAACGTGTGGAATAGAAGACCTGAATATAATCTCTTAGGGAGTATGTTTTTGGTCATAGATATTAGGCTGAGATTTCTTGTAGGTTTATAATTTTTAAGTTTTAGGGTCTCTATTATATTTTTAATATACTTAATTGTAGACTAAGGGGATAGTGGCCTTATGTTGAATAAGATAGGATAAGTTTAGTCTGTAAGGTTCAACGAGTTGCGTTCCAATACTATAGTATGCCAATATCATAACTTTGCAAAAATTGTTAGTCCATCGCAGTTTTATGCGAACATCTTGCAGCATAATATTAAAAGCTATGTAAAACTAAATGTTTTTCAACATTCTACCTCCCGTGCTCGACACTGGGGCTTCCTCTTCGAATTTCGTTTGCCCATATGGGAGGTTTTCCCAGCCCTGTTCAAGGGCGAAAGGCTTTTTTCCAGCGAGGAATATGGTCCATTTCTTCGCATAGCGAAGAAACTCCCTTTTGAGGTCCTCTACGCATGCGATCCTTCTGCGCAAGAATTGATCGCGAGTGACGGCGATCAATATAATCTCACGAGATGATTACGTGCACGCGTCCGCTGTTATCAGTGATATACAGTTAAGAGTTGATGCGGACTATTGGAGCTGAAGCTCGTTGTGCAGTTCCATACGATGTTAAGCTCTGTTTAAATGTAATGCTGTGTACACGTAAATGCCCCTCATTACTTACAGCTAAATTCGCCACCAATTTTCGATAATTTTAAGGAAGAAATGTCATTTCCCAAAAATTTTATGAGAAAGGTTTGTTGAGGGGGGAGGGGGTATCTCCATGTTGATTAGCTTGAACGGGCGCGGTTGGTGCGAAGGAGAGGCCGGTAGCCCAAGGGGAACGGTCTCTACATGAGTATCACTGAGCAAGAACGCTTGCCGTCGTGAGTGATCGCAGTATTATTGATCTTGACTAAGTGATCGCAGTATTACTGATCTTGACTATGATGTATAACGTTATATGGGCGCCAACATGGCAATAGGCACGCATATATAAGCGCTGCCTTCTGCAGCAGTGCTCAGTGTTATTCGTGTTGAGGCGGGGTTCGGTGGAACAGAGACGTGATGAGCGGAATGGTGGCTTCGCTGTGAATTTATAGTACGATATTCCAGTCGTTTATAGTACGACATTTGAGTCGTTTATAATACGATATTTCAGTCGACTGTTGAAGCAGTTATTAACAACGATCGACAAAAGCGATCAAGCGAGGTAGCAACAAGCTGCTAGCTGTTGCAAGCTGTTAAGGTTTGTTAAAGTTTTTTCAAAAGTGATCGGTTACTATTTTGCTTTCTTTATTTTGAGACCATTTTTTGTGAAATTTGGCTTGAAGGCTTTCCCTGATTAAACATTAATTGACATTTCCTTTTTATTAAAACTTCTGATTGCATTAAGTGTTCTCTCGTTTTCATATGGGATTCTTTCCTTTAATGATGTTGAGTCAATTATTTAATAGAGTGTTGATGAATAGTTTATTTCTAAAAGAATAATAGTGCATCCTAAAAGCATTCTTGAGGACCTACTACGTTCAGAATTGACTGTTTGAGTGTTGCGACCGGGCTATTCCTTCGTAAGATTCATTTCAGTCTCTATCTCTATCTTACCTTCTCTTTCCTCACCATTTCTTTGTTCGACAAAGAACTAGTACCTGGATGAAAACTGTGAGAACTACTGGAATGGCGACTAAGCGTAGTTCTTTGCATTGGTTGTTACCTTGAGGTCCGTATGGGTTGCTTATTAGCCCCAGTCTTTACTATAATTTAGTTTTGAAATGTGATTAATGGAGCCGATGCAGCTAATAATCTGATATTGGGTTTAATATGTGAACGATTTGATACTTTTTTTGCAGAAAAAGTTCTTCACAACCGGTGTCACGAGCAGTGTTTTATGCGATACGTGCAACCGAGGATGAGCTCAAAAATGAAAAGAGGGTCATTTTTCGTTTTCGGATGGAACACGAAAAGAATCATCGATCGGTGAGTTATTGATGCAAAACAAATTTTCGGAATCTGATCGTTGGATTGAAATATCTAAGCGATTGTTTTAGGTTGAAAAATCCGAGTTGGAATTGGTACATTTTTTTGTGTTACGTTTTACATTGTGTAAAGTTGCATGACTTCACACCATTACGACATCGCATTTTGGGTTAGCTAAAGTTCTTTCGTCTCATATAAGGGCGTCCTCATAAAATGGAATTCCTGATCTAGCTGTTAAGGGAAGATTTTACAAACCTTGAGTCGCTGTGAAAATATTGTGCAAGGCAAAGTTTTTTATGAAGCGTCGTCAGCATTTCAACAGAACTATCCCTTCGAGTGGCTTATATTTTGTACTGAAGGTAATATAGTATTTGCAGAAATGCTGAAGTTGGAAGCTGTCTTCGTTTAGCGGAGAGCGGATGTGTGCGCCCCTTTATTTGCGAGATTTTCGAGTGGAATCGTTTGTGGCTATCTAGATGGCGAGGCGCTAACATTGACGCATGCCCGTGACCATGTAAGCTTTTCCAGAATTTTTGTTTACCATATTTTCCTTCATATGAAATCTGTAAAATGTGCTCATAGTGGACGGGAGGGAGTAGTTAAACCGCCTTCCTCAGCGTCAGCACCTCTTCGAACAGGATAGTAATTGCCTATAGAATGGCCAGCAAATTGTCTAGGCAAATCTTGTCATGTGAGAATGAATTTTCTCTGTGAATTTCACTGTCAATGTGATTGCAACATTCAGGTGTAGAACGCGGAATTATTTGCAACCGGCTGAATGCATCACTTGAATTTGACTTTTCAAATCATTTACGAATTTCTAGTAAATAATTGGACTTATTAAATTCTTTTATGACTGTTACGAATAAGTCGAACCGTATGTGATAGTGTCATATGAGGAAAACTGGAATTGCTAATTGCTGATTGCTTAAGTCTGAAGGAAGAAAAGATTCTTCTTAAATGACGCTTTTTTATGAATCTTAGCGGAGGTGTTCTTATTCTGCCGATGATTCAGTATGCCCGTCATGGATAATTATTGGTCCCTTGAAAGGGGATGGTGTCTTCCATTTCTCGGGTTGGAGCCCTCCGCCATGAAGAAAACGTTTTAGCAACGCTCATTATCTCTCTACATTTCCATTACTTCCGGCAACAGACAAAAGCTTTCTGCCGTGCCGTCTTCATTGGCTAAAATGTCATATCTTATTCTATTGCTACTTAGAATGTAAGGTGCAGACAAAGCACTTTAATGAAACCATCTTTTCCAAGAAGCAGCTTCAAATTAGTTTCATCCAGTTCCAAGGAATTGGTGAGTGGTCGGGGTGGAGGTGGGTGGAGAAAAAACATTTTCCGCGGTGATGCTGAGGGGTGAGGAAGGAGCCTTCCTGGGAACGGGCTGTCTTCGCTTTCCTTCAGTTGTCTTGTAATCGCGTTTAATGACCCTCTGCAGTAATTCTTTTTATATCCCGAAGTGTGTGGGAAGATCTACGAAATCGGCAGCTTAGGTGGTCAATAGACTATGTGGCCGTTCATATAAATAGCCGGTTCGTAGCTGCTATACTACCTCGTCCCGTTGATAAAGGAAACCGTATTAGGATCATTGCTTACCTGTATATGTGCATCCATCTTACGTTTTAGATTTTATGTAAAAAGATTCAGCAGTCAGCTGCTGAAACGATCGGAACGGTGAATGAACGCGGAGACGTGTTTGTCTTTCATCCTCTTTTTTTTTTTTTTTTTTTTTTGTTCTTACGAAATCGGTTGAGTTGCAGGTTGAGCGGTTGTGTGAAGATTATATATGTAGCGAAATCATCTTGTTCCTTTTCTTTTGGCTGCAGACCCAGTTTTCGACAACTGTTTAGCTTTTCACAGTTCCTTTTTTTTGTTTATGGCTTTCTTCCATCTTCGACCACAACGATTTCTTGCTTTTTTCGACATGGGTGAGGCGGTGGACATAAATAAACTTCGACTGGTACTCACTCAGTAGCTAATCTAAGCACTGTCGAGGGGCTGGATAACTCGAAAATACCCGCTGTGATTGGTATTGTGAGTTACAAGTTTATATCGCGTTGTCTTGTGCCATGCACCTTTCATGAAAGAGGGGAAATTGCATGTTTGTCTGTGAGCAAACTTCGCTGTTGTGCTACCGGTATCAATTCTGAATTATATGCGAGCATTGGGAGCTTAGAAGTGCATTGCCTTAGCGCCGTATTCGTTGGATGGTTTGGCTGAGACATGATATTTTAGTTTTCAAAATCTCGGCTTCATTTCCAGGGATGGTTAGCCAACTGAGGTGCCACTGAAAAGCTCTTCTGATCGTATTTTCTGAGAGAATTAACGAAATGATTAGTGCAATTCGATTATGGAAGACTGCCAGTCAAAGGAAGGGTTTGTGTAGCAATATGAAAATTCATCCAAGGAAAAACCTTAAAGGGTGGCAGGCAATGAACCAAGACTCTGTCAGCGGCTTGCATTTTGCAATAAATCACTCGGTTCAACTGTTTAGGTGCGAGAGTACAGATCCACAATAAGAGTATTCTTTTTCCTCCTTGCTTACAGTTTTTGACAATTCTTTTCTCCCTTAACTCTTGTTCTTTTAGAAACCGATGTTGTGACTACTTAACACAAATGTGACTTTTGGTTAGAATAACAGTAATGGATGGAATTTTTTTTTCAGTAAACTGTTTATTTAAAAAAAAGTTTATTTATTTTCACTGATTTCTCAAATTTGCCCCTCGTGATACTTGATTTTTTATTGAAGTCCCTTGTTTTTAGTTTATGCTCAACAGATGAGGCTATTTTTAAACGAAATTTGATTTCTAATTAACACATATCTTAGGCGAGCCATTCATTTCTTTCTTTCATTTAGGCACTGTTGGCAGAGCATAGTCTTTTTTTTGGTATACAGCGACCGCCTCGTTGAGTACATCGTTTCGCAAGTGGGTGCTGCTGCGATACTTTTGTTACATTTTGTTTTGCCTTCTTTCTCTCGAATAAGCATGTCATAGGATAGTGACAATTTTTGTGCTGATGATCATCTAGTTGAATAGCATATCAGCTGAAATCTCATCCAATGAACCACCCAAATTTTCATCATAGAGCCAAGCATTATTTGTTTATAATTGATGATAGTTCATTGGGTGCCATCATTTGTCAATGATATGACAATCACCGGGTAATTGCTTACTCTTCAGGCGATAAGGGCATTTATTGAAAGAGAGCAAGTGCCCCTGAAGAAGCGAGGTACGCCATCGAGGAGAAAACGACTCGTAACCCTCCTCGACAGCAGCTGGAGTCCATTCATTGGGTGCCGGTTTGCGTTGCGAGGGTCGTTCGCTTTATCTATGATTCGATACCATCCCAGCTTCCGATGTTCAATGTCGTTGCTCTCACCAATGCGACAGAAGCACAATTCGATCAGTTGCTTCAAGGATGCAGGTTGGATTTATATTTGGTTTAATTAGATTTTCATGTTATGTTGAGGCCTGATCTGCAAAAGAAGAAATGATTTAGGGTCTTGTATGTCCATTCAACGTGGGAGTAGTTTTTCATCGTTTCTCTCGTTGGGTGATTTGCAATCCATATATCTGGCCCCTGCTTTCTGATTTCCTAAAAAAATTTTTTTTGGATTATATTTACAATTAACCACTTAACAGGTTGCCAGAGAAAGATCACTTTTTAAATGTGGTTACGCCTTTTTATTTTGTGAGTGGGGTTTTATCTGTATCTTATTATCCTTTTTTTAAGGAGTGATGGATACTATTGCTGTTAATAATTTTTATTATAATGTTTATTGTTTGATATTTGTTTGAGTTATTTTTGTTTTAATTTTTTAAAATGAATTTTGAGAGGTGTTTTTTGAGTTTTTCGGTTTCTCTGAGTAAGGTTCAGTGATTATTCTTGTTTTATTTGATCTTTTTTAGGTGGTAACGTTTAATATTTATTTTAATTTCGTTGGAGTTTATTGCTACAAGGTTATTTATTTTGTTTTCTAGTAATTTAAGTGAGATGTTTTTTTTTTTCATTTTATGTTTTTATTTTATGTGTTTTAGTGTTATTTCTAGCGTTTTAGGTGTAGTATTTATAGTTGGTAATGTTGAGTTTATGGATGAGATTTGTGTTTGTTTTAACCAGGTTTAAGTTAAGTTTAGGCTATTGGTCTCTTCAAAAACAAAAATTTTGTTCTATAGAGATGTCAGTATAATTTTTTGTATATTTGTCTTTCGAAGAGGTCTTTTATCCTGTTTAAGGTCTATTTATAAGTTATACTTATAAGGGTATAAAACTTGACTATAGTTTTAGGTAGTGTTGTAATGATGTGTTATCTGCCTTGGATTCATTAAAGAGGCGGTAAGTTTTTACGTTGGCATTTTGTTCTTTTATATAAATTTTGTTCCAGGATAATCGTCTAGATTTTATAAACTTGAACACTAATTGGCGTTGGTTTAGGGTTTTATTTTTTATCTTGTTTTTTAGGGTTAAATCGGAAATTTTTATTAATAATGCCTTAACCTTTAAGATTTGGTGAATAAGTCAAATTAGTACCTGATTAAACAGTAATTAAAGGAGAAGGAGTAAAGTTGTGTTTAAACTGTAAGAGGATTGGCAGGTTTTTAAATTATCTTTTGAGATAGAGTAGTAATTGAGAGCCCTCATCGATAGCTTCTACTATAGGCACATGTATGGTCGTTTATTTTATTCTTAAGAATTGTAATTTTAGATGAATCGTTTTCCGTTAAAATAAATAGATATTTGGTGTGTGTAAAAGATTTTAATTTGACCTGCAGTATATTATTTTGTGGATATTCCTTTAGTAAGGAATTGAAGATATAAAAGACACAAGTTTCTTTTTATGTGGGGCTGAAGTTTATTTAAAAACGTTACAAATCATCCATCAATTATCTCTGGAGGAGTAAGCTCCCTCCTCCGGTTAAATATTGTTCGCTAAGTTGATACGAAACAGCAAAAGAGGTGATTTTTGTTCATCAGATAGAACTTATTCTTACCTCATTGAGAATGAAAGGATTTTATTGGAGACTGGTGCCTGCCAGTAGTTTACAGGAGGCCCATCTCCTCCACCCCCCCCCATCTCCATCTCACCCCAACGCCTTCCTTCTCCCTTTCTTCGTTGCCTACTGGCAGGCATTATTCCTTAAAATTGCAAGCTGTATGCTGTGGTTTGCAGGACGTAAATGACAACGCGATTAGATGTCCGCAGATGCGCACCCTCTTGATTATGGAAGAAGAACCACCGTACAGCATTGTGGGAGTGCCGAATTCGATCGACAGAGACGCCGGCCTCAACGGACCTGAACGGATGGAATGGGGATTTGACTTGGCGGGTAAGAGTTATCCAGTGTTTAGTTGCTCCCCTATTGAACATGAAAGTCAAAGATGGAGGGAGTCAAATGTTGTGACATATCTGAATGTCAAGATGGTTGTTGATTACATAATCTTTTTGTCAGGATCATATATATATTTCACTGACAGGCTCTTCTCCTTCTTTTTCTTTCTCATTCGGTATTCTGTCTTTTCACGGCCTTTCTTATTGTATCCGCGTGCAGAGAGTTTTACCGATAGCAATGGATACTGTTTGCTTTTATGTGTATATATATATATATATATATATATATATATATATATATATATATATATATATATATATATATATATATATATATATATATATATATATATATATATATAAAAGAAACAACGATACTATCCGAAGGTCGACTAGAGTCTCCGATGACCGATGAAGTATGACATAATCAGGGTGGAATAAGAGGGCTTTTGAGATAGCGTTAAGCAAGAGCAAGAGGAGAAACTTTCGGATAGAATATTAGAATAATCGATTTTGACTATAATAATTATTAAATATTCCCATGTGCTATATTTTTTATTTATTTTCTTTTTTATTGTTTTCTATTTTAGTGTAGTATTCCTTTAATTGTTAGTTAGGATGCTGACGTAGCGCAGTTGCCTATTGATATATAATCATGCCCTTCCCCTACTCGAAGAGGTATAACCATAACTTCATTTCAAAAGGTGTTGGGGATTTTCTTACTGCCCTTTTGTCATCTTTGAAGAGCAGAAAGTGCGTTTTCCAATTAAATAGAATCAACTGATTTCACAGTGAAGAATTTAGAGGATGAATCTTTTTCATCGAAATTTCCACTTCATAAATGGGAGAGAGGTGATTTTCATTTCCCACCCACCCATTTCCTTAATATTCCGTCTCGGTTCCCTTATATTTCATGTTGCTAAAAGTTGTCTTTTTCTTTCAATTTTATCATCGCATTTTTTTTTATCGCCCATTCCAATTTTCTGTAAGGGAAGTGTTTCACTTGTTTGTGAATGTTCATTTTTGTTTTATGTATTAATCAATTAACTCATATAGATGACGTCATATTTGTCTATTGTGAAGCTTGAATGTTCGGTTATTGGTACTCATTTCTTCGTGATAAACAAATATGATATGAATTGTATTCGCGATTTCAAAGAATAACATCACTTAACACTTACAAAGAATCACAGTCAGTAATACTTAGGAGGTATCGTTCAAGGAAAGAAATCTCGACTTATGCCACAGAGACATAAATTTATTTATTTTTTCAGGGGTTTAAGAGTGAAATCGTTAATTCTTTCAGAACGCAAATTTCACCTCTCAAATATGCAAATTTAAAATTTTTTATGAGAGTATTCTTCAAAAAATATTAGATAAAAATGGAATATTTTATATTCAAAGTATTGTAGACTTACCTACAATATTTTGTAGGTAAGTCTATTTAAAACTGATGGAGTTTGGAAAGGAAAAGGGAGGGAAGGAAGTATTGTGACATGAATTTTCATTTAGTGGTCAAAAGAGGGGCATAATGCATGTCCCGTAGAAGAGTGTTGTTGAATGTATGCGTTAAAACGTGGCCACCTCTATCGATGCAGTATACATTACGCGTGCGTGTGTAACCCATGGCGGCTACACATTTCGTATCCCGTTGTAATATTAAGAAGTAGTGACCGTTGTAATATTAAGTAGTGACCGTTGTAATGTTAAGTAGTGACCGTTGTAATATTAAGTAGTGGCCGTTGTAATATTAAGTAGTGACCGTTGTAATATTAAGAAGTAGTGACCGTTGTAATATTAAGTAGTGACCGTTGTAATATTAAAGCAGTGACCACTATAATATTAAGTAGTGGCCGTTGTAATATTAAGTAGTGACCGTTGTAATATTAAGAAGTAGTGACCGTTGTAATGTTAAGTAGTGACCATTGTAATATTAAGAAGTAGTGACCGTTGTAATATTAAGTAGTGACCGTTGTAATGTTAAGTAGTGACCGTTGTAATATTAAGTAGTGGCCGTTGTAATATTAAGTAGTGGCCGTTGTAATATTAAATTATATTAAAATATAACTTTTGTATATATTACATTAGTAGCTGTTAACGGGGGGGGGGGGGAGGAGGGATTATTGGGAACAGTTTCCATTGATTATAATTCACGGACCACCTTAGGTGTCGCCTTTTTGCTGCTTGTCACTTATAGAAATAAAATGCTAATGTTGCAATTTTTAGGTTGAAGATAGGTATAAAATTTACCCAGGACTATAGTGAGATGCAATCTTATTCCTAAGGGTTTCGGTACTGTCATTATTCTGATATCATATATGCTAGAACTCAGACACTTTTGAGTGGTGCCAGAACGGTGACACCGGATAGTGACAGATGATCCGATGCACACATTCAATTTTTTTCCGATGCAATTTTTCAACACGGAGATTGTTGATATAATGGTGTGTTTACTATGAAACTTTTTTGCAGATCAATTTTGCAGTTAGGTGTAATCATCATTTTAGACGCTAAAAATTATTGAAATCCACTGCGTTGCATGCCAATGTTCTATTTTACTTCGGTTTGAGAAACAAAAGGAGACTCTTATTTACTGCTCACTCTTATTTGATGTTGGATGAGGAAATAGGAAGTGCTTGGTGATTGGACTTTTAAATAAATTGAACGAAAAACAGTATTCGGATTCCCTTTTTGGGGGGATGAGAATGAATTAGGTGAAATGAATGATAAAATTTATTTGCAGATTGTAGGTAGGCTTTCTTTCAGGCTTCATGCGGGAAACTTAGATGAGGGATTGCATTCGTCGTGGTGTAAATCAAGAGTTATCATTTTTCAACAGAAAGAATGCACATTAAAATTAAGCGAATGTGAAACCGTTTAAAACTTTTGTATTTCAAGCATAAATCTGCAGACTTTTCTTCCTCATCCATTTTTTTGTCATTGTTGAGACCGGATTACAGCCGCACGATTCGATGCACCTTTTTTTCTTTTTTTCTAAGGGGACCTTATATATTAGTCCGATTTAAGAAGGGAAACCAGTCAATCGATTGCTGATGGAAGGGCCGATTCGCGGGAAGCAATGAAGGAATTGCGCAAATCGAACAAGTGATCAACGCAATGCAATATTATCGCCGATACGGACATTCCAATTGCGTCATTTCATCTTTATATTCAGGTGAGTGATTCAACTTATATCGATCTAGCATTATTGCTAAGCTTTTTATTGTTTTCGTTAATCGCCTGCACCCTCTCCACCCACTGATTTTTCAGGTAGGATTGGTCCTTATTACAGTCCGTTCATTTCCTTGTGGATAATTCACAAACTTTATTTAGCTTGCTTCCTTTTGCTGTTTGAAAACCTCGATGAAGCTCTTTTTTCTGAAGACCCTCCCTCTTCCCCCTTCCTCCCTCTTCCTCCCCCTCTGCTTCTCTCTCGGTTGCAATGAACAGCGGTTGGCATTGAATTTTCTAGCTGCATTTGAGCGTTGTGCACTTGCAAAGGGGAATATATATAACAAGTTCTACCTGCTGTTGGACCGATTAAATATTAGGAGCACATTGGAGATCCCAACTCGATTATGTAATTTCCATTCAATTCTCGTATAATGATGGTTTGCATGCTATGAATGGTCGCCTTTATTAGTAACTCGTGAAGGGGCCCTTTGAATATTAACTTAGAAACGCCGTTTTATGATATCTTCGTCTATAATTTTTCTTTAATGAAGTTCAAATGAATTCATAGGTGGGAATCTTTTCACTAAGCAGACTCTTAATGAGATTTTGTCAGTGCTTTCATCCATAATGGGAAAGGGAGGTTTTCATTTACAAATCGAATGTGAGGGAGAGGATGTGAAGGAGTGAGATGAAGGCCTAAATAAATTTGTCGTCATGCTAGATTCGTCAACTAAGCTCTCTCTTTATTTGCTGAAGATTGCTGATCAGAGGGCTGTTTGCATAATCTCTATGAATCGTGTTCTGTCATGTTATTGTATATTTCTAAAATGCAACCGATACATGGAATCTTATGTGAGGGCCGTCTGGGATGGATCTGTTTAGTGAACGACTTGCAAACGTGTCGCGCTACGATGGCGGTGACTGAGAATACGCACAGTAGAGGGAAATCCCATCATTTTTGGCCAGGTTCTATTTGTCTATATTCTTTTTTGCTTCATTATAAGGATAAGATATGCACCGAAGAGGGGAGAGAGTGGGAGGAATTCGTGAAGAGCGATGAGAGAGGGGTGGGCAGCAGTACAAAAAAGCTGGCCAAACATATCGTGTGTTATTGCTGCCAGTCCTTCCGGAAATTTCGACCGATTCAATAAATATTTTCGCGGGATTTTATGCTACCGAGGGCTAATGAATTTGCAAAATGGTGGAGTCACTTATCTCAGATAAGTCTGTAATTTAGCCGAAGCATTATATAAACCTAATGGTTTAACTAGCATCCTGCTGGACGTATCGAAACTACGACGCGTTGACTTGCGAGAGCTGGAGCGACGAAGCGACAGAAAAGGACGTCGTAGAGAGATGTGCGACGAGGAGGTAGTCGTTTCGGAGAGTGAAATCGATGTGGGAAACGGATTCATCGAATCCGATGGCCATGATTTGGGCAATGCGACCGTCAAATGGATCAGAAGGTGAGCAGTATTCTTTCAAACTGAATTGCTCTTCCTTTGGTCTTTATGAGATATAACATTTTTTGAATGAGTATTTTTTCTAGAAAAAAAAATACATTGTTTTAGTTTTAACGAGGGTTTTTCTTCGTTAGTTTTTTGGGTAATTTTTGGGTAAAAATATTTATTTTTATGATTGAATTTTGGGAATTTGAATGAGATAGATTCAGTTGGGTAAATGTTGGTTAGTTGAGATTTATTGGGTATTTCTAGGTTTTTTTTAGCTTTGTTTTATAATAATTGGGATAGTTGCAGAGGGGCTATGAATACTGTTTTAACTAATCGTTTAGGTGATTTTTTTCTTTTTGTTTTTTTTCAAGAGCTGTTTTTAGTGAGTATTATTTTTTGAGGTTGTCTATGTTTTGTTGAGTGTCGTCTTTGATACTTTTGTTGGGTTCTTTTACTAAGAGGGCCCAGTTTACTTTTAGGGGGTGGTTGCCTAAGGCTATAAGGGCTCCTACGCCTATTAGTTCTCCTGTGCATAGAAGGACTGGTTACGGCTGGTTTGGTTTTAGTTATGAATTTTTCTGAAATTGTTTTTAATAAAGATGTGATTATGATTGTTGTGATTGTTGGTATTTTTACTGTTTTTTTCTAGTATGGCGGCTTTTGTAGAGGAGGATTTAAAGAAGGTTGTGGCTTTGAGTACCCTTTCTCAAATGGGGTTTTCTATACTAACGGTGGGTATTGGTTTGAGTTTTGTTTCTTTTATTCATTTGTTAAGTCATGCTCTTTTTAAGAGTTGTCTTTTTATGCAGGTGGGGTATTTAATTCACTGTTCTTTGGGTCAGCAAGATGGTCGTAATTATAGTAATTTGGGTAATTTGCCCTCTTTTATTCAGTGTGGCTTGGTGTTTTCTAGCGGCGCTGTTAGAAAGGATTATATTTTGGAGTTTTTTTTTCTAATTTTTTTATGAGTATTTTTGCTTGTATATTTTTTTTCTGTTTTTTAAACTTTTGGTTACAGGTATCGTTTGTGGAAATGTTTTTTTATGAGTTTTAGTCGTTCTGTTTTTCATTTTAGTAATGGAGTTGTTATAAACTTTTTGAGTTTGTTGTTAATTTTGTTTTCTATTTTTTTTTTATTTGATGAATAAATTTTAATTTGTTGTGTATTCCTAGTCTTTTTTTATATGTTGACTTTTTTGCTCCTTTGTTTTTTGTTATTATGATGATTATGGTGGTTTTTTTGTGTTAAATTGTTGTTGAAGGAGTTTGTATATAAGTTTTTGGTTGATTTCTTCGCCAAGGATTGAGTGTATGGTTTAAAAAATTATAAGTTTTTTGATTTATTTTTGGGTGGTGTAAATTCTGCTGGTGTAACCTTTTTTTCTTTTACTGGTTTTTGGGGTAACAGTTATATGAAGAGGTTGTATTTTAATTCTGTTGTGGTTGTTTTAGTTTTATTTTTTTTTTTTTTTTAGTTTGGGGTTGTATTTTAAGTTTAAAATATGCGCTTTGCAAGCGCATGATCTGGGCTCTACAGTAGGTAGTTTATTATTAAAATATAGTATTTGGGTTACTATGAATTTTTACTGATAAACTTTTAGTTTAATTTAGAATTCCTCGCTTACAATGAGAAGGTTGTTAAGTTTTTTGTTGGATAGGTTTTTCTTTTTGGCTACTGTTAGTTGTGTTTTAAGTAATATTAATATTGACCCTATAAAAAGCAGTTTTTTTTTTTTAAATTTTTTCTTTTTTAATGATTATGCCTTTGATCTCTTTTTTTTTACATGTTTGGTTTTCTTATTTTATTTGTTTGTTGTTTTTGAGTGGTATTTTTGTGATTTTGGTTTATTTTTCTAGTTTGTCTAAGATTAATTATGTTACAACTCCTTTTTATTTTGTAGGGGTGGGGGGGGGGGGTTGTCTGTGTTTTTTTAATCCTTTTTTATGTAGTAGTGGATGCTGTTACTGTTAATAATTTTTATTATAGTGTTTATTGGGTATTGTTGGTTTGGGTTATTTTTGTTCTAATTTTTTTATAAATTTTACGGGGTATTTCTTAAGTTTTTCAGGTGCTTTGCGTAAAGTTTAGTGATTATTTTTATTTTTATTAGATTTTTATCATTATTTAAGTGGCAACGTTTAATGTTTATTTTAATTTCATTAGAGTTTATTGTTATGAGGTTGTTTATTTTGTTTTCTAGTAGTTTGAAGGAGATGATGTTTTTTACTTTATATGTTTTAGTGTTATTTCAAGTGTTTTAGGTATAGTAGTAATGGTTGGTAATGTTAAGTTTTATGGGAGGGATTTGTGTTTGTTTTAAACAGATTTAAGTTAAGTTTAAACTCTTGGTTTTCAAAACCAAAAATTTTGTTCTGTAGAGATTATAGTATAATTGCTTGTATATTTCTGTTTCGAAGAAAAGGTTTTTATCTTATTTTAAGTTTTACTTATAAGGATTTAAAATTTGACTATAGTTTTAAGTAGTGTTATAATGATGTTATCTGTTTTGGATTCATTGAGTAGGCAATAGGTTTTTACGTTGGCATTTTGTCATTTGTATAAATTTTGTTCCAGAATAATCGGCTAGACTTTGTAAACTTGGACTCTCATTGATATTAGTTTGGGCCTTTGCTCTTGTCTTGTTTTTTAGGGTGAAATCAGAAATTTTTGTTATTAGTGCCCTAATGTTTAAGATTTGACGAATAAGTCAGATTAGTACCTGATTAAACAAAAATTAAAAGAGCAGGAGTAAAGTTGTATTTAAACTGTAAAAGTATTGGCAGGTCCTTAAATTATCTTTGGAGGTTGAGTAGTAATTGAGAGCCCTCATTAACAACTTTTACCGTGGGCGCATGTATGATCGTTTATTTTATTCTTAAGGAGTGTAATTTTAGATGAATTTGTTTTTGTTAAAATAGATAAATATTTGGTTTATGTAAAAGATTTAATCTGACCTACAATGTACTATTTTGTGGATACTTTATTAGCAAGAAGTTGAAAATGTAAAAGACAGTAAGTTCTTTTTTATGTGGATCTGAAGTTTATTTAAGGACAGTACAAATCATCCATCAGTTGCCTATAGGGGAGTAAGTTGTAGTAAAGTAGAGTTAGGGGAACCTGTCTCTAGTAGATGGTAAGGATTTAGTTTTATTAAACTAGTTGTTTGCGTTTTGAAAACGCAATTAGGGCTTTGGCCCATAGTTTTTCTTGCTGAAAAGGAGGGGGGGGGGGCTAACGAGAATTTTTTTTAGAGTATCCTACGTTTTATTTATTTTTTTTTTTTTCATAATTTAGGGTATTTCCATTAAAAAAATTCTCGAGCTTTCGTTGAAAAAAAAACGAAAATTTGGGGTGGTAAGAGTCTTGGTTGTTTTCTATTTCTAGATTTTATGTAAGCAAAGTTTGGTATAACGTGTGGTATATAATAGTTAAATATGTAATTACATATATGGATTGGATATGTGTGTACGTATATATGTTCACAAACATATATATAGTTATATATATGTATGTGTATATATATCTATTAATGCATACATACATAAAATTATGTACATATGGATATAAATATGTGTACATGTATATATAATTTTATATATACATGTATATTATATTTTAAGATTAATTTTACATTATTATATATAATTGCATATAATTAATGTACTTTTATACTTATTTTATAAATAAGTATATGGTATGAGATATAATTCGGAATATAAAAATGTAGAATTATATCTCGTACCATATACTGATTAGTTATACAAGTTATGTAAAATATATAAGTATTTTACATAATTTGTATAATTTATAAATACTAATATTAGTATTTTTAACTAATTTTTAAAACATCAAGCATATAATTATTTAGTAATAAAATAATTATATGCGTGATACTAATCGTATAAATTATGATCTTATGAGTAAGATCATAATTTATACGCTTTATATATATATATATATATATATATATATATATATATATATATATATATATATATATATATATATATATATATATATATATATATATATATATATATATATATATATATAATTGATTAAAAAGCTTTCTTCTGAAAGGCTCCCCTTATATATATTATATTGTAACCTTATTTATGATTAGTTATGTTTATATAAGAAGTAAGGGTTAGTTTAATATTTAGAATTGTTGACTGTTGATCAACGGGTTTACTCTAAGTGTATATTGTTTTAAGTTTTGAAAGATTAGTTTTACCTTAAAATATTAGATTGTAAATCTAAAGATGTTTCTTTTATTGGTTTTGATGTTGATTCAGGTTGTGTTGATTATAATTTTTGTTGTACAGGCTATTGCTTTTGTTACTTTGTATGAGCGTCATCTTCGGGGGGGGGGGAGGGAGTCAGCAGCGCATTGGTCCAATAAAGTTAGTTTTATGGGTGTTTTGCAGGCTATTTTTGATGGTGTTAAACTTTTGAAGAAGGAGCAGATAACTCCTTTGAATTCTTCTGAGATTTCTTTTATTTTGGTTCCGGTGGTGTTTTTTATTGTTATATATTTAGAATGGTTTGTTTTACCTTTGTTTATGATTTTATGACTTTTGAGTATTCGGTTCTTTTTTTTAATGTTTGATTGGGTTTTCTGTGTATACTACTTTGGTTAGTGGTATGGTGAGAAAGTCTAATTATTGTATGGTAGGGGCTATTCGTGCTAGAAGCCAGAGAGTTTCTTATGAGATTGCTTTTTCTTTGTATTTGTTGGTTGTTATTGTGCATGTTAATATGTTTTGTTTTTGCAGTTTTTTTAATTTGAGTTTGTTTGTTATTTATTTCCTTTTCTTTTTATAGTGTTGGCTGAGCTGAATCGGGCACCGTTTGATTTTGTTGAAGGTGAGAGAGAGCTGGTTAGGGGTTATAATTGCGGAGTATTCGAGGGTAGCTTTTGTTTTACTGTTTTTGGGGGAGTACGGGGCTTTGTTGTTTTTTAGGACTTTGACGTCTGTGTTGTTTTTTGGTTTTAGGTATTTAGTTGTTTATTGTATCTTTACTGCTCTGGTATTTATCCGCATTACGTATCCTCGTTTTCGTTGTGATTTGATGATGTATTTTTTTTTTATATAAGTTGTTGCCGGTGTCTTTGATTTTTTTGGGTTATTTTGTTATTGTTCTTTTTTAATTGTGGTAGGGAGTGTGTATTTTTTAGATATTTTTATGTTTATTTATGTTCTTCAATTTCTTTTTTACTTTAAGGAGAGTATGCTGGGGGTTTTGGTTAGTAAATTTTTGGGGTCTTTAGTGGTTGTTTTTAGTTATACTGGTGAATTGCCTTTGAGTTCGGTGATTTCTGTTTTTACTTTTTTGGTGTTGTCGACGTGTTGTTTTGGGGGTTATTTTATGTGTTCTTTTTGTCCTTGTCGTATGATTGAATTTACTTTTGTTTATGCTGTGGTGGCTTGTTTGAGGACTTTTCTTACTTTTATTACGGGAGAGAAATTTTCTGTTTATATTACTAAGGCTGGTGATGGATTTTTAAAGACTTTTAGGATGTTGTTAGTGGAGGTGGTTAGGGAAGTTTCTCGTCCGTTGGCCTTGACCGTGCGTTTGACCGTTAATGTTTTAGTGGGTCATGTGAATAGGATGATGTTGTATCATTTATTGGAATTGTATTTAGGTATTTTTTATGTTTGGGTTGTAGTTTGTGCTACTATGATGGAGTGTTTTGTCTTTTTTATTCAGAGCTATATTTTTTCTCGTTTGATTTATTTATATTTGAATGAGTAGTGGTGAGGGGGTGTTAACTTAAGTTTAAAGTGTTAGATTTTTAATCTGGAAATGGCAATTTAGGATATCAATGTCACGATATATTTGACGAAGGTTGCAATTTATAGGATCGTATCTGAATTCAATAGTTTTCAGTTTTGGAACGTTACCGATGTGAAGGGAATTCTGGATTGTTTCGAAGTGGAAGAGGCGGACCTCGTCAACAAGCAGGTACCGTTCATTGCATTTTAGTGCGGCATATCAAAATTGAGGGTACTGTCGTGCGAATCAATGATATTCTCTGTGTCGTTGTTTACTGTCTGTTTACTCATTAGAGTGCAAAGGAGTTCTTTTGCATTGAAGTACGATTCATTATAAATCGTCATCGATAAGCTTTACTGTCATAGTAGAAAACTGAGTTCGGCGAGTGGAACTCAGTTTTCTACTACGACAACGAGCCTCTGTTTTTTCCTCTTATACCTCTCTTTCCTTTAATTACAACTTAATTAAATGAAAATATCGCTTCTAAAGCAATGATAGAAATCTTATTCGTTTGCATTAATTTTTAATGGTGTTGATTATAGGTGCAAGTATTTCTCAAGGAGAGACTCCTTTTCTACTTCGGCCATAATTACTGCATGGAACGAGTTGCGTTCCAATACTATAGTATTCCAATATCATAACTTTGCAAAAGTTGTTAGTCCATCGCAGTTTTATGCGAACATCTTGCAGCATAATATTAAAAGCTATGTAAAACTAAATGTTTTTCAACATTCTACCTCCCGTGCTCGACACTGGGGCTTCCTCTTCGAATTTCGTTTGCCCATATGGGAGGTTTTCCCAGCCCTGTTCAAGGGCGAAAGGCTTTTTTCCAGCGAGGAATATGGTCCATTTCTTCGCATAGCGAAGAAACTCCCTTTTGAGGTCCTCTACGCATGCGATCCTTCTGCGCAAGAATTGATCGCGAGTGACGGCGATCAATATAATCTCACGAGATGATTGCGTGCACGCGTCCGCTGTTATCAGTGATATACAGTTAAGAGTTGATGCGGACTATTGGAGCTGAAGCTCGTTGTGCAGTTCCATACGATGTTAAGCTCTGTTTAAATGTAATGCTGTGTACACGTAAATGCCCCTCATTACTTACAGCTAAATTCGCCACCAATTTTCGATAATTTTAAGGAAGAAATGTCATTTCCCAAAAATTTTATGAGAAAGGTTTGTTGAGGGGGGAGGGGGTATCTCCATGTTGATTAGCTTGAACGGGCGCGGTTGGTGCGAAGGAGAGGCCGGTAGCCCAAGGGGAACGGTCTCTACATGAGTATCACTGAGCAAGAACGCTTGCCGTCGTGAGTGATCGCAGTATTATTGATCTTGACTAAGTGATCGCAGTATTACTGATCTTGACTATGATGTATAACGTTATATGGGCGCCAACATGGCAATAGGCACGCATATATAAGCGCTGCCTTCTGCAGCAATGCTCAGTGTTATTCGTGTTGAGGCGGGGTTCGGTAGAACAGAGAAGATGTGCTAAGAGGGATGGTGCCTTCGCTGTGAAGTTGAGTGGGTTTCGCGTCGTTCAGTTATTGTGGTTTGTTAGCGTGAAGGATGTGGTGGGAAGTGTGTTGCTACCCTGTGTAGCGGATCCACACTATTGGATTTGATATATTGGTATATGAAGTGGTCGCGGTTTTTTAACCAAAGTAGGATATAGTGAATGATTGTTGGCCACATACTTTAAGGTGTATGTAAGAATCTGTGAACGAGTGGTTTATACCGATCGTTCTTTAGATGTTTTATTTGGTTTCGATCGGTTGGCGGAATAGGGGACGTTTATGGGTTCTTTTAAGAAAGGTTTTTTTAGGCATATGAATGCATTAATTTTTTTCGACCAAACAGTTAGGTATTTAACCACGGGATCAGATGTGTTTGTGCCAAAAGTATGAACTTTCTTGAATGCAGTGGAAAATCCTTTAAGTGAAAATTGTTCCTTAAATTTCTCGATTACTAGTCGTAGTCAGGTTTTTTTAGTTTCTGCATTAATAACCGAAAAATGCATTCGTATGTTATTATTTGCAATAACAGTATAGCGTAAATGGTTGATTCACTTTTAAGGGCGTTCGTAACCGCCAAAGACAGCGTAGAGGTGTTGGACGAGGCCTATGTGAAGGATTAACCGCGACTATATGCAAACTCGACTATACAACTGTCAGTGGTGTTACAATGTGGAAGCGTTTTCACGATGGTTAAGTGCGGTTATGTGGTGACGATCACTTCGGCGGTCACCGTCAGCCAATATGAGGTTAGGTGTGATTGTTTTCTTGTTCACAACATATATATGTTTTCAGTTGATGTGGATGAAAAGCAAGTGAATAATGGACAAATGCTTGCAAGTGATTATTCATTAAGGCCTGGCAAAGACTTACCGTGCTCGAATAAATCTTGTCAAGTTCGCCATCATTTAGGTCTTTTTTGACCGAGGTTGAAACAGCTGTCGGTGTTTGGTAACAGAATTGAAGTCATGCAAGGCATACATAAATGCCATCTACGAAATATTATTGAGTGAAGTTTCCATTACGTTTGGAGAGTATGAAAGCAGTTGGCAAAGAGAGTGGCTAGATGATGATTTTATGGCACTTCGATTCCATCGTGAAGTATATCTTTCGTTAGGACGATATTTCAGTCGTTTGTAATACGATATTTCAATCGCTTATAGTACGATATTTCAGTCGTTTATAGTGCAATATTTCAGTCGTTTATACTACGATATTTCAGTCGACAGTTGAAGCTGCTATAAACGACAATCGACAAAAGCGATCAAGCGAGGTGGCAACAAGGTGCTAGCTGTTACAAGCTGTTAAGGTTTGTTAAAGTTTTTTCAAAAGTGATCGGTTAATGTTTTGCGTTCTCTATTTTGAGACAATTTTTTGTAAAATTTGGCTTGAAGGCTTTCTCTGATTGAACATTATTGACATTTCCTCTTTATTAAAACTTCTGATTGCATTAACTGTTCTCTCGTTTTCATATGGAATTCTTTTATTTAATGATGTTGAGTCAATTATTACTTAGAGTGTTGATGAACAGTTTATTTCTAAAGGAATAATAGTGCATCCTAAAAGTATTCTTAAGGACCTACTACGTTCAGAATTGAATGTTTGAGTGTTACGGCCAGCCTGTTCCTTCGTAAGATTTATTTCAGTCTCTGTCTCTCTATCTTACCTTCTCTTTCCTCTCCATTTCTCTGTTCGACAAAGAACTAGTACCTGGATGAAAACTGTGAGAACTACTGGAATGGCGACTAAGCGTAGTTCTTTGCATTGGTTGTTACCTTGAGGTCCGTATGGGTTGCTTATTAGCCTCAGTCTTTACTATAATTTAGTTTTGAAATGTGATTAATGGAGCCGATGCAGCTAATAATCTGATATTGGGTTTAATATGTGAACGATTTGATACTTTTTTTGCAGAAAAAAGTTCTTCACAACCGGTGTCACGAGCAGTGTTTTATGCGATACGTGCAACCGAGGATGAGCTCAAAAATGAAAAGAGGGTCATTTTTCGTTTTCGGATGGAACACGAAAAGAATCATCGATCGGTGAGTTATTGATGCAAAACAAATTTTCGGAATCTGATCGTTGGATTGAAATATCTAAGCGATTGTTTTAGGTTGAAAAATCCGAGTTGGAATTGGTACATTTTTTTGTGTTACGTTTTACATTGTGTAAAGTTGCATGACTTCACACCATTACGACATCGCATTTTGGGTTAGCTAAAGTTCTTTCGTCTCATATAAGGGCGTCCTCATAAAATGGAATTCCTGATCTAGCTGTTAAGGGAAGATTTTACAAACCTTGAGTCGCTGTGAAAATATTGTGCAAGGCAAAGTTTTTTATGAAGCGTCGTCAGCATTTCAACAGAACTATCCCTTCGAGTGGCTTATATTTTGTACTGAAGGTAATATAGTATTTGCAGAAATGCTGAAGTTGGAAGCTGTCTTCGTTTAGCGGAGAGCGGATGTGTGCGCCCCTTTATTTGCGAGATTTTCGAGTGGAATCGTTTGTGGCTATCTAGATGGCGAGGCGCTAACATTGACGCATGCCCGTGACCATGTAAGCTTTTCCAGAATTTTTGTTTACCATATTTTCCTTCATATGAAATCTGTAAAATGTGCTCATAGTGGACGGGAGGGAGTAGTTAAACCGCCTTCCTCAGCGTCAGCACCTCTTCGAACAGGATAGTAATTGCCTATAGAATGGCCAGCAAATTGTCTAGGCAAATCTTGTCATGTGAGAATGAATTTTCTCTGTGAATTTCACTGTCAATGTGATTGCAACATTCAGGTGTAGAACGCGGAATTATTTGCAACCGGCTGAATGCATCACTTGAATTTGACTTTTCAAATCATTTACGAATTTCTAGTAAATAATTGGACTTATTAAATTCTTTTATGACTGTTACGAATAAGTCGAACCGTATGTGATAGTGTCATATGAGGAAAACTGGAATTGCTAATTGCTGATTGCTTAAGTCTGAAGGAAGAAAAGATTCTTCTTAAATGACGCTTTTTTATGAATCTTAGCGGAGGTGTTCTTATTCTGCCGATGATTCAGTATGCCCGTCATGGATAATTATTGGTCCCTTGAAAGGGGATGGTGTCTTCCATTTCTCGGGTTGGAGCCCTCCGCCATGAAGAAAACGTTTTAGCAACGCTCATTATCTCTCTACATTTCCATTACTTCCGGCAACAGACAAAAGCTTTCTGCCGTGCCGTCTTCATTGGCTAAAATGTCATATCTTATTCTATTGCTACTTAGAATGTAAGGTGCAGACAAAGCACTTTAATGAAACCATCTTTTCCAAGAAGCAGCTTCAAATTAGTTTCATCCAGTTCCAAGGAATTGGTGAGTGGTCGGGGTGGAGGTGGGTGGAGAAAAAACATTTTCCGCGGTGATGCTGAGGGGTGAGGAAGGAGCCTTCCTGGGAACGGGCTGTCTTCGCTTTCCTTCAGTTGTCTTGTAATCGCGTTTAATGACCCTCTGCAGTAATTCTTTTTATATCCCGAAGTGTGTGGGAAGATCTACGAAATCGGCAGCTTAGGTGGTCAATAGACTATGTGGCCGTTCATATAAATAGCCGGTTCGTAGCTGCTATACTACCTCGTCCCGTTGATAAAGGAAACCGTATTAGGATCATTGCTTACCTGTATATGTGCATCCATCTTACGTTTTAGATTTTATGTAAAAAGATTCAGCAGTCAGCTGCTGAAACGATCGGAACGGTGAATGAACGCGGAGACGTGTTTGTCTTTCATCCTCTTTTTTTTTTTTTTTTTTTTTTTTTTTTTTGTTCTTACGAAATCGGTTGAGTTGCAGGTTGAGCGGTTGTGTGAAGATTATATATGTAGCGAAATCATCTTGTTCCTTTTCTTTTGGCTGCAGACCCAGTTTTCGACAACTGTTTAGCTTTTCACAGTTCCTTTTTTTTGTTTATGGCTTTCTTCCATCTTCGACCACAACGATTTCTTGCTTTTTTCGACATGGGTGAGGCGGTGGACATAAATAAACTTCGACTGGTACTCACTCAGTAGCTAATCTAAGCACTGTCGAGGGGCTGGATAACTCGAAAATACCCGCTGTGATTGGTATTGTGAGTTACAAGTTTATATCGCGTTGTCTTGTGCCATGCACCTTTCATGAAAGAGGGGAAATTGCATGTTTGTCTGTGAGCAAACTTCGCTGTTGTGCTACCGGTATCAATTCTGAATTATATGCGAGCATTGGGAGCTTAGAAGTGCATTGCCTTAGCGCCGTATTCGTTGGATGGTTTGGCTGAGACATGATATTTTAGTTTTCAAAATCTCGGCTTCATTTCCAGGGATGGTTAGCCAACTGAGGTGCCACTGAAAAGCTCTTCTGATCGTATTTTCTGAGAGAATTAACGAAATGATTAGTGCAATTCGATTATGGAAGACTGCCAGTCAAAGGAAGGGTTTGTGTAGCAATATGAAAATTCATTCAAAGAAAGAACCGAGACTCTGTCAGCGGCTTGGATTTTGCAGTAAATCAGGATGGAATTTTTTCAGTAACCTATTAAAGGATGCAGGTTGGAGTTATGTGTGCTTTAATTAGATTTTCATGTTATGTTGAGGCCTGATCTGCAAAAGAAGAAATGCTTTAGGGTCTTGTATGTCCATTCAACGTGGGAGTAGTTTTTCATCGTTTCTCTCGTTGGGTGATTTGCAATCCATATATCCGGCCCTTGCTTTCTGATTTCCTAAAAAAATTTTTTTTTGGATTATATTTACAATTAACCACTTAACAGGTTGCCAGAGAAAGATCAATTTTTAAATGTGGTTACGCCTTTTTATTTTGTGAGCGAGGTTTTATCTGTATTTTATTATCCTTTTTTTAAGGAGTGATGGATACTATTGCTGTTAATAATTTTTATTATAATGTTTATTGTTTGATATTTGTTTGAGTTATTTTTGTTTTAATTTTTTAAAATGAATTTTGAGAGGTGTTTTTTGACTTTTTCGGTTTCTCTGAGTAAGGTACAGTGATTATTCTTGTTTTATTTGATCTTTTTTAGGTGGTAACGTTTAATATTTATTTTAATTTCGTTGGAGTTTATTGCTACAAGGTTATTTATTTTGTTTTCTAGTAATTTAAGTGAGATGTTTTTTTTTTCATTTTATGTTTTTATTTTATGTGTTTTAGTGTTATTTCTAGCGTTTTAGGTGTAGTATTTATAGTTGGTAATGTTGAGTTTATGGATGAGATTTGTGTTTGTTTTAACCAGGTTTAAGTTAAGTTTAGGCTATTGGTCTCTTCAAAAACAAAAATTTTGTTCTATAGAGATGTCAGTATAATTTTTTGTATATTTGTCTTTCGAAGAGGTCTTTTATCCTGTTTAAGGTCTATTTATAAGTTATACTTATAAGGGTATAAAACTTGACTATAGTTTTAGGTAGTGTTGTAATGATGTGTTATCTGCCTTGGATTCATTAAGGAGGCTATAAGTTTTTCCGTTGGCATTTTGTCGTTTGTATAAATTTTGTTCCAGAATAATCGACTAGACTTTATAAACTTGAACACTAATTGGCGTTGGTTTAGGGTTTTATTTTTTATCTTGTTTTTTAGGATGAAATCGGAAATTTTTATTAATAATGCCTCAACCTTTAAGATTTGGTGAATAAGTCAGATTAATACCTGATTAAACAATAATTAAAAGAGCAGGAGTAAAGTTGTGTTTAAACTGTAAGAGTATTGGCAGGTTTTTAAATTATCTTTTGAGATTGAGTAGTAATTGAGAGCCCTCATTGATAGCTTCTACTATAGGCACATGTATGATCGTTTATTTTATTCTTAAGAATTGTAATTTTAGATGAGTCGTTTTCTGTTAAAATAAAAATAGGTATTTGGTGTACGTAAAAGATTTTAATTTGACCTGCAATATACTATTTTATGAATATTCTTTAAGTAGGGAATTGTAGATATTTTTATATCTACAATTTCTTTTCTTGGGGCTGAAGTTTATTTAAAAACGTTACAAATCATCCATCACTTATCTCTAGAGGAGTAAGCTCCCTCCTCCGGTTCTGTCTTGTAGATATAGTTCGCTAAGTTGATACGAAACAGCAAAAGAGGTGATTTTTGTTCACCAGACAGAACTTATTCTTAACTCATTGAGAATGAAAGGATTTTATTGGACACTGGTGCCTGCCAGTAGTTTACGGGAGGCCCATCTCCTCCACCCCCCCCTATCTCCATCTCACCCCAACGCCTTCCTTCTCCCTTTCTTCGTTGCCTACTGGCAGGCATTATTCCTTAAAATTACAAGCTGTATGCTGTGGTTTGCAGGACGTAAATGACAACGCGACAAGATGTCCGCAGATGCGCACCTTCTCGATTACGGAAGAAGAGCCTCCGTACAGCATTGTCGGAGTGCCGAATTCGATCGACGGAGACGCCGGCCTCAACGGAACTGAACGGATGCAATGGTGATTTCAGACTTTGGCGTGGTAAGCGTTACCTAATGTTTAATTGCTCCACCTATTGAACACGAAAGTCAAAGATAGAGGGAGTCAAATGTTGTGACGTATCTAAATTCAAGATGGTCATTGATTACATAATCTTTTTATCATGATATATATATATATATATATATATATATATATATATATATATATATATATATATATATATATATATATATATATATATATATATTGTTTTATTAATTTATTTTACTGAGAGGCTCTTCTCCTTCTTTTTCTTTCTCAGTCGGTGTTCAGTCTGTTCACAACCTTTTTTATTGTATGTACGTGCAGAGAGTTTTGACGATAGCAGTGGATATTGTTTGCTTTTATGTTTTTTCTCTATATGTGAGTAGCAGATGGGAAACCTTTTTGGATAAAATAACGATACCATTCGAAAATCGACTAGACTCTCCGATGATCGATCTAGTATGACATAATCGAGGTTGAATAAGAGGGCTTTTGAGATAGGGTTAAGCAGAGTAAGAGGAGAAACTTTCGAATAGAATATTAAAATAACCAGTCTTGACTATATTAATTATTAAATATTCCCATTGTGCTATGTTTTTTACTTATTTTCTTTTTTATTGTTTTCTATTTTATTTTAATATTCCTTTAATTGTTATTTAGGATGCTGATGTAGCGCCTTTGCATATTGACATATAATTATGCCCTTCCCCTCCTCGAAGAAGTATAACCATAACTTCATTTCGAAAGGAGTTGGGGATTTTTTACTGCCCTATTGTCGTCTTTGAAGAGCGGAAAGTGCGTTTTCCAATTAAATAGAATCAACCAATTTCACAGTGAAGAACTTAGAGGATGAATCTTTTTCATCGAAATCTCCACTTCATAAATGGGAGAGAGGTGATTTTCATTTCCCATCCACCCATTTCCTTCATATTCTGTCTCGGTTCCCTTATATTTCATGTTGCTAAAAGTTGTCTTTTTCTTTCGATTTTATCATCGCATTTTTTTATCGCACATTCCAATTTTCTGTAAGGGAAGTGTTTCACTTGTTTGTGAACGTTCAATTTTATTTTATGTACTAATCAATTAACTCATATAGATGACGTCATATTTGTCTGTTGTGAATGTTCGTTTATTGGTGCTCACTTCTTCGTGATAAACAAATATGGTATAAAATGTATTCACGACTCACGACTAAAATCACTTAACACATAAGAATCGGAGTTACTAATACCTAGCAAGTATCGTTCAAGAAAAAATCTCGATTTATACCGCATGAGACATGAATTTATTTATTTTTTTTATGGGCTTAAGAGTGTTATCTTTCGTAATCGTTAATTCTTTTAGAATGCAATTTTCACCTTCTCTCAAATATGCAAATTTAAAATTTTTTTGCGAGAGTATTCTTCAAAAAATATTAGATAAAAATGGAATATTTTCAGGTTACTAGTATGTAAGTCTATTTAAAGCTGATGGAGTTTGGAAGGGAAAAGGGAGGGAAGGAAGTATTGTGACATGAATTTTCATTTAGTGGTCAAAAGAGGGGCATAATGCATGTCCCGTAGAAGAGTGTTGTTGAATGTGTGCGTTAAAACGTGGCCGTTTCTATCGATGCAGTATACACTACGCGTGCGTGTGTAACCCATAAATGGCGGCTACCCATTTCGTATCCCCCTCCCCAATTTTTCGAGAACACTCAATTTTTATTTGTGTTTCCCACTCATAAATAATCTCGTATTACCTATTTTAGGCCTCTGTTACCGTAATTTTGACCTTTAATAGTGCGAATATTGATGGAGATCGCTGAATGGTTGGATACCATGAGAGTACTGTGGGGTCACGCCCGCTTTTTCTCTTATGGTATTTGAGGCACGTCGTTTGTAAATCTTTGGGATCCTTTCACTGATTTTTTAAATCTCTGTAAATATTTTCGCCATTTTTCAATATTTATTATGCAGATGTGACTATCTCCTGGCAGTGTTAATTCAACAGCTGCTCGAGCTAGGAATTATGCGATTTGGTAGGCGTGAACTGTTTCGTATGACTCCTTGTCCTATTTATATATGACATGAAATACTGCTTGTCTGGGTGAGCGAACTTCAAAGGCATTTGTGGTGGCAGATCAACGATGCGTCTCTCCAGTTGTTTTGAAACTCCTTACCTTTTACATTGGCTCATTTGCGCTATCGTTTTCTCTTTCACATTCATTTTCTTGCGCTTATCATCAGTGCCATTTGCGCCACGAGTGGTAGAGCGAGTGATAAATACATCACTTGAGTAGTTTCTGAGAAAGCATGAGATGAGCTCGTTGAAGGGGAAGGGTACGCTAATGTCGAACGAGGAAGGGTAGAACCATTCGTGCGCACAGCTATTAAGATGCACTCTTCGGGATCTGTACGGCAATTATCTCTCCTAGGTATTAATATTCATATCCCAGATATTAATGTTCGAAGGTATGCGACAGACTCGAGAAGTGTGTTCCAGTGGAAAGTTGCAGATGTGATAGTTGCTATGAAGTTTTTCATTTGAAGATGCTGATTGTTTGTGGCTCTTTAATCTGCATGTTTCATACTTCGTTAGTCTGTCACTCTCCACCTCTGCGCTTTAATTTCGGAGGGACAAACTTTGTGGGCAGATGTTGCAAAAATTTTTTCACGCTTGTACAAAAAACCAGATTTGTTGTGAGAACTTCCCCTCCCGCGCTCAAGCGTAGAAGCTCCAAACATTGGAGAATGGATTAATATTGGACTTTCAAAGTCTTTATATGTACTTGTGTTTAACGTTGATAATTTGTTCAAAGCAAACGACGGCCGAGAGAAGCAATTCGACTGACGCGATTTATGTGCAGCCGGTGCTTTATCCTTTCAGATGGCTTTTATCAGTGGCAGGTTGTTTTGTTGATTATCGTAAGCGGAATAATATATGAGTAGATAACGATGCTTTTTTCGATGCGCGTTTTTATTATGTGTTTTGATTTTAAAGGTATCTTATATCCAAACCTAAACCGGGCGTTGAGATGATTGGTCGTATTGTCTCATGTTTCCATTTTAGGGCATGAACAAACATGGTTCTGGTTCGATTTGGGTAGGAGGCGTTCGTGCAATCGTGATCCGACCGCAACCCGGCCCGTTTTTGACCACTACCATATGGAAATCGGTATGCGTTGATTAATAACCATTAAGGCTATTGTGTAGTAGGGACGTGGTGTAATAGTCTTTTGAAACTTCCCACCCGAAGGTTCTTGTTACGAAATATTACTAGGCGTCGAGGCATTAAAGGTTGAGGCATTCATTGCTACGAGTAGATAAAGTGAAGGAGGGTTGGGGAAAAGGCCGGTAGGAACTGTTGGTTTTGCAGGTTTGTGCACCATTGCTACGAGTAGATAAAATGAAGGAGGGTTGGGGAAAAGCCGGTAGGAAGTGTTGGTTTTGCTAGTTTGTGCACCATTGCTGCGATTAGATAAAATGAAGGAGGGTTGGGGAAAAGGCCGGTAGGAAGTGTTGGTTTTGCTGGTTTGTGCACCATTGCTACGAGTAGATAAAATGGAGGGTTGGGGAAAAGGCCGGTAGGAAGTGTTGGTTTTGCTAGTTTGTGCACCATTGCTGCGATTAGATAAAATAAAGGAGGGTTGGGGAAAAGGCCGGTAGGAAGTGTTGGTTTTGCTAGTTTGTGCACCATTGCTGCGATTAGATAAAATGAAGGAGGGTTAGGGAAAAGGCCGGTAGGAAGTGTTGGTTTTGCTAGTTTGTGCACCATTGCTGCGAGTAGATAAAATGAAGGAGGGTTGGAGAAAAGGCCGGTAGGAACTGTTGGTTTTGCAGGTTTGTGCACCATTGCTACGAGTAGATAAAATGAAGGAGGGTTAGGGAAAAGGCCGGTAGGAAGTGTTGGTTTTGCTAGTTTGTGCACCATTGCTACGAGTAGATAAAGTGAAGGAGGGTTGGGGAAAAGGCCGGTAGGAACTGTTGGTTTTGCAGGTTTGTGCACCATTGCTACGAGTAGATAAAAGTACACTGATATGAACAACTTCTAGAAAGCGCAGGTTGCGTTTTATCAAATGTGGTATTTGTATCTACGATCATTTTAGATGGTTGTTTGAGAGGGAGTTGATTCCTGTTGAGGTAGTAGACAGTGTCCTTAACATCAGCTAAATTATTAAGAATATCATCCGAAATTTTACAAGCCGATAAAAAGAGAGATTTGAAGAATATTTGTTTACTATAGAATGCTTTATATACGTTGGCATGAGGGATGCTTTGTGGTGGGGATCATTGTGAATGCTATAGTTTGTTGTAACGAATGGATTTATTTGCTATAGCAGCAGATTTCTAAACAAATATCACTTGATATTTTATTCGATATTATTTTAAAACCGATTGGCATTTCAGCAGATTTAAGATTGGATGGATGTCTGATTTTTAGTGTTATATATGAAATTCCAACTGCTCGTGTCCATAGTTGTTTGTGCATTCAGGCATTATGTGCAATATTGGCGTGTTTTATACGCTAATTAAGTATGTGATTTAACGCTTTGCAGAGTCATATTTTGGCTGCAAGCACGGTCGCCAACGCATCGAAGTCGTCGTTGGATTTGTTGAGGATTGGATAAAACGTTGGCAAGGACGTCACGATAACGAACGATGGCACCGCAATATTGGATACGACGAATATGGAGGATCATGTTGCCCAGATTGTGTTCCAACTCTCGAAGGGTCATGATGCAGAAATTGGAGACGGAACTACCGGAGTTGTCGGTAAGCGGCTGTTTGCTGAAGGGGGGGGGGGAGGAAGAAGGGATTGTGGCTACTTAGGCGTGTTTTTTAAATAAGGCAAATAGATGATTTACACTACTACTCGCTCCACTATCTGCGTGCTTCTGCACTTTGGAACATATTTTATGGCTTCTTTATTACCCTCTAATCGATTTTCTTGTTCTCAATAGCTAATATAATCGTCATAGACGGTTTTTATTTAAACGGTTTTATAATAGAGTACATTTGGTAGTTTATAGTAATTTGAAAGTATGGAATTCTATAATATGGTGACTTGTTGGCGGCGTAAAGGTGTTTAGTCATATATTGTTTGTTTTATTTAATGCTTTGTTTTATTAAGACATATTTGAAGATTAATCTGCTGCATATTGTAGATCTTTTTATGTTGTTTATTTTTCATCGTATAAAGAATTGTTGAATATATTAACTTCTCGTAAATGTAATATGAGGAGCTTTCGGGAGCAGTTATAAAAATTTTATTATAAATAAGTACGAGATGATGGTTGTAGATTTGACTAGTTGCATATATCACTGCAACCACTTTTTTCTTTGCTTTTTTATTGTTTATATTCTATAAAGTTTAATTAGGTAGGAATAATTACCCGGAATTAATATAATTGAAATTACTTGCTGCTCTCTCTTCCTTCGGAAGTTAATCGCATGCCAATTTTTGATGTAAAGTTTTGGTAGAGATGGTTAGGTTAAATCGGCATACAAAAATTGTTTCTATTTTGGAGGTGTTTCATCGTAAATTCATCGAGAAAATTATTGATAGTAGACAGCATGTTTATTTTTTTTTAATTTCTTATAAATTTTTCGAGAAATTCTCCGTAAATAAAATTAAATTATTCTTGAAATAAATGTAAAGCTGATGATAGTATTTTCAGGTTTAAATGTGCTCAATATTGCAGCTGTGTGAGGAGTTGTCCTCGGTGTATGTTCGCTATTTTCGCGAAGTCCAAAACACTCGGTGCGGTTATTGATTGGAGTTCTCTATCTCAAGCGAGGAGCGCTCACATTTGAAGAGACCTGAACAAGGGACCGCAATTTTGATATGGTCACTCGTTGTCACCAATTTCATCTTTTGCTTGTTCTTAGTGGACTGTGGAATGGTAGTGGCTGACGGTAATCACCTTCACTTCGTCGACACAGTTGTGGCAACTATGGCTAAGAGGTACAAAAATTCATTCCTAGATGACATGCTTTTGAATTCACTCACACCTCGGAAATCCAGGATGGATAACGCGCAGAGATTTTTGCGTGTGCTGATGAGCTGGAATCACTCAATATTAGTTAAGAGTTCATCTGCCAGGCTTTTTCACATCGAGGGATGGGCCTCCTTGACGTATAGGTATCTATCGTTTAGAAATCGCAGTATGGGAAATTTTGGAAGGTGATATAAGTGTCAACCTATAGGAAATATTGATTTCTATCGAAGTAAAATGTGTTCATTCGAGATCTAGTTGTTGCTTTTTGAAGTACGCATATCAAATAAGTTGATGCGTTTCGATATTCATTTTGAACTTCAAATTGCCTTTATGTTCCCTTTTATTCAGCGAAAGGATTGCATATTCAGCGAAGGACTGTGTGCGATACTCATTTGATGAGTATCGCACACCTCACATGATATACACTGAAAGTATGGTGCACATTATGCGTTGCGTTAGTTGCGACGCGCACTAGTTGGTGAGCATGTAGTGCCAATGAGGTACAGTGTGTAGGCTGCATGTGGTACTAGTGGTGGTACGGTTCTTGTGTGCTTTTTAATGGTCGTTAATGGGATTGATTGTGAATCGCCGAGTTCTTTTATTGTTGTATTGTTGACAAATAAGGTGTTAATTTTTTATTCATGAATACCTTTTCCGTATGCTAACCAATATCTGGAAAATTCCTGATTAGGGGGAGGAAGACTTGTGTGAGATCATAGTTTAGAGAAAATTTTTCACTGTTCTCGCTGAGGTCATATTCATGCAAAAATTACTGCTAGGTTCTTTTTGAGCTTCTCATTTCAGTATTTTCTAGCCTTGCAAACCTCGTTGGTGATGAAGCAAAGTTCCAGAACTTTGAGCGGAAATCAAAGTGGCATCACTATTGATTAGACAGATTAGAGTTGGAGAGAAATTAAGCGATGACGTAAGAATTATTGAATCATCAAATACTTGTTATGACCCAATAATCTTCAGGTAACGTTTTCATGCGATGACTACGAGAGTCGTATCTTTGACCAACAAAACCTGGCCGATCTGGAAGAACTTAAAAACAATACTTAACGCAAGCCGTGGATCTCTTCCATTCACTCTAATCGGAGGTTTCTCTCTTTATCTTTTATTTATTGCCCTCGTCATCTTTGTTTCTCTCTGGAAATTGTTTTATAGCTATATCTTCCTTATGGCTCTCTCATTCATTAGGAATCATATTACTAACCTGTGTGGTTTTTGTGAATATCCTTCGGTACTTGACATAACTGTACTTTTCATTGTTGTTTTCTAAATGTTTTGAGTATTTGTACGGATATACGGGTAGCTCTTCTATTCCACTTCCATTAATAGTGGTCAAATGTGTATACGAGGTGTGGGCCATATGCAGATGTCGAAAATTTGAAAATTATATAGTCAAGCGATTCGATGATTATATGGGAAGCTGAAAAAAAGACTAACAAATTTTGCTATTTTTCATCAAAAATGTCAACGAATTTCTTTTCGTTCTTCCTTTTAGACGAGAATATTTTAGCATTTTCTCAACAAATTTCCCAATGCAAAGAGCTTTATACCTGAAATCTAAAGTAAACAACGTAGTCGCATTTATAGCATTTATGAATTGCTATTGCCCAATTCGTCACGTGGCAGAAATTTGTATACATAATAAGGGCATGGTTAGGCGAAAAATTTCCAGATTTTGTTGAAACGAATTGGGAGGGGGAGGATGGGGTCGGCATATACGGACAACATTTTTTTGAATTCCGATATTTCAAAGGGAAATTTATCGTAATTGCTTTGCCTTATTTCCTCCAATTATTTCCCTTTTCCAGTAGAAATTCATCTCGTCGCAAAATATGCGAATATGGTAGCTCATTTATTGTAACTTTTTAGGTTAGAAGAAATGGATGAGGAGGAAATGGAGAAGGAAACCGAAGAAGAGGAAGGAAGTAGTTGGACGATGGATGAGAGCAAAGAATCGTCCGAAGAATGGGGAGAGCGAGAGTATACTCCATCATATATGGACGAGGTTGATCAGGTTATAACGACGTTCAACTCGATATTTGGGACAAATTTATAAAGGTTCTCTTACTTTGATATTTAACCATTTATGCAGTGCAGTTTTGCCAAATGCATAATGAGAGTAAGAAATAGTACAGATTGATTAGCGAAGAATTCGCCCATTGAGATTTTTGTAAAGAAACTTAACGAGTGAAATCGTGATTGAGGAAATTTATAAAGGAATAAAACTTAACGAGAGATATACGTCGCGTTTAAGTTTCGAAGTTCAAGTGGTTATTCCCCGCGTTGTGGGTGGGGAGGAGACAGTTATTTGCACGTCATTGGCGCTTCATGATGAATTGATGTAGCATCGATTCTTCCTTCTACTAGCACTACAATCGGATTGGATTATAGACGTTTACAAGCAAAGTACTTCTGCGCTAAGAGCGCTATTATAATATCACAGCATGCAACATGACGGCGATTTATTTTAGAGGCGAATTATTGCTCCGTTTTTCACCTTTAGAGGTCTATGAAGCCATTATCGCAATATTTCAACTGAATGAAGTGGTGTGCTGTTAACAAGGTGGGCAGTAAATATGCTATCGAGTATTGTAGTATCCGGAATAAGCTTATGCCTATTTAAAAAGAAAAAAAACTTTGGTTTGTATGGTGATGGCTTTTACTGCAAAAAACATATCGATCCGTTCGGTATCGCTCATCACTAGGTTGTGTGACGTTGGGTGTAAGGTAGGGCAAATTTATCCCACCTGATTTTTTTATAACGAATTTTTAAGGGAAGTGATTTGAAGGATATGGTAGAAAACGATGCTACACGCTTTCCGAGAGTACAACTTGCCGAGGTGAAGTCGTTCTTGGAGAGATGCGAAAGGAAGCCTTATGAGCCGATGGCTATTGCCAGCGAGTTGGTCGCATCTGTAAGCAACTTTCGATGACATGTGCATGTATGAGTACTCTCACCGTGCAGTGAATACTGCCAAATTCTCCACCATTCTATCATTGAGCTTGATGCCTTAGCTTCTATAGATCTCCTTTAGATTCTTGCAATCTGTCCGGTGTGGCTAACATTCGCTTGACCATCTTTTTTATCCTTTTTTTTTTTTTTGCAGTTTTGTTTAATTTTTTCACTTATCAGTGCGCAATTTTTATGGATTTATGTAAAATTTGTTGCATTTAAGAAATATTTTTATGCAGAAATTCCGCGAATGTATAGAATTACTCTTTGAGAAGCATGCAAAAGATGAAAAAAATGATGGAAGTAGGTATTTTAAAATGGCGAATTCTTATAAGTGAATGGGGCAATCTAGAAATTGCAGAATCATGAAGCATACTTTGACCTGAAATTGCATTTCCCCATCGATTTTGAAACTATGAGATCTGACGTTCTGCGATCACCTTAGTTTCTCTCTGAATCTTTTTTGAGTTGTTAAGGGAATTTCATTCTGTTGATTTGATACCTCCATTGCATATGTTAATGATTTTACAATAAATGTTTTGCTATCAATGACGTCATTTGTGATATTAAAATTTTCGGTATAATTCCGTATTAATTCCTCAAAAATGATATAATGCTGCATTTCCATTATTTTTTGCACATAATATTGTGCATCGTTGAAATTGATGGTCATTTTATTTAATGTTATCGACTAATCCTTCACCTAGGCATTTCTTCTTCGTTATAAATCTTGTGCAAGGGCTCCAACTAGCTCGATCAAATTCGCATGCCAATTATATTTTCAGAAAGCGAAATGTATTCGGAACGGGAAATCGGCTTTTTGGAGAGACATAAAAATTGGTGTAACGCCTTTTCAAAGGTGGTGCACTTGTGGCACATGTTGGCACATGTTACAATCTTTTCTTCAAAAGGTGGCATTCCCTTCTCATGTGACCATGTGATCCCAAATAGTCAAATATTGCAACTTTTCGATGAATATTCAAAATTCTGAAAGGCGGTGTTAAAACTTTTGATTTGAAAGTTGGCGGAGTGCCAGAACTTTCTTGAACCAATAACCGCTCTTAGATCTGAGCCGTGAAAGAGCGTTATGTATATCGTTTTACAGCGCCATAATAAGTTGTTATCGATAGCTTTTGTTGTTTTGTAGATATTGTTGGGTAACCTATGGAGTGCCGGAAGGGGCAGATGGAAGTCAGTGTTTGTATGTTTGTGTATATGCAAATGTGTTATATGTCCGTATACGTGTATATTGCATTCCTTTCCCATGATATGGGCTACTAAATTTCCTGGGAGGGAGGGGGGATAAGCGCTTCCACTTTGATACCTTTCTTCCTAACCGAATTAAGACTGCAAGGTTTAATGCTAGTTTTACCATATTTACATAATTTCATGACGATCTAAAAGCCCTACGCGGGGAGGGAGAGATGGGAGAGGGGATGAGGAAGGGGAAGGGATGGAGGTGAGGTAGGAGAAGTTCGAGGCTGTTAAGTTTTTGCTTTTAAGGTTTTCTTTGAATATTCGCCATATCATTGGTCATCTTATTGTACTCTTTTCTATCCTTTATCGTATACTTTTTGAGGAATTGATATTTATTAGGCGATTGTTACGTAATATTTTATTTATATTTCAATTATTGTGTTATTTTTAAGAAGAGGTATTTCGACGTTCGGTACAACAGTATCGTTGGGCAATATGGTGCATCGCTCGAGATTAGGATGTTCAGCTTCGTCGCATAATCTACAATCGACATCAAGTTCGTTTTATTTTTATTTATTTATTTCAAAACTTTTCCAATTTCGAGTATGTCTGCTGTGTATGTGTTTGTCTGTGTCTGTATGCGTCTGTGTGGGTTGTGTCCATGTGTTTCTGTGTCTGCCTGTGTGGGGCAGGTACTTTTTGACTATGATTTATTGGGCGGTTGTTGTATTCCCTAATGCTGTTCTAAATCATTATCGGTCTCTACCGTAATGCAAAGGCGGAGGAAGTACATCGTAACATCTATCATGAACTAGAATAGGGAAATTTTATAGGTTAAAAAGCATGGTTGTTTGATTCGGCGGATCTACAACGGGCGCTTATAATTTTGTTCATAAAGACCCTCAATTATACGGTTTTCTTTGTAATGCAGTTTAGGATTTTTCTTTGGCCCGAATACTTTATTCAAATTTATTCCACTAATTTCCTTGCATATTTTATATTATTATATTAAATTTATTCACAAGTATCATAATATGTTATAGTCATTAGTATGCATATAATTAGTGTAATAAATCATGCAGGTGGAACTAAAGAATCCCTCATCCCTCCCTCCTTCTCTCTCTCACCTGGATTTGATGGGATCGGTCATATCGCTGAGAATATCTTCTTGAAAAACTCCCGAACGAAAAGAATTTCCTGCATTATTCATAGAAGTTTCTCAGCCAAATCAGAATTGCTTTACTCCTTCTTTCACTTTTTCCTTCATCTTAATCTCTCCTTTTATTATGAGGCAACACTCCTGTACTTGCAATTTGACTGTTGACAGCTGACTGCTAATTAGGTGAGTCATGAATTGTCTTGTCTAATCTAGAGAATAATATGTTCATTAAGCGTTCCGTTGATATCATCGGTCATCAAGTATTTTGCGTTCATTGGTTTTGCTTAGTTTTTATTTTTCAATAGGGAGATTTAAATCATAGGGGACCGTCTTCTATTATTTCCTAATTGCCAACCAAAGGGGTGACAGTATATATCCATACAATTAGGGTATTTATTAAAATTTATTATGTTATATAACTTGTAACTTTGGATGGGTATGTGAATGATGGCATATAGATATGAATGTTTTTCATTTTTCTGTATTTCCACCGCTTGCTTTATGAGCGCCTCTTGTAGACGGAATTATTGAGAAAAAGGGGGGCTTATAAACTATTCACTGTGAACATTTTTATTTTAAAGAAAGTTTTCTAAAAAAAAATTTTTTTTTTCTAAACATTTTTTTGTTTTAGCAGGGGTTTTATTGAAAAGATAAGATATACGCACATAAAAATATTTTAAATGTTTAAGTATGGAAAGGTAGGAAATATTTTGAGAGCATTTTAAGCGAAAAACGATTAGGAATATGAATAGCTATATTAAAAAAATTTTTTTGTTATTACTAAGTTGTAAATGTGAATAATGAATGTCATTTAATCGTTAAACTCATAATAAGTGCAATTAGATTGTCGCATAGCAACAGAGTGGGTATGTTTGCAAAGTAAAAGACTGTTTAGTTTTCACTTATTGGGAAAATTTTCAGCTAATTTAGTCGAGCACACTTTATTTGAAGTATTTTAATCGTGTTTTTTAAACCTGATTTTTATATTTAATATTTTTTATTATAGTAGATTCTATTAATTTTTGCGCATTTTATAGAATTATGCAAATTTTGCAAAGAAAGCCTCTTTTTTGGTTGATGAAAATTTCCGTCTAAATGTTATGTGTTTGCTCCACTCAAAAAAGCGCATATTGGGCTTTATTTTATTGTTTTTTTTTGACGTTTAGAAATAGATTGATGTAGAGATTGAAGAAAGCGTATAGTATATTGCATCAGATTTACAGATATGCTTTATTGTAATTTTCTTAGTAGAAGAAATTAAGTGAATAGGAAAGGTACGCATAGAAATGAACGGGGGGGGGGGGGAGGGAGGGGAGGAACTTCGTAGAAATTGTGAACGTATTTCCAAGAACCTTGCATTTCTTTTCGGAGATGTGGCAAATCTAATGCGTTATTTGCTTTTGATTGTTGGGTATTACTTACAAATACTAATATGTTCTATTTTACTAATATATAATATTTATATGAGCAACTGTTTGTTGACACATAATATGGGGATAGTGGGCGCAGTGTTCTAAGAATTGCGAACTCCTTCAAATTTTTTGGAGGCTAGCTAGTGGGATTGCTTCAGCAATATTTTTCTTTCTTTCATTTTAAAGGTAAATTGATAATATTATTATTACATGGAAGCATTTATTTAATTTACCTGTGCATATCTTTGCATATTTTCTCACCTAATTGAATGTTTCGATTAATTAACTTAGTTGAGTCAATGATTAATAAAAATTTTTTATAAAAGATTATTGATTTAGGCATAATGAGCGTTTCGAGTTCACCAGGTGCGATTGCACCACTAACGTCACCTGCAAGGCGAAGTTTTCTTTCAATACTCTTTAATCGATCACACAATAAAGAGGCTGAAATGCGGAATTTTTTAAGCGGGTTTGTTTTTTTTCTCTTTTTTTGAATTTGTCTTTTTCTTTTGTAATTCTCTGAGCATGTAATTCTTTTCTCATAATTGCTGTTATTATTGAATTTTGCTCATTCCGAGTTAAGTGCATAAAACGAAAAACACCAATTTTATCATTGTCTCGTTATGCTTGCTTCCTTGTCCTCTCTCCCCCTCCCCTCCCGTTCCCCTCCCACCCCTCTTCTCTCATCACATCTTTTAGTTGCGAAATCCAAAACGGCCGAATTGAACTCGGTATTAAAGTTCAGCATATGGTTATAGATGCGTAGATACGAATGCATTATTTTTTTCAGAGAGGGATCGATAAGCCAAAGTGCCTGGCAAGAAATGGGTAAAGAAAGCAACTTAAAAACTCGCCTTAAAGCTCTCGAGCAACTGCAAATGGTTAGTCGATGTTGTGTTTATTGCATTCTCCTCTCCACCACTCGCTCTATTTGTTTCCTTTTTTGTTCCTTTTTGTGGTTTCAGTTACGTTTCTAATTAGAGTTTATATCGTTGTTTACTATTATTTATTGCTGCATAATCTATCTAAATGAAGGTGATAAAATTTGTATGATAAGGGTGCCCGAGATCATAATGGATGGGGGGGGGGGGAGGGGAAGGGGTCCTTCCCCCTGGATGGTTTAATGCACCTATTTTATGAACATAAATTAATAAACTATAATATAATCATCTATAGTTCGTTGAATTTTGGTAAAGTTATTAGAATTGAGCATATTAAAAAAAAATTATTTGTTTATGTTGTTGATGTTTTTATTGTTTTTCCCCATCGTTTTTAAGGTAGTCTTTTTTTTATATAAGAGAGGACATGTATATCGTTATCTGTCGCTCATTGGGCATATCTTCGTATGGAATATGGAAGTTTATCACTCTAAGTTTATTGTATGCACCTCCATTTTTCCAAACAAACATTAATCTGTGGCTGTCGACTTGTGATCAACTGAATCGATCCTTTCCTTATACAGGGATCAACGATTCTTCCTAAATAGTAAAACGATAGGATTGCGCTCTTCTTGCAGATCCATATGAAATGCTCAACGTTTTAAAATTGACATTGTTTTTATTTTCTTTGTTGATTGTAAATGATTAATAAATTCTTGTGAACCTTTAATTTATTACCTTTTATTATTTAAGTGATTTAATGAAAATTTCAGGTAGCAAGAAATAGACGTCTTCAAGTGAGTACATTAGAAGCGATCTATCATGAAACATGTGATCTACTTGAATTAGAAGAAGCAAAAGAAGCCGTAATAAGTATGCTGATTGCATTGGCCAAATATCAGCACGAACAAATTGGTCTTGCTTTGAGGGATACATTTTTTAAGGTTGGTGTTTTATTTTGTTTTTTGACCATCATGATAGGCTTGAGTTGCTATAAATGTTGATATTATGGAAGCATGCACCTGGATCCGTATTATCCCTAATTTAATGGAATTGAGTTCGATGAAAGGGACTTCATTCAAGTTGTTTGTCTATTCGGCTGTAAACTTTTGCTAGTGAAATAAGGAAATGGCTATATTAAGCTTCCGATTTGACTGAAAATAAGGATGGTAAGAAAAGGTCCTTTTTTTGACTGACTATGGGAGTGATTTCTTAAGATCGGGGTTTGCATTCCTCCATCTGTACTGATTACAAGACTATTTATTATGAATCCCACCCATATTCTTTCTTTATTTGTCTTTCAAGAAAAGTTTATAGGAATGCAAATATCAGAAATTGTAAATCAAGTTCTCTAACCAAGTTTTTTGACATGGAAGAGGGTATGCATGCCGCTATTTTCGACCCGTTTAGGCGATCTTTAATAATTATTAGACTGCAGACATATAGTATGTTAATCAAAGAATGGGTTTATAATATAACCGTTTTGCTTGACGAGAAGATAACGCTTTCAAACCATTGTACTTTTCGAGAATTCCTCCCTTTTCTCTTGGGGAAATAGCTGAAAACAGAGTTATTTTGAGATCATGATTGAGTTTTTTCTCTCTTTAATTGCTTTCTTGTCTTTCTTCTATTTAAAGCCTGCGGCTATACACTTCGAAAAAAAAGTATTTATTTATTCATTTATAGGCTAATATTAAATATGGAAATGTATATTGGCTAATTTAGGAGATTTGTCGTATGGGATTGACGTCTTCTTCGTTAGATTGGTTGACGGCATTAACAGTGAATGGCGAGAAGATAGCCGGTTTCGAATATGATATTATTGTGCCAATAAGGGATTGGATCCGTGTGGTTTTAGACCTCAACCAGTTGGATCATCCACTCGCTATTCGTGTACTCCAATTTGCTCAACAACTTGTTAGGTATTGGCTTTTTTCGTAACTTATTATTGGGAAGTAGGTATATTTGTATATCATATAGTATAACATAAAATGTAATCCCATTCCCCTCATTCGTACTTCTCCGTTGATCACTGAAAAAACGGTATGGTTGCACTGAAACATGTTTGTGTTGCTATATTTTGCGATCAAAAATAACTTTTTTTGAGAGAGAGGTGCTTATTCTTCATCAAATTATCCTTTACAAGATTGCAGCCTTCCTAAGAAATTTTTATTCAGAGCTATAAGCGCGCTACGACCATTATTTGTCAAAGAACTTTTGAGTCATTTGAATTTGCAAATATAAAAAATTTAGGTAAGTTTTTTAAAAAATAAGAAAATTTTAATACTATTCCGATGTAGTATCGGAGTGAATTAGTTGAAGAATCTTACGAAGACGTCATCATCGGTGAACCTCGGATCTTTCTTATGAAGACGCAGTATCATCGATTACCTCGTAGGTTGTCTTCATTCACCAAAATAAAATGGTCAGGAAAATGTTACTACGATTCGAGCAGGATTCAAAGGTGAGGTGGAAGGATGGAGAAAATAGCAAGTAGGGAAAAATTTTACGAAAAATATTATAAGAAGTGTTGAGAATAACGTTGTAAGGGCTATTGAAAATGAGCGAGTTGCAAATTTTTGCATTCAGGGGTTAGGAGCTTGAAATTGAATTTCAGTACTCCTTATGTAACATCTATTGATGGGGAGTGTTTGGAATAAGTGGGAATGAAAATTGTTTTATGGGGCTGTGAATAAGTACGAGGGAGGAGGGAGGAAGGACGAAGGCCACCATCGTTGATTACCCATCTGACGACGTGAAGTATGGTAGCGGATAAAAGAGCAATTATTATATGATTGATTAAATGCATTTGCAGGATGAATGCGGGGTTCCTAAGGGAGGCGGCTTTGGATGAAATTGTGCATTTAATATGTGTACGTACCTGTCATAGAATTGATCATCTAACGCATGAGTGTATGGTCCTTCTGGATACGATTCTTAAATTCGGGTATATTTTTTGAAATATTTTTATTTTTTCGAACCTTATTGAACTTATTTATTTGACTCAATTGAAGCTTATTTTATTGGCTACAGTTAGGAGTATAACCATTATGCACATGTTGTTTGGGTATAAATTTCCCGTGAACATAACGTTTGCACATATATTCCTTCATTTTCTTCCTTCGCATATGAATATTGAATGAGGTTTTTTGCAGTATTTCAGGATCTCAGTTTTTACAGGAAACTTGATTTTCTCGATTTGGTTAGGTCGTTTCCCATTTTTTCAAGTAGGCAGACACTTGGGAATATATTTTTGCCTATTGTTTTTCTTTAATTTTGCACATTAGCGAGTCAAATTACAGCGGGGGCCCTTAATAACGATAGGAATTTTTGGGGAAATATGTAAATGAATATTGAAATTTTATAGTGAGCACGCAATTTGGGCAAGTAATTCGGATATATAAAGTAAGTAATGAATAAAGCAGTCTGTTTGCAATGCAGATTTCATTGTTTCGAGGTGTGATTTTATGCAACATTGATTTTTTTTAATTGCATTGAAAAATCAGTGATTCTTTCTTTTTTAATCACATCGTTATCTATGGAATTTTGGAACAGCGATAGAACCATCTGAGAATGCACAGGCTCGATTTGGAATTAGAGGTTGATTTTTGTGGGATAATACTCTTTTATTTTGCAGCCATATACCCGATGGACAGCTATTTGCTTTGGTAACGACGCTTTGTACGGTGATAACGGTGAATAGGTTGGGTAAAACGGCATGGGGCTTGATGCGTGATCTATTACGATCGAGGTCTGGACATACTGCATTGGGACTTCTCATTGAGATTATCGGTAAAGGCAAACAATGTCCACAGCCGAAAGTCATAGTGGGAGCTGTTTCTGCAGTTTCGATGGCACTTTGGGGAAGTCAGGTATGTTCTGCAAGTATTATTTGATTATGTAAGATGAGGGGTTTGCAAGAGGTAATTAAAGGATTGGATAAGGGAGAGTGGTAAAGGTTGTTCGTTGAAGGGGTTATAAGGATGTGATACATTCACAGAGGTGTCACGTGTCAGGGGACTGTTTTATTCTTTTTCCCTCGTGTTGCGAGGATTCATTCTGTTTGTTGAGGGTTTCTTCTGGGAATGAAGTCGTTCTTAGATTTCTTTTTGCTGGAACAGAGGTGGAGCACAATCGTCATATTCACATCCCTTCTGCTATCCATTCAGATGCCCTTCTTCTCCTGCTTCTATATTGAGTAATGTAAGTGGAAGATTCTAAACATTGACTTGCCTGTTAATGCTGGCCACTATTCAACAAATTCGGCGTGGGGGATGAAATGAAAAACTACCCGTTCTCTGGATTTTATTGGTTTTCTTTCTTTGCGATTCGATGATACATCGCTATGGTAGCTTCCGCCATCGATGGGGTGTTATCTACCATTCATCTTCTAGGATCGTTTTCTCTATGGTGATAAATGAAGGAATTTCTAGCGAGTGGAGACACTACGATGTCAACCAGGAGCTGTACTTCCCGCATTGGCATCGGGAATGGAAGCGGGACCACTCGTAATGAGTGAAGTGTTCGTTTCGATGAAACGCTTATTGGTCAAATATGGTAAAGATCTGCAGCAATTGAGTTGGAATTGTGTTTTGCAGTTGCTTGAAAAAGCGGTGAAGCTATGTAGAGAGGTAAGTGCTTTTTTATTGCTTTTTAAATAATAAAATTCCATCGTCGATTTTTAAGTGCAATTTTATTTCTTTTTGGCAGTCTTGAAAAATTTTATGAATATTTTTGAGGATTCTTTTTATTAACATATTTTACTTTGTACTTTGTCATATATTTGGGAGAAATAAGATAGTTTTATATTAAAGCGCGATTTTATGATGGAATGAATTTATTGTCTGCGATATTGGTACAAAAAAATATGAAAAATCTGCAGGATATGAATAGTTATAAGGGAGATGCAGGTATATGTTCAATACGGTATTTGTATGTGGTATGAAGTTGTGTTTTTTATGTGAATGAAGGAAAAGGTGGAAGATGGAAGAAAAAAGAAATGCAGCAGTAGAGGTATTGTTGAGTAAAGCAGAGCCTATAGTCTTTTTGTATATAGGCATATGTGAAGCAATAAAGTAGTGATGATTGCAATTGGGGGCAAGGGGGGGGGGAGACCACATCGACGATATTCAAAACTATCAAGTCATCTCTTTTTTGAGTATTTTAGAAGACTTGCACGATATTATGACAGAATTCTATGGCAAAGAGGTACATTTTACAGGCCACATGGGAAGAGCATACTGAAATAGGTGAGAAGCTTTGCTATAATGCAAAAGATTGGATTTTTTGCATGAGAATATTGCGGATCAGCCGTTATTGAATCCATGCTTATGTGAATTAAAGACGATCTGGTGCTCGTTAATCTGGCCACAGTTCGTTCCCAATATGAACCCACTATTGGAAAATAGGAAGGCAGTTGTTATTCACGATGGCTATTAGAGTTGGAGTGAATAGTGGAAAGTGGTTGATGAAAAATGGCTTGAACTATATATTTATTATAACTTAGTGCGTTGTATTATGTTTATGGTTTATAAATTTGCGTATTTTATGTATTTTAAATATTATGCTTGACAGAAATAAAATAATATACCAAATATAAACGAATATGAAAAATATTCTAAATATTGTAAAGCAAATCATATATTTATGCTGCGAACAATAAATCTGCACTTTGGTATTGAAGATATTTGTATCGTACAGGTGCCCGCAGAGGATAAACGAGCAGAACTATCGCAGCAGTTACATCAGCTGATCGATATAGTCGAGGAATTAAATCGGGAAGGTGAATATGGTGGATCACCTGAGGCGATGTATGCGCTAATAGAGAGATGTGCCGATGAGAGACCTACTGATAGTGTACTCGCACTTATGGACTACCGAGCAAATGTATGTTAATAACTTTTATAAGGTAGTTTTCATATATGCTGTAGTTGGATCAACTATGACAATGTGTATAATGCGGTGGTTGTAGAAGAGAAGCCCGGCCAAAATTTCCGTCAAGGTCGTGAACTCATTATGTTTTACTTTATGACGGGAACTTTAACTGAAGAAGGGAGGTACGGTACGAGTAAGCGTTACAGTACATTTAGCTTGAGAGGGGAGGTACAGTATAAGTAAGCGTTACAGTATATTTATTTGGAGAGGGAAGGCCTATAAAAGAATTTCTGCACACTTCACTCGGTTTGTGGAACATACTATTAGGGGAGGTCGAAGTTTTAAAGGAGTTAATCAAGTTTGAGATGACAGAAAGTATTGCTTATATTTTTACTCATATAAAGCAGTTTTGTAATAAAACACTCGTAGTCATTTGGTAAAGTTCACATTGTCACCTGGTAAGGTTTCGTTGTCATCTGGTAAAGTACCGCAAGTCATCCGGTCAGGCTTGGCCTAAACTGAGAATTCATACATCATAGGTCATACGGCTAAGCAAATGCAAATATGAATTGAACGTTTTTGGATAACGAATAAAAGATAATAATCTTTTTTTCTATTAGTGAAAATATGCAAACTTTTTAGATAATATGGTTAGTGCGTAAAAAGTTTTAATGCTCATCGTACGAACTTTGAAATTTGTGGATCATTGACTAATATTGTTGATCGCCAGCTTTTCGGCGTTAAAAACGCTGTAAGAAATGTGAGGGCCGATTTAACTGATGGTTCTTTCCCTAACCAGTGCAGTCGAATAGGTGACCTTTGTTTTCTGTTTGTGGAAAAACGGGGAGAGGACAAGGGAGAAAGGGAGTATAGGGAAATGGGAAGAGAAGAGGCCTGTGGCGATGAGGCAGTGCTCATTTTCCTGCGTTTAAGCTCATGATTGGAAAGCGGATTTACATTAGACGTCAAGTCAGCCTAACGGTTTTTTCGTTGTTGAAATGAACTTAACCAGGTAAATTGTTGATTTTATAAATATAAATAAATAAACAAATAAATATGTGTAAGTATACCTTCATAATTTATTTGCAATAAAATTTTGCTTACAGTGTATTGATCCGTTGTCGGCGAATTGGTTGCATTGTATGGCCGAGCTTGTGCAACGTTACCTTAAAGAAGGCAATTCATCGGCTGTTAGGTAATAAGGCTACTCATTCTTTTATGTTTTGTTCTAGGATGTCATAGCTGTTTCGAATATCTTTCGGGATTGATTCGTTGTTTTTTAAAAAGAATTTCCTTATTTTACGATTGAATAATGATTCAATCGCTGAGTTTTTAATAATTGAGCAGAGAATTTTCATATTATTTTCCTACGATTTGAGGATGTAAAAAGGTCAGCCGAATTTTCATCTTGCACCTCCTGCACATTTGTGAGGCCGGTCGATCTATCAAAAAAGGCTTCCTGTTTTTTGGGTAATGAAGCTAAAATTAAATATAGCGATTTAATTACTTGATACGCATTTGGATCGATTATGTTAAACCGAGTTGAATTTGCACCGGCGGATCAGAGACACTGTAAGAATTTCTTCCGGAGGTAGATGGCCTTTAGCTATTAATCTTGATTGCCTTTGACTCTTAAAGCGTAGGTATGACGGGAATTAGTTGCTTCCGGTCCGATAAGCGGTTTATAGTTTTCTATCATAAAAAATCAAATGAAACTCATAGGAATGAAATCTACAGGTATGCGACCGATGTCCTGCCGAACGTTTGCTGTTGAAATCATCCTGCTGTTATGGGCCATTTTATAGTGAGCATTTCTTTTCCCTGTTAGAACCGTCGGAAATTTGTTTTTTATTTTTATTTTTATTTTTATTTATTTATTTATTTATTTATTTCTTGGTAATTTGGCATTCACCCGGTACAAACTTATCTTCTTGTGTAGGATACTTCCGGAATTGAATAAGCTTATAGTATACAATCTACTTTTTAGGTTAGATGCGAATTGTATGACCTGAGGCCACTCTGGTTTAATTTTACAGGGAGAAAGCGGTCAGCATATTGCATAATGCTTTTGTAAAATATCACGTTCTATATGAGAAGGACGTTATAATGGATTTAATGATTCCTGTACTAAGTAAAGCGGTCGATGAAACAAATATCAAAGTACAGGTACGTATTACTCGTTGAAGTTTATATTTTATAGTAGTGGAGTCATAACTGAGATGAGTAATAACGTTTTTCTTCCTCCTTTTTTTCTGGTGGGAAGTTTGCTTGTAGCGAGTAGTTTTATCTTTCATGAAGTAAGTAATCGTACTTAATGCTTATTTGTAAACTGTTTTTCTATCGTTTTATATTCAGTATACTTGCATTATTTTTTCTTAATAAAATTATAAGCCCTAGTCGTAATAAATGATAGAGTATGGTAATTTTTTAATCATTTCAGTATCAAATGCTGAACGTTCTCTTCGATGTAGCAAAGACAGTTGCGATGCGTGTTAATAGTGAACGTGATTTATTCTCATTAGTGATACGAATTATAAAGTCATTTTTATCGGCTGACTTTAGTAAATCCAGTTAGTTTTTTTATATACTCATTTTATTGTTTTTTTTATTACTTTTATTTTGTTTATTTTTTGATTTTTTTATTTTTGTTTTGCTAAGTTTATTTAATTTATTCCTTCAAAGTTTATAGTTTTGAAGAAATTTTCTAAAGTTTATTTAAAGAAAGCCTTACTGTTTAATAATATTGAATAATTAGTAATTGTTATTGTTTAGATATTTTATAGGTTTTTATTTATGCTAGGCGGTCATTGCTCTAATCGATCATTGCTTATTTAGTTGTTAGATGAAATGAGTATAATAGTTTTATTCTGCTTCTATCAATGGAGATTTGCCAATGAATGCGATGTGGTTTGTATAGTGATTTCCATATCCGATTTGAATTTGTTCGTAGAGAGGATTTCAACGATAGGTCTGTCAGGTCATGTGAATATGTAAATTTTTATGTAAATTTAAACGATCAACGAGGTGACTTGATTATCTGATTTGTTAGATTAGATCGATTGTAAATTATGTAAATTTTATTGCTTAAATGTAAATATTTAAATATGTAAATTTAGGTGAGATCATCTGATTTATTAGATAGAGTGATGAATCTAAGAATACATTGGAAGACTTGGCTTAATTTCTGTTGAGCGGTATCAATTTTAGCGTTGAAGATTTGTCTGATTTATTGTATTTTATTTCAAGCATCATGCGATAATGTGGAAATCGTTGCTGGAGGTATTTGTGAAGTTCTACATGAACGTTTCGCACAATTCACAATGGTTCATCTACGATTGGTGCTCCATATGTTGTGCGAGCACCTGAGGTCACACTATACGGGTGTCGAGACTAATGAAGTGGGATCTGAAATTCGAGAGCGACTATTCTCGGCGCTACTTTCGATTATTTGCGATCCGTATACTGGACAATTGGGTATGAGTTTTTCGAGAGTTATTAGAGGAAGTCGTGACTTTGTAACGGTTATGGTAGGGCGCCGTGATATTGTGCTAGACTACGATGGCCAATAGCAAAATTGACTCATTGTTAGTGAGAGTTGGAGAGGGAAAATACCAGAAGGGAAGTCCAGGAAGGAATCTGATGCCTCATCGAGAAGTGGAAAGTGGGGAAGTTCGGGCCTTGGTTTCACTGTAGTAAATACTTGATCTTTTTCATGGAGATATGCTGCGCATGTGAAAATATTACCTTTCAAATATAAGGAAATAGTGTGAAATTTTTGAAAAGACAAGAGTGCATATTGGAGAGGAGGGTGCATATTAAATGCTACAGGTTCTGTTATAGTATTATATCAACATTTACTTAAAACAAATTTGTAAAAATAGTGAGTTTTTAAATTTTTATTTACAGTGAAAACAGGAGAGAGTGAAGTGTTGAATACGCATATTGTTCGTGCAGGATACGATACAGAGGGCGAATTTAAATGGTCGGAAATTTGTGAGGTGACAACTTTGGCACTCGAGAAAGAGTTATGGTTAGTTAGCTTACTGTTTAATTGTTGTGTTAATTTTGAATCTTGAGCCATAAAAGTTTGAAGAAACCACTCATTTTAGCATATTATATTTTATATTCCTTTTATTTGGAAAGTGGGGGAATTTTGAAGGTTGAGAATTATTATTCATCTTCTTCAACTTGATTCACGGAGTTTTCAGACCTTTATGTGTTTCAAAAGTCTGTTCCTCCTTCTTTTCTTCTCGGAGGTCTTTACCTTTGACGTCTACTTTTGCTGTTCTAGAATCGTGACCCTCTGAAAAAGTTAACCTCCTAAGTGCATTATTGAATTTTTTTTTTTTTTTTTGCACAATTCGAGTTTTATGAATGAAAAAAGTCAACACTAACATTAAATAGCATCTTGTGTTTGACATAAATTTAAATTTCCCTTCACCACTTTCATAGTGCAACCTGATAGTGTTGATAACGTCGACTTGATTAGGTTATCAGTGAGCAACGACTCTAACTTCGAAGGTTTTCATTTGAAAAAACTCAGATTCTAGGTTTAATGGTTTAGAGATTTTTGCATAATCTATGTGTTTTCTAATTTAGAGATTTGAGCGTTTTTATTTTATCCTTATGATTTGCTATGGTAAGAAAATTTTTCATCTCGTATAATCTGAAAAGAACGTCGGCGTATCATGCTAGATTCCAGTGTGGCTATAAGGCCGTCGACATACCATAGAGCCGTGCCTCTAGGTGAACTTGTTAAAATACCATATTTTTATAGCTTACTGTAGTTAAAACACCGTATTTTTATAGTTTACTGTAGTTAAAACACCGTATTTTTACTGTTTATTGTTCTTTTGCTGTTATTTAGGTTTCCGGTACTAAGGGTAATATTGCATCACCTATGTCGAGTACTCGAATTTCGTGGATTTGTATTCACGGCTGGCGAAATGCGCGTACGACAATTAAAAGATGCAGTAATAAGGCTGCATTATAAGTTAGTTTTTATATTTATTTATGTTCGCATTAATTCTTACTGATTCTTGTAAATATAAAATTTTCTGCTCTTGTGTTTTTTATTTTAAGTTTCTTTTGCAGTAATTATATATTGTTTATATTTTTTTTGCAATTGCAATATTCATTTTCTTTGCAATATTGCATTGAGGCTTAAAAGTTCTTTGAACTTATTTGGCGTATTCATTCGAACAATTTGAGTTGTGACTCAGGTGTGTTTATTGAGTGTGCTATATTAGACGCGGAGTGTGCACCAGTGGGGGAGGGGGGGGGGGTCAGGAAGGATGGCTGCATTGGTATTTAGTGGCGAATGCAAATAGAACTAGTTAATTACTTTGTATGTATTTGTAGATTTAATCGAATGAATTAAATAGCTCGGTGTATCCGGTATTTACTAATGGGGGAGTATGTGCAGCCTGAGATGGGCATTTTAGAACCTGGATATTGCCTGACTTTTGTTTATAGTTTACCTTACTTCTTTTGTGAAACCGAAAAACCAGTCATGCTGCGTCGAATAAAATTTTCAGAATTGTACAATTTTATTTTGAAGATATAAGAAAATATAATTTAAATATTGCATTTTAATAAAGATAATTTATTGTAGGCGACAATTCAATAATAAAAAAATATTGCAGGCGAAACGATTTACTCTGTGAAAGTGATGCGGATGTAAAACGAGTAATGCAAACAGGAGAAGAAACACAAAAAAGGAACGATATTGATTTAGCGAAATATCTTTGCCCAGTTCTTAGTAGGCTTATCAATTACTATCGAGATGAAAATATTTGCAAAATTATGGTCGATTCTATACCATCAGTACCAGCCGGTTGTCAACAGGTTTGCATCATTTGCAGTTTAACTTTGGAGAACTCATTGAATGAGCGCTTTTGAATTGATTGGTTAGAGTAGAAAACGTCATTTTTTTATGTTTAAAAAGGCGAGTGTGGGCTAATTTTCATCTATTCTTTGTCGGGATGCTATGGCTCTAAAGGAGCAAATTAAAAAGTTCAGTTACTAACATGAAGGTAACGAGCGAAAACTATTTTCGCCGTTTTTTGAGGGTGGAGGTGAGGAGGGGAGGGGGGAGCGCGGGACTGGGAAGAGGGTAATCGAAACCGTTATCTACCCTGACAGAGAAGAACACCGCGAGAGTTGTTCGTTGGTGGTATCGAAACATCGCATTGATTTTCATTGACTTCTGAGCGTGCACAAGGGGGTGGAGGGTAATAACGTACGTTGTGTTCAAGTAGAGTGAGGGCGGGACTGGAGAGAGGGTAATCGAAACCGTAATCTACCCTGACAGAGAAGAATACCGCGAGAGTTGCTCGCTGGTGGTATCGAAACATCGCATTGATTTTCATTGATCTACTCAACAACCACATCTTAAACGATACTTCATTCACTCTACTTGAACACAACGTTTGTTGTCACCCTTCATCCTTTGTCATTTGCGTGCAGAGAATTGTGCTTTGATTTTTCTCTTCAATTCTTATTTGAAGGATACCAGTTGCACTTACAGGTTCATAGTAGGTCTTAAGTGATATACCACTGGCCTTTGTTGATTTCTGAAAAGATTTGAAGGATTTGAAAGGACATAAAGGATATGAAAGGAACTTTAATCACTGTAGTCGTACATTATGCTGATTATGTAGGCTGAAGTGTGCATTATAGATTAATAGTGTTGCACAATTCTCAGCATTTTGCCTCACTGCATCACTGCCATAGTACTGAAAATCCTCGTAATAGATTCGTCGTCTAAAACATCGAAATTTTTTAGAAAGTGATGGCATCTTGTGGTTTTACCCGAGTGATAGGTAACAGGGGGGGGGGGGGGGTTAGTAAATATATGATTTACTATATGTACTTTTTAACTTTCTGCAAATTTTAAAAACAAAGAAAATGGAATAACGTTCCGCCATTCTAGAAAAATTCTCTCTAATATATAGAAAATAGCTGTGTTATTTTAAGGCGATAATGGCATGTGATTTGGCTGTTCAAATTATACCCGAATGTATGGCACCATTAGCAAGACAATTGATGGCTCATTTGGCAAGCTTACAACCAAGTGCGGTACTTGCAATACCAATTATTGAACTGTCTTCTGATTCGTCTGCTGTTGAGAATTTTTATCAGTTTTTTCAGGTTTGTTTTATGCTTTTCAATTATTCAGTAGAATATTACAGGATGGGGGCATGATGAGGGGGGAGGGAGGGGACGAGAGGGAGGAGAGAGGGACTAGAAAGAGAACCATAGTATTGGTGCTTGGATGGTCGAATATTATAAGCGGTTTATTCTATTTGCGAACCGTGAATTAAATGGTTTTTATGAATGCTCACAGTAGCAAGCTTCATAGTGGGTATGTAAGTTTAAAATATCACGTATGTAAATGAGTCTTTACACTGCTTACTTTGGCCTAATATGGATTTGCTATCGTATTGTTATGAAACTCGTCTGAATTGTTATATAGATGCAGTTTTAAGAGGGGGGGGGGGGGGGAGGGTAGTAGTTCTTTTTTATGAAATTTTTGCACCTTTTTTTCGAGGGAATTTCACGGTTTATGTTAATGAACACATAAATTTACGTACAAAAGTGTAATATAGTCTGTTTATTTTTAATTTACCGTTTAGAAAGTGGAACACCAAAGGTGAATTGTAGAGATTGGAATTTTCAATTGATCAATTCTAGTTATTACCAACCGACTGTCTTGAATGATGTCAGAGGTTGTGATTAATTGGTTAGATTTGGTGCATGACCATTGAATATAGCAAAGCGATTAAATTGCAGTGAGAAAAATCGAACAGTTTGCGTATCCGCATAGGTCAGAGGGTTTTCACCCTTTTTTTGAGGTTTTATTGGTGAAGAAATTTGCCTTTATAGATGAAACATTTTAAATGTGTAATCGATGTGTTGGCACCATATACGAACGTCCACCGCTTCAATACGTTTATAATAGCGGCAGTTTTTCGGAATTTAATGCGGTGGTATGTACGTATGCCTGAATCAATTCGAGAGGAAATGGCCGCCTATATATTAGAAAAGGTTGCCTGTTATTTCCAGTATTTTTTTAAGTGAGAAATAATCAGAAATAAGATCGAATAAATCCTTGAAACGGAAGTTGTATGCGTAGGTAAGTGATCAATATTTTTAGGTCAAACGACCGGAAAAGAGGAGGGGTTGTTGTACGAGCTACAACCTTATCCTTCTTTCCTTTGAAATCTTATAATTTCTAGGGGGGTAGCATTTCGCTTTTGTTGATGAAGTAGGATCTAGCATTAATAACTTGCTCTTCTTTAGGTACAGGCACGAGCTCTTCCACTTGTGATCCCCGCCTGCAATAATGCCTATTCCTTTTGTTACCTGTTCCAGGTGTAACGTAATTGGACTAACGTATCTGTGTGATATCATTCCTCTTGTTGACGACAGTTATTCACGTGATCTGGATTTTCATCTCCCAATTAACCAACGGGAGGGATATTCAAGTGGTGATGGTGATATTTCTAGGTGGATGCATATTCGTTATCTAAGTCGTCGAGCACATCTGAAATGGGTAGACAGCCGAGTGGTGACAGCTGCACAACACCATCGTCAAGCGTCTTTAGTGTGGGTCCTCTCCCTGACACTCCACCACCGATGGCAGCTGTTGGAGGCACTCTCTCAGCTACGCGAACTACGGATCCTGGTATAACAGAAGATGCAATAAGGGAAAAAGTTTGTTTTTTTTTTCGCTTTGTTATGTAGTTGATATAAGGGTAACATTGGTGTGGGTACCTGGTACTTTTATGGTTTAATTTTGAGCCTTCATGGAGACAATGTCATCGACAGTTTTTTAGGCTTAGGGCGCTTGTTTTAAACTCTAAATAAACAGCTAGATCATTGCCCCAGTAGAGGAATCTGGCTGATCAGATCCGTCTGAGATCTGCACACGTATTCAAAGTAAATTAGAAAGGTAAGGAAAGAATACGGGTAAGTGGGCAAACCACCACCTAAGGGTTGCAGAACTCTTTGATTTAAAAAAGGGTCACTACGGGAGGGAATGATGAGTAGGGGCGCTCGCGCTTCGAGCACTTGAGTTTGGATGGCAGTGTGTTTATTCGTGCTCAATACAGACAGCGTTGCTAATCTCACCGTTTTAGGCTGTAGGTGTATTAGGATTTGTGCAAGGTGCGCAGTTTTATAGCAACAGTAGAGCGATCCACAACAAGATTCGATTGCAGTATGGAACTTTTGCTTATAGGGGATAGCACGGCTCCCGTATGATCGGCAAAAACTATAGGACTTTTAATTAGAATATTAGCATCGCTATTCGGTATGGGATCCTCGCTAGTTAGGCATGTTTCGCCTTCAATACTATTTCAAGTTTCTTTGCTCAAAAATTTTCGATCCGCTTTACTCGTTCTGCATTTGACACTTCCGGGTGTTCTAACCCTCGAATTCGTTTATCTTTGCGCTTACGTGGAAAAATTCTTCGCTTCATTTCTTTCTAACGACCATAAGAAATTTCTGCTCCTTTATTCGCCCTATCTTATATAGTTTCTAATCGTTTTCATCTAATGGCAACTAGATATTAAGCAATGAAAATGCCAATAATCTTGTAACTTCGGTATTTTTGCTATAAAGTTTGGATTTATTTGGATAATGTAGAAATTTTTTGCTCAGAGGGAAATTTGTATAGTTTGAGTGAGGACACCAAAGTTTCCCGTTATTTGGTGCTCTGACTGACCATAGATACAGCCTGGGCTGGAGCCTTCAAGTACAATTACATTTTTTCTTTGGGTTGTTTAGTCCATTTGTTAAGAAATTTTAAATCCCTCGATTTGCAAGGCTCTTTGTTTGGTAGGTAGTAGGAAGTTGAGATTTTGAATACCCGTGAAGAAATTTACACCTGCTTTGGAACTGGGGGGGGGGGGAGGATGTGTATATTTGTGCCCATCTCTACTGCATCTTTCACTTTTCGACCCCACTTTCCTTTGTGCCATGCAATTTGTAATTCTTGTTCAAAGAATTATTTGAGATGGCACGTGAAGCTCGTGATTCTTTGGTGGCTTTTATGCGATACGGTAAAATGGGTGAGGTGAACGAATCGATATCGATCAATGAATCAATGAATTTAATTGAGCAAAAAACTGAACATTGGGTGGTCAATGATTCGATTATATCGCTATCGGTTTATATGGAAGGAAGCAGTAAGAAAACATCGAATGTTATTACATCGGGTAGGCAAATATTTTTTTCTCTGAGAAGTGTGGGAGAATTGAGGAAGTTTTTTTTTAATTTTTTAAATGACGAATTAGGTGATATTTTTGAGAATAACTATAAAGGGAAAAGAAATTACGCCTTGATGTGGTATCATTGTATAATGCGATATGATTTGCAGGAAAAATTTTATATCTGTATTCTTCATCTCATTCGAATAGAACGTAAATGTTATTCGCAGTTCTATTCTGTGTCATCTCCAAGAGGAATTTCATTTCCAGTAATTAGTTTGCAGTAATTTCCAGTAAATCACTAGTATTTAATTCCGAAAAATCTCATAGAATTAAATCGAATCTATTTTAGAGAGTGACCATTGTGTGACAACAACAAAAATGCAACAACAAAATGACGAAATTATAACAGATGTGAGGCGTAGGCATCAATCAGCTGTTCAGCGACCTGAAAGGTAATGTTTTACCTTCAACATTTAGGTGAGAAGATTTGCATAAGTGACTTTTTGGAATGATTCATAAAGAGTTTTTAGTGAATAGAAGATATGGAAAAGGGAATATTATGGGAATTTTTGAATTTTTTTCCTTTAATTTGATTGTTTTGAAGGTTTTATTTTATTTTCATGATATAGATTTTTAGTTGCTAAAATTTTTCTTTTTATTTCTTTCTATTCATCTAGCTATTCCTTCATTCAGTCAGAATTTTTTGAAGAGAGCATTTTTTTCACATAGTTTGGATTCGTGGATATCCAATGAAGGATGTTTCCAGTGGTGAATTATATCCTATATGCCATCACATATAGAGGGTGGCAACGTGGAATTTTGCGAGTCTCAGCGAAAAGGTCGTGAACTTGGAGTTGAAGGTTTTTTTTAGAAAAAAAGGCAAAGTTACAAATCGGTAAATTTTAGCTGCGATTCCGTTCTAGCTTTCGCTACTTTTTTTTTTATAACGTATGAGTCGGAAGGATGTTTGCAACTTGAAGTAGAGGAAGTCAGCGTCTTATTTTCACCTTCACTTCCTCCCCTACCTTCCCTAATCTTCTTTTCTCTCATTTACCTGTTTTCGCATCCATCTCCACTGGCTTTAATTATTAATTTTGACCGATGCATAGTGATTGACTGCGACTTTCAGAAAGGGCTAACTCTTTCAATTCCCGCTGTGAAGATTTCATCACCGGAACTTCGATAATCGGCAACGGTATTGTGGAGGATTTGCTGAACTGGAATCACAGTTCCACTTCTAGCATGTAAAATTTTAGATTGAAGCAAATACCTCGACCGGCGGCATTGGACGATTCCTATGCAGTCAGCCGTTCGTCACCGCGAACGCAACCCACAGCAACGGTATCATGGACACAAATTGTTGTAAGGCATATTTATGGGAAACAAACATGGTTGATGCGATCTCTAAGTGCTGTACCGGAGGATTTCGATACTGGTTAGTACGTATATACTATTGGGAGTTTAGTTAGAAGGGAAGAGGAAAAAATTCTAAATCGATATTGAAAGTCAGAGTCGCAATTTTATCCTTGGTTTTTATGGGTGTTTCTATACGGCTGTTTATATATGGCAGTACCTTATGTTTGTTATCTGATAATGCAGACTTGTCCAAGAAAGCCATTTTTCGAGCTTTGGTGTGTTTACTGAGGGTAGAGGAAGGAGGGGGTAGAGAATCTTGATACTTATTGAGGAGCGCAGGGGAGGGAGGGGGTGGAAAGTTTTGATAGTGAGGGACGCAGGGGGACGGAAAGGTATTCCAAGTTTCATGACAGGTAAATGTACCTATATTGTTACTTATGTTTCATTGCAGTGCCATGTTCGAACAACGCGGATGGAGCTTCACTAGTTCTTCATCTGTGCGCCGATCAAAAAGCAATCAAAATATCATCCACAGATAAAAATAAAATGTAAGTTTTTCAGTTTTTTTTTGAATAGTTTCGATGTAAATCGTTTGGCAATGAGTTATGGCAATTTTGAATTACTTTTATGGCTGTTCAGTTACTGTTTCGCTTCATTACTTATAAGAGGTCTCTAACGGACTCTAGAGGATGTTCGAACTTCCAAGATTTTCTGAGTCAAAAAGTGATATTTTTTTAAATATCAGGCAATTTGAATAACTCAAGTGCTATAGTGAGTTTGCGTCGAGTACATTGATATGTTTTTTTTTTTGAAAATTAATTAGTGCATTGAAATTATAAACATTTTTAAGGCCCGTACTTAGATTATGCATACTGCAGTCGAATTAAATTTTAATGATGGAATCTAATCCCATCTGGACTGTGACACTGTTTTGGTGGGGTACTTTATGTGTTGTATTGGTGAGTGAAAGGAAATAAATTAACTTAACGGCTGTTTTGGAGTGAAATAGCTTTCTAATCTTCCTTGGTTATTTCTTATCCTTGTCTTATTTTGTCCTTATTGTTCTGTGTCATTATCCCTTATCCTTATTCATCTAAGCGGCACTTGGTAAAGAATCGTTGGTAGTTAGGATTCTTATTTTACAATGTCATTGTTTGTATTGAAATATTTATTTGTTGTTTGAAGATCGCGTTCATTCCGGAATATCGATAGGATATCAGCGTTGGAAATGCATACAGTGGGAGTAGTTTATGTTGGCTATGGACAGACGAAAGAATCGGAAATTTTGGCGAATGTTTATGGATCGGAACGATATGTCAAGTTTATAAGGTTCAATTAGGCTGTTTTACATTTGCTTCGAGTATCCATCCAAGTTTGAATTTTCGAGAAGCATAGGTGGTTCTATCCTGACGGTATACTGTTTGTTGATTGTTTTATGCTGATGTGTAAGGCAGTTTCAATGTGAGAAAGGAGACAGCTGTAAAAATGCTGAGGGATGGGGAGAGAGCATGATCTCGAACTACGATGTTTTTTATCCAGGCGAAGACACTAACTGTAATGTGGTCCCACTGTTCATGTTAATATACCAGTTTTAGCTTTTTCTATTATTGCTATTGTCCAAGTCAAAGGTTAAGCCAGTAATCTAATGTATAAATAATCAAATGCTCAAGTGGAAATAGTGCAAAATCGAGCCTGAGTCCTGATTGCGGTGTACACTTTTTGCTTTATTCCTGCCGTTGTACTAACGATCTCGGCCATATTTAGAATAAGATAATTATCTAGAGTTGTATTCAATTTTTTAGGATGCTCAGAATTGCAATTAGCCAGAAGAGCTAAAATATTTTATGCGGGCAACTGCTCGTATTTGTTGTGGAGAGATAAGTTTTAACCGATCTTATCAAGTAGGAGGAGGAGGGGGTTTTAACCGATCTTATCAGGTAAGGGAGGAGGGGGTTTTAACCGATCTTATCAGGTAAGGGGGGGAGGGAGTTTTAACCGATCTTATCAGGTAAGGGGAGGAGGGGATCTTAACCGATCTTATCAGGTAAGAAGAGGAGGGGGTTTTAACCGATCTTATCAGATAAGGGGAGGAGGGGGGTTTCAACCGATCTTATCGGGTAAGAGGAGGAGGGACGAAAAATTTCACCACGACGGGCTTTTTTAGCTGAAAAAAATGAGAAGAATGAATCTGGTTATAATTATATTTCTTTTGATGTATCAGTTTACGTAACGATCGTTAATAATTCATATTTTAAATTTTTTATAAAAAAATTTTTCGTTTAAGGATGTTGGGTGAAACGATATCACTGGAGAATAATCCGGGTGGATTGATGCCGACTGTTAATGGTCAATTCACATACGCATGCACGGATGCTGTTTCGCGATTGGTTTTTCATATTGGTTAGCAATTCGAATTTTTTGAAGACATTTATTTATGGTTTCATTTTAAATCCTGCCGATACTTATGAGATGTTATCAAGAGCCGCTGGTTATTTGTTTGTTCCGAAAATGTTTAGATTGCTTCATTAAATAGTATATAAGGTCGTTTATAAGAACTGGACTTATAAGTTTTGTAATGTTTTAGGATTGGTAAAGTGCAAGGAAATTTAATAGGAACTTTATAACACTTGGTCGTGAGAATGCTTCCAAAGAGAACAAAAAGTGTGTCTTTTTTGGAATTCAGTGGGAGGGGGGGGGGTATTTTTAGTGATTCACTTAGCGCTCCAAGAGGTTTGTTAAATATGTTTGCCGAAGCGGCTTTTACAGGGTTAGACTTCGATCAAACGGTGACGCATCATTTGAATTTTATTTGGATGTAATATTTCTGTCATCGTATTTCTTAGATTATAATATTCATGAAGGGAATAAATCAAATCTTTGGAAGGTGTTCACTAATCTTTTCGCTTCACTTTTATTTATTATTTCCGGAATAATACTTTAGGAATAATTGTGGAATAAATTTCAAATATTCGTTTTCAGCGACGTTGATGCCGAAAAGAGAGAACGATCAGAATTGTAACGAAAAGAAGAAATTCATTGGCAACGATTATGTATCGGTGATATTCAATGAAAGTGGTAAACCGTATCGCCTAGGCACTATCAGCGGAAAATTTGCTTATGTTGCATTGGAGGTAATTTTTATTCGCCACTCTCTTTAATTAGTCTTTAATTTTAGAAGTAAAAAAACGATTATTTTATTGTTTCGAATCAATTTTTCGTCCGTTTTTCCGTTATGAGCTCATTATTGGAGTTGCTCGCATGTTTTGAGGATGGGGGATGGAGGCTTTTATTCAAGCTGGGATTGTGAATCTGGAGTAGATTTTCTTACAATTTAATCGGATAAGCACTTGAGGATCTGCTGATTGAAAGTTCTGCTTTTTCTATTTAAGTAGCTTGGTTTAGGAACTGATGGAAGCAGCCCACAACAGATGGGTGATTGAATGTTGAAGAGAGGATGTCATCTGTTGGTGTTGTAGAAAGTTAGTATAAATGCCGAATATGATTGTTATGGATAAGATTTGCAAAGAACACATTCGTTCGTGGGCAGTATATGAACCAAGGACATTAGGATTTCCAGAGCATTGTTCGTTTAAGCACTGAGCTAATGAGGAACTCATATGCTTCAAGAGACTGACTTTTGAGTAACGTATTTTATGACTAGACAATATTGGTAGTTTATCATCATTTAGACCGTATTCGAGTTGATGCGATCTCCAGGGACGCCATCTTGAATTTAGGTGTTTTTTTTTATTATTTGAAAATGGTATCCAACTCTTCTCTGAATGAGAATCTCCATACCTGAGTATAATTGACCATGATTTTCCTTTATATCTAAGCCCAAATTTAAGTGTTACGAACGACATAACCCCAGGGGGCGTATATTTGAATATTGGTCAAATTTGAGAAGTTGTGGCAGCTGGAGATTCTGAGCTTATAAAACAAAGGCACGACAAAGTACTTTGACAGGTGGTACCACAAGACGAATCGCATATGTTGGTAACTGTGCATGCCCGACGGGAAATCGCTTCATGGTTGGCTATGTCACGTGCATTCCTACCTGATCAACGTGCCGCACTTCTAATTCGTAAACTTGTGCTAAGGGCACAATTATCGGTGAATGTCTGGAGGCGAGAAGAGGAAGAGAAGGGTCCACCATATATTGGATTGACGGTTGAACGACTACGCGCTATCAGGGCATTTGCACAAACGGCCACTAAACACACCTGAACGGAACGCTTATGTTGGAAATATTTTATTATGTTATTTCAAACTAATACAGAGATTCATTATCTTTGCCTTTCTAACATAATACAGAGGATCACTAATAATTTTAGGCTTTGGCTAAAAACGGAAGATCACTAGCTATTTTATGCTTTAGTTAACGTTATCTAACGAGGGACCCGATGATTGGGTGTGATTTACTGATAAAAGTGATGGTGAGGTGGTGCTTTCCAGGCCTATACTTTTTGATTGGAGTCGGTTTAATGCAAGTGGGTGAAAAGACAATATATATGCGATTTTTCACACTTAACGCTCCGACAGCACCTAACAAATCGTCGGAGTTGCAGAAGAAGTGTTTTTGCTGGCAAAATACGAGTATAATGTGAGCTCTAACCAACAACAACAAGCAGTGGTGTTAGTGGTCGAGATGGATACAAGGTGTGGTGTAAAGGGATGGTGAAATTTATTCTTTGGATTGTACATGCGTTCATTAGGCGCAGTTATTTGCGCATTGGAGTGGGAATAAGTATAACAGCAAAAGAAGGGGACGAGCGGAAGGAGGTGGAGTTCGATTCCGCGACAGGTGCGCATGTGTGTAGTATGTTTCAGTTTGTGTGTGGTATAGAGGCGAGGCGTGAGTGTTTGTATGGTGTGCATGTGCGTGTGCGTTTTTGGGTGGGGAGGGGTGCTCACTGTGCGGTGTGTGTAAGAGGGGAGGAGTGTGTGCGTGTGCGTGTATATTTGTGTGGTGTGTGGTACATTTCTGTTTGTGAGTGGTATAGGGTAGGGGGGCGAAACCTGGTTTCCGGTTTTCTGTGGCATGTGTGTTGGGGGGAGAGGGAGGGCTGTCGTGTGCGTGCGTGTTTCCGTGTGTCTATTCCTCTATGAGTTTCGGGACGTCTGGTCTCTGTGCGCATTTGTGCCTGTGTGTCTCTATCTGTGGCTGTGTGTATGTGTGTGCATGTGCGCGCCTGCAAATTGTGCGTCTGTACCCGTCTGTGTCTGTGTCTGTGCGCATATGCGTGCGCGCGTGTATGTATTTATGCATGTTAATGTCTACGTGTCTCAGCCAAGGTGTTAATGTCTACGCGTCTCAGCTTAGGCTTGGGCTTAGGCTTAGGCTTAGGCTTAGTGTTATGTTCAATCTTAGGATTAGGATTAGACTTGGGCCTATTCTCAGGCTTAGGCTTACGCTTGGGCTTAGGCTTAAGATTAGGCGTGGGGTTATTCCTTGGCTGAGGCTTAGGTTCAAGCTTAGACTTACGCTTAGCCCAGATTGAGCCTAAGGCTTAGTCTTCAGCTTAGGCTTAGTCTTAAACTTAGGCTTAGGCTTAGGCTTAAGTTTAGGCTTAGTTTTAGACTTAGGCTTAAGTTTAGACTTAGTCTTAAACTTAGGCTTAGGCTTGGTCTTAGAGTTAGGCTTAGGCGTAGACTTAGGACTTACGCTTAAGTTTAAGACTAAGCCTAAACTTAAGCCTAAGTCTAAGATTAAGCCTAAACTTAAGCCTAAGCCTAAGCCTAAGCCTAAGCCCAAGCTTAAGCCCAAGCCTATGCCTAAGCGTAAGCCTAAGCCTAAGCCTAAGCCTAAGCCTAAGCCTAAGCCCAAGCCTAAGCCTAAGCCCAAGCCTAAGCCTAAGCCTAAGCCTACGTCTAAGACTAAGCCTAAGCCCGAGCCTAAGACTAAGCCCAAGCTTAAGCCCAAGCCTATGCCTAAGCGTAAGCCTAAGCCTAAGCCTAAGCCTAAGCCTAAGCCTAAGCCCAAGCCTAAGCCTAAGCCCAAGCCTAAGCCTAAGCCTAAGCCTAAGTTTAAGACTAAGCCTAAGCCTAAGCCTAAGCTTAAGCCTAAGCCTGAACTTAAGCCTAAGCCTAAGCCTAAGCCTAAGCCTAAGCCTAAGTTTAAGACTAAGCCTAAGCCTAAGCTTAAGCCTATGCCTAAGCCTAGGCCTAAGCCTAAGCCTAAGCCTAAGCCTAAGCCTAAGCCTAAGCCTAAGCCTAAGCCTAAGTTTAAGACTAAGCCTAAGCCTAAGCCTAAGCCCAAGCCTAAGCCTAAGCTTAAGCCTAAGCCTAAGCCTAAGCCTAAGCCTAAGCCTAAGCCCAAGCCTAAGCCTAAGCCTAAGCCTAAGCCTAAGCCTAAGCCTAAGTTTAGGACTAAGCCTAAGCCTAAGCCTAAGCTTAAGCCTAAGCCTGAACTTAAGCCTAAGCCTAAGCCTAAACCTAAGCCTAAGCCTAAGCCTAAGCCTAAGCCTAAGCCTAAGCCTAAGTTTAAGACTAAGCCTAAGCCTAAGCCTAAGCCTAAGCCTAAGCCTAAGCCTAAGCCTAAGCCTAAGCCTAAGCCTAAGCCTAAGCCTAAGCCTAAGCCTAAGCCTAAGCCTAAGCCTAAGCCTAAGCCTAACTTTAAGCCTAAGCCTAAGCCTAAGCCTAAGTTTAAGACTAAGCCTAAGCCTAAGCTTAAGCCTATGCCTAAGCCTAAGCCTAAGCCTAAGCCTAAGCCTAAGCCTAAGCCTAAGCCCAAGCCTAAGCCTAAGCTTAAGCCTAAGCTTAAGCCTAAGCCTGAACTTAAGCCTAAGCCTAAGCCTAAGTCTAAGACTAAGCCTAAGCCTAAGCCTAAGCTTAAGCCTAAGCCTGAACTTAAGCCTAAGCCCAGGCCTAAGCCTAAGCCTAAGCCTAAGTCTAAGACTAAGCCTAACCCCGAGCCTAAGACTAAGTCCAAGCTTACGCCTAAGCCTAAGCCTAAGCCTAAGCCTAAGCCTAAGCCTAAGTTTAAGACTAAGCCTAAGCCTAAGCTTAAGCCTATGCCTAAGCCTAGGCCTAATCCGAAGCCTAAGCCTAAGCCTAAGCCTAAGCCTAAGCCTGAACTTAAGCCTAAGCCTAAGCCTAAGCCTAATCCTAAGCCTAAGTTTAAGACTAAGCCTAAGCCTAAGCTTAAGCCTATGCCTAAGCCTAAGCCTAAGCCTAAGCCTAAGCCTAAGCCTAACTTTAAGCTTAAGCCTAAGCGTAAGCCTAAGCCTAAGCCTAAGCCTAAGCCTAAGCCCAAGCCTAAGCCTAAGCTTAAGCCTATGCCTAAGCCTAAGCCTAAGCCTAAGCCTAAGCCTAAGCCTAAGCCTAACCCTAAGTTTAAGACTAAGCCCAAGCCTAAGCTTAAGCCTATGCCTAAGCCTAAGCCTAACCCTAGCCCTAAGCCTGAGCCTAACCCTAAGCCTAAGCCTAAGCCTAAGCCTAAGCCTAAGCCTAAGCCTAAGCCTAAGCCTAAGCCTAAGCCTAAGCCTAAGCCTAAGCCTAAGCCCAAGCCTAAGCTTAAGCCTAAGCCTAAGCCTAAGCCTAAGCCCAAGCCTAAGCCTAAGCCTAAGCCTAAGCCTAAGCCTAAGCCTAAGCCTAAGCCTAAGCCTAAGCCTAAGTTTAAGACTAAGCCTAAGCCTAAGCCTAAGCCTAAGCCTAAGTTTAAGACTAAGCCTAAGCCTAAGCCTAAGCCTAAGCCTAAGCCTAAGTTTAAGACTAAGCCTAAGCCTAAGCTTAAGCCTATGCCTAAGCCTAAGCCTAAGCCTAAGCCTAAGCCTAAGCCTAAGCCTAAGCCTAAGCCTAAGCCTGAGCCTAAGCCTAAGCCTAACTTTAAGCCTAAGCCTAAGCCTAAGCCTAAGCCTAAGCCTAAGCCTAAGCCCAAGCCTAAGCCTAAGCCTAAGCCTAAGCCTAAGCCTAAGCCTAAGCCCAAACCTAGGCCTAAGCCTAAGCCTAAGCCTAAGCCTAAGCCCAAGCCTATGCCTAAGCGTAAGCCTAAGCCTAAGCGTAAGCCTGAGCCTAAGCCTAAGCCTAAGCCTAAGCCTAAGCCCAAGCCTAAGCTTAAGCCTAAGCCTAAGCCTAAGCCTAAGCCCAAGCCTAAGCCTAAGCCCAAGCCTAAGCCTAAGCCTAAGCTTAAGCCTAAGCCTGAACTTAAGCCTAAGCCTAAGCCTAAGCCTAAGCCTAAGCCTAAGTTTAAGACTAAGCCTAAGCCTAAGCTTAAGCCTATGCCTAAGCCTAGGCCTAAGCCTAAGCCTAAGCCTAAGCCTAAGCCTAAGCCTAAGCCTAAGCCTAAGTTTAAGACTAAGCCTAAGCCTAAGCCTAAGCTTAAGCCTAAGCCTGAACTTAAGCCTAAGCCTAAGCCTAAGCCTAATCCTAAGCCTAAGTTTAAGACTAAGCCTAAGCCTAAGCTTAAGCCTATGCCTAAGCCTAAGCCTAAGCCTAAGCCTAAGCCTAAGCCTAAGCCTAAGCCTCACTTTAAGCCTAAGCCTAAGCCCGTGCTCAAGCCTAAGCGTAAGACTAAGCCTATGCCTTAAGCCCTAAGCCTAAGCCTAAGCCTAAGCCCAAGCCTAAGCCTAAGCCTAAGCCTAAGCCTAAGCCTAAGCCTAAGCCTAAGTTTAAGACTAAGCCTAAGCCTAAGCCTAAGCCTAAGCCTAAGCCTAAGCCTAAGTTTAAGACTAAGCCTAAGCCTAAGCCTGAGCCTAAGCCTAAGCCTAAGTTTAAGACTAAGCCTAAGCCTAAGCTTAAGCCTATGCCTAAGCCTAAGCCTAAGCCTAAGCCTAAGCCTAAGCCTAAGCCTAAGCCTAAGCCTAAGCCTAAGCCTAACTTTAAGCCTAAGCCTAAGCCTAAGCCTAACTTTAAGCCTAAGCCTAAGCCTAAGCCTAAGCGTAAGCCTAAGCCTAAGCGTAAGCCTGAGCCTAAGCCTAAGCCTAAGCCTAAGCCTAAGCCCAAGCCTAAGCTTAAGCCTAAGCCTAAGCCTAAGCCTAAGCCTAAGCCCAAGCCTAAGCCTAAGCCCAAGCCTAAGCCTAAGCCTAAGCCTAAGTTTAAGACTAAGCCTAAGCCTAAGCCTAAGCTTAAGCCTAAGCCTGAACTTAAGCCTAAGCCTAAGCCTAAGCCTAAGCCTAAGCCTAAGTTTAAGACTAAGCCTAAGCCTAAGCTTAAGCCTATGCCTAAGCCTAGGCCTAAGCCTAAGCCTAAGCCTAAGCCTAAGCCTAAGCCTAAGCCTAAGCCTAAGTTTAAGACTAAGCCTAAGCCTAAGCTTAAGCCTATGCCTAAGCCTAAGCCTAAGCCTAACCCTAAGCCTAAGCCTAAGCCTAAGCCTAAGCCTAAGCCCAAGCCTAAGCCTAAGCCTAAGCCTAAGCCTAAGCCTAAGCGTAAGCCTAAGCCTAAGCCTAAGCCTAAGCCTAAGCCTAAGCCTAAGCCTAAGCCTAAGCCTAAGCCCTAAGCCTAAGCCTAAGCCTAAGCCTAAGTTTAAGACTAAGCCTAAGCCCGAGCTTAAGCCTGAGCCTAAGCCTAAGCCTAAGCCTAAGCCTAAGCCTAAGCCCTAAGCCTAAGCCTGAGCCTAAGCCTGAGCCTAAGGCTAAGCCTAAGCCTAAGCCTAAGTTTAAGCCTAAGCCTAAGCCTAAGTTTGAGATTAAGCCAAAACTTAAGCCTAAGCCCAAGACTAAGCCTAGGCCTAAGTTTAAGACTAAGCCTAAACTTATGCCTAAGCCTACGCCGATGCCCTAAGCCCTATGTGTAAGCCTAAGCCTAAGATTAAGGCTAAGTCTAAACTTAAGCCTAAACTTAGGCCTAAGCCTACGCTCGAGCCTAAGACTAAGCCTAAGCTTGAGCCTAAGCCTAAGCCTAAGCCAAAGATTAAGCCTAAGGGTAAGCGTAAACCTAAGCCTAAGTTTAAGACTAAGCCAGAACTTAAGCCTAAGCCCCAGCCTAAGCCCAAACTTAAGCCTGAGCCTAAGCCCAAGTTTGAGACTAAGCCTAAACCTGAGCCTAAGCCTAAGCCCTAAGCCTAAGACTAAGCCTAAATTTAAGCCTAGGCCTAAGCCTAAGCCTAAGCCTAAGCCTAAGCCTAAGCCTAAGCCTAAGCCTAAGCCTAAGCCCAAGCCTAAGCCTAAGCCTAAGCCTAAGCCTAAGTCTAAGACTAAGTCTAAACTGAAAGCTAAGCCTAAGCCTAACCCTAAGCCTAAGCCTAAGCCTAAGCCTAAGCCTAAGCCTAAGCCTAAGCCTAAGCCCAAGCCTAAGCCTAAGCCTAAGCCCAAGCCTAAGCGTAAGCCTAAGCCTAAGGCTAAGCCTAAGCCTAAGCGTAAGCGTAAGCCCAAACTTAAGCCTAAGCCTAAGCCTGAGATTAAGACTAAGCCTAGGCCTAAGCCTAAGCCTAAGCTTAAGCCTAAGCTTAAGCCTAAGCCTAAGCCTAAGCCTAAGCCCAAGCCTAAGCCTAAGCCTAAGCCTAAGCCCGTGCTTAAGCCTAAGCGTAAGCCTAAGCCTAAGGCTAAGCCTAAGCCTAAGCGTAAGCGTAAGCCCAAACTTAAGCCTAAGCCTAAGCCTAAGCCTAAGCCTAAGCCTAAGCCTAAGCCTAAGCCTAAGCCTAAGCCTAAGCCTAAGCCTAAGCCTTAAACCCTAAGCCTAAGCCTAAGCCTAAGCCTAAGCCTAAGCCTAAGCCTAAGCCTAAGCCCAAGCCTAAGCCTAAGCCTAAGCCCAAGCCTAAGCCTAAGCCTAAGCCTAAGGCTAAGCCTAAGCCTAAGCGTAAGCGTAAGCCCAAACTTAAGCCTAAGCCTAAGATTAAGACTAAGCCTAGGCCTAAGCCTAAGCCTAAGCTTAAGCCTAAGCTTAAGCCTAAGCCTGAGCCTAAGCCTAAGCCCAAGCCTAAGCCTAAGCTTAAGCCTAAGCTTAAGCCTAAGCCTGAACTTAAGCCTAAGCCTAAGCCTAAGTCTAAGACTAAGCCTAAGCCTAAGCCTAAGCTTAAGCCTAAGCCTGAACTTAAGCCTAAGCCCAGGCCTAAGCCTAAGCCTAAGCCTAAGTCTAAGATTAAGCCTAAGCCCGAGCCTAAGACTAAGTCCAAGCTTACGCCTAAGCCTAAGCCTAAGCCTAAGCCTAAGCCTAAGCCTAAGTTTAAGACTAAGCCTAAGCCTAAGCTTAAGCCTATGCCTAAGCCTAATCCTAAGCCTAAGCCTAAGCCTAAGCCTAAGCCTAAGCCCAAGCCTGAGCCTAAGCCTAAGCCTAAGCGTAAGTTTAAGACTAAGCCTAAGCCTAAGCTTAAGCCTATGCCTAAGCCTAAGCCTAAGCCTAAGCCTAAGCCTAAGCCTAAGCCTAAGCCTAAGCCTAAGCCTAAGCCTAAGCCTAAGCCCAAGCCTAAGCCTAAGCCTAAGCCTAAGCCTAAGCCTAAGCCTAAGCCTAAGCCTAAGTTTAAGACTAAGCCTAAGCCTAAGCCTAAGCTTAAGCCTAAGCCTGAACTTAAGCCTAAGCCTAAGCCTAAGCCTAATCCTAAGCCTAAGTTTAAGACTAAGCCTAGCCTAAGCCTAAGCCTAAGCCTAAGCCTAAGTTTAAGACTAAGCCTAAGCCTAAGCCTAAGCCTAAGCCTAAGTCTAAGCCTAAGCCTAACTTTAAGCCTAAGCCTAAGCCTAAGCCTAGGCCTAAGCCTAAGCCTAAGCCCAAGCCTAAGCCTAAGCTTAAGCCTAAGCCTAAGCCTAAGCCTAAGCCTAAGCCTAAGCCTAAGCCTAAGCCTAAGCCTAAGCCTAAGCCTAATCCTAAGTTTAAGACTAAGCCTAAGCCTAAGCCTAAGCTCAAGCCTAAGCCTGAACTTAAGCCTAAGCCTATGCCTAAGCCTAAGCCTAAGCCTAAGCCTAGGCCTAAGCCTAAGCCTAAGCCTAAGCCTAAGCCTAAGCCTAAGTTTAAGCCTAAGTTTAAGACTAAGCCTAAGCCTAAGCCTAATCCTAAGCCTAAGTTTAAGATTAAGCCTAAGCCTCAGCTTAAGCCTATGCCTAAGCCTAAGCCTAAGCCTAAGCCTAAGCCTAAGCCTAAGCCTAAGCCTAAGCCCAAGCCTAAGCCTAAGCCTAAGCCTAAGCCCAAGCCTAAGCCTAAGCTTAAGCCTAAGCTTAAGCCCAAGCCTAAGCCCAAGCCTAAGCCTAAGCTTAAGCCTAAGCTTAAGCCTAAGCCTGAACTTAAGCCTAAGCCTAAGCCTAAGCCTAAGCCTAAGTCTAAGACTAAGCCTAAGCCTAAGCCTAAGCCTAAGCCTAAGCCTAAGCCTAAGTTTAAGACTAAGCCTAAGCCTAAGCTTAAGCCTATGCCTAAGCCTAAGCCTAAGCCTAAGCCTAAGCCTAAGCCTAAGCCTAAGCCTAAGCCTAAGCCCAAGCCCAAGCCCAAGCCTAAGCCTAAGCTTAAGCCTAAGCCTAAGCCTAAGCCTAAGCCTAAGCCTAAGCCTAAGCCTAAGCCTAAGCCTAAGCCTAAGCCTAAGCCTAAGCCTAAGCCTAAGCCTAAGCCTAAGCCTAAGCCTGAGCCTAAGCCTAAGCCCAAGCCCAAGCCTAAGCCTAAGCTTAAGCTTAAGCCTAAGCCTAAGCCTAAGCCTAAGCCTAAGCCCAAGCCTAAGCCTAAGCCTAAGCCTAAGCCTAAGCCTAAGCCTAAGCCTAAGCCTAAGTTTAAGACTAAGCCTAAGCCTAAGCCTAAGCTTAAGCCTAAGCCTGAACTTAAGCCTAAGCCTAAGCCTAAGCCTAATCCTAAGCCTAAGTTTAAGACTAAGCCTAAGCCTAAGCTTAAGCCTATGCCTAAGCCTAAGCCTAAGCCTAAGCCTAAGCCTAAGCCTAACTTTAAGCCTAAGCCTAAGCCCGTGCTCAAGCCTAAGCGTAAGACTAAGCCTATGCCTTAAGCCCTAAGCCTAAGCCTAAGCCTAAGCCCAAGCCTAAGCCTAAGCCTAAGCCTAAGCCTAAGCCTAAGCCTAAGCCTAAGTTTAAGACTAAGCCTAAGCCTAAGCCTAAGCCTAAGCCTAAGCCTAAGCCTAAGTTTAAGACTAAGCCTAAGCCTAAGCCTGAGCCTAAGCCTAAGCCTAAGTTTAAGACTAAGCCTAAGCCTAAGCTTAAGCCTATGCCTAAGCCTAAGCCTAAGCCTAAGCCTAAGCCTAAGCCTAAGCCTAAGCCTAAGCCTAAGCCTAACTTTAAGCCTAAGCCTAAGCCTAAGCCTAACTTTAAGCCTAAGCCTAAGCCTAAGCCTAAGCCTAAGCCTAAGCCCAAACCTAAGCCTAAGCCTAAGCCTAAGCCTAAGCCTAAGCCTAAGCCCAAGCCTAAGCCTAAGCGTAAGCCTAAGCCTAAGCGTAAGCCTGAGCCTAAGCCTAAGCCTAAGCCTAAGCCTAAGCCCAAGCCTAAGCTTAAGCCTAAGCCTAAGCCTAAGCCTAAGCCTAAGCCCAAGCCTAAGCCTAAGCCCAAGCCTAAGCCTAAGCCTAAGCCTAAGTTTAAGACTAAGCCTAAGCCTAAGCCTAAGCTTAAGCCTAAGCCTGAACTTAAGCCTAAGCCTAAGCCTAAGCCTAAGCCTAAGCCTAAGTTTAAGACTAAGCCTAAGCCTAAGCTTAAGCCTATGCCTAAGCCTAGGCCTAAGCCTAAGCCTAAGCCTAAGCCTAAGCCTAAGCCTAAGCCTAAGCCTAAGTTTAAGACTAAGCCTAAGCCTAAGCTTAAGCCTATGCCTAAGCCTAAGCCTAAGCCTAACCCTAAGCCTAAGCCTAAGCCTAAGCCTAAGCCTAAGCCCAAGCCTAAGCCTAAGCCTAAGCCTAAGCCTAAGCCTAAGCGTAAGCGTAAGCCTAAGCCTAAGCCTAAGCCTAAGCCTAAGCCTAAGCCTAAGCCTAAGCCCTAAGCCTAAGCCTAAGCCTAAGCCTAAGTTTAAGACTAAGCCTAAGCCCGAGCTTAAGCCTGAGCCTAAGCCTAAGCCTAAGCCTAAGCCTAAGCCTAAGCCCTAAGCCTAAGCCTGAGCCTAAGCCTGAGCCTAAGGCTAAGCCTAAGCCTAAGCCTAAGTTTAAGCCTAAGCCTAAGCCTAAGTTTGAGATTAAGCCAAAACTTAAGCCTAAGCCCAAGACTAAGCCTAGGCCTAAGTTTAAGACTAAGCCTAAACTTATGCCTAAGCCTACGCCGATGCCCTAAGCCCTATGTGTAAGCCTAAGCCTAAGATTAAGGCTAAGTCTAAACTTAAGCCTAAACTTAGGCCTAAGCCTACGCTCGAGCCTAAGACTAAGCCTAAGCTTGAGCCTAAGCCTAAGCCTAAGCCAAAGATTAAGCCTAAGGGTAAGCGTAAACCTAAGCCTGAGTTTAAGACTAAGCCAGAACTTAAGCCTAAGCCCCAGCCTAAGCCCAAACTTAAGCCTGAGCCTAAGCCCAAGTTTGAGACTAAGCCTAAACCTGAGCCTAAGCCTAAGCCCTAAGCCTAAGACTAAGCCTAAATTTAAGCCTAGGCCTAAGCCTAAGCCTAAGCCTAAGCCTAAGCCTAAGCCTAAGCCTAAGCCTAAGCCTAAGCCTAAGCCCAAGCCTAAGCCTAAGCCTAAGCCTAAGCCTAAGTCTAAGACTAAGTCTAAACTGAAAGCTAAGCCTAAGCCTAACCCTAAGCCTAAGCCTAAGCCCGTGCTCAAGCCTAAGCGTAAGACTAAGCCTATGCCTTAAACCCTAAGCCTAAGCCTAAGCCTAAGCCTAAGCCTAAGCCTAAGCCTAAGCCTAAGCCTAAGCCTAAGCCCAAGCCTAAGCCTAAGCCTAAGCCCAAGCCTAAGCGTAAGCCTAAGCCTAAGGCTAAGCCTAAGCCTAAGCGTAAGCGTAAGCCCAAACTTAAGCCTAAGCCTAAGCCTGAGATTAAGACTAAGCCTAGGCCTAAGCCTAAGCCTAAGCTTAAGCCTAAGCTTAAGCCTAAGCCTAAGCCTAAGCCTAAGCCCAAGCCTAAGCCTAAGCCTAAGCCTAAGCCCGTGCTTAAGCCTAAGCGTAAGACTAAGCCTATGCCTTAAACCCTAAGCCTAAGCCTAAGCCTAAGCCTAAGCCTAAGCCTAAGCCTAAGCCTAAGCCCAAGCCTAAGCCTAAGCCTAAGCCCAAGCCTAAGCCTAAGCCTAAGCCTAAGGCTAAGCCTAAGCCTAAGCGTAAGCGTAAGCCCAAACTTAAGCCTAAGCCTAAGATTAAGACTAAGCCTAGGCCTAAGCCTAAGCCTAAGCTTAAGCCTAAGCTTAAGCCTAAGCCTGAGCCTAAGCCTAAGCCCAAGCCTAAGCCTAAGCCTAAGCCTAAGCCTAAGCTTGAGTCTAAGCCTATGCCTGAGCCCGTACCTAAGGCTCAGGTTTAATGTTTAGCCTAGCCTACGGCTAAGCTAAACCCTAAACCTGAGCCTGAGGTGGTGTCTCTGTATGTCACTCTGTGTCTGTGTGTGTCTTTTCCTATGTATGTATCCGTGTTTTCGATTGACTGAATATGTAAAAGCATTAAAAATGAATGGGATATGCTCGATTGGGATGATGAAATGCGCAACGATTCCGTGAAATTCACCCTGTTATCGGTTTTCTTAATGAAAAGAAATTCATGCTTTAAAAAGATAAGCGGTTCCAAGCTTCATAAATTTTTCTATAGAATTGAATGCAGTGGGTGAAGAGCTGAGATTGCCAGAAAGGAAGCCAAATGAAATAATTCGTCAGTGGTTTTCAAGGAATATGTTGCTTGAGTACCAACCGGGTGATCTGGTGGACGTCATCTGTCGTATGCTGAATTGTTGCGCTGTTACATAACGATATTTGAAGATTCGCTTTTAGAGCGCATACGAATGATTCATCAGGCTGGTTTGAACGAATAGAAGCTTGCGGCAAGCGGTATGTTCTCACCTATGACCGCCTGTTCAAAGCTCGTACGTTTGCAGTCGGCGTTTTTTTTGCTGCTTCAGTGACCTTTTTAATTCCATTGGTTTTCTGCTAGGCTGTGATAGTTGCTATGAACTTTGTGCAAATCAATCAAAGAAATTCGACTTCAGTTAAAGTGGCCATGTTTGGGTAGACCTATTTTTTGTCCTTTAAATGTCGCTAAAAAAGAGCGAAGTTTTTGGGGGACGAAACTGATGAATGCCCGAATCGACGATTTGTGTGCCTCGTTGATGATGTGTTTGATAAAATGCATTAAAATAGCCGTTTACTGATGGTTCTGTGTGTTTTCGGCTCATTATCTCCGCATTAAATAAGCATTTAAGCGCTCGAACCTTTCATTTACTAGGCCTACAAAATTTCCATATTTGATTGGTCTCTAATGAATTGTTGCTTATCTAGGTGGCTGGTCAATCGTATCAAATAAATTTGCATTCTGGATCATTGAGGCTTGTAAAGTTGCAAGCATAGGCCACTTTGGTGGGCTTCCACTTTTTTTTACTACAAGTTATAACCAATAATTACGATTAAATACTAACCTAATTTGATTCATTTTCTTTTGCTTTCGTCATAAGTGGCTTCGAGGCGCTTCTGCAGTTTTGGTTGCTATCTTAACCCGTACGACAACCATTATCTTCGTTTCTCCCCTATTCTATTTATTTATTTTTTTTCTTTCTTTTCTCTCTGTTTTTGTATCGTTCTCCTCGCGTTTTATGATGGAAGATGGAGGGTACTGTTTGAGTATATGTATATCTGGTGCCACAATAGCTGCATCAATGGTGAATATTCATTAATATAAGGCTGCCGAGAGCTAGCTTAGGTTTAATTAGGTTTCTTATATGTACGTATTCATGTAGGTAGGTATATGCATATTGAAACATTTGTATATATGTATATGTTTGCACACCCGTTTAACACTTAATTTCCAATCGAAACTGTCTGCAGTTATAGTGTTTATTTTCATTGTGCATTTTATTCGATTCGATATTACAAAATTTTTTCTTACCCGCCACCTTACTGAATTGCTGGCAGACGAACTCAGCCCATCCTTGAACGATTAAATTATCGGTGCGTTGATACGTTTGATCGTTCAACCCGCAGATTTAATTTTTTTCTTCAGAACTATTGATGTTTTGAAAATGGCATATTCAATATTTTTTTGAAGTTACCTATTTCTTACTATGACGGTCCCCAAACTATTTACGGGTTTTTTTTTTCTCATTCGGCGTGTGTGTGTTGGAGAGGGGGGACGGGGTTAGGTTCTTCCATTCTCGAAGACTGACTTGTTCCTCATCTCCACACTTCATTAATGACAAGTTAATCGTTATTCCATGATCTGCCTGCTTTATCGTTGAATTTTCTCCTATTTCCGAAGTGATGACCATGTAGAGGTCCAGTTGTTATATAGAGGACCAGGTAATCTTTGTATTGTTAAGGTTTGTGAGGGAGATCATACGAGATGGAGTTCCTATTCGGACGTCGTAAAACACCGGCCGAAATGTTGCGTCAAAATCAACGAGCATTAAATAAAGCGATGCGTGAATTGGATCGAGAACGTTCACGATTAGAAATGCAAGAAAAGAAGATAATCGCTGATATTAAAAAGATGGCCAGGATGAATCAAATGGTTCGTAGTTAAGTCTTTTCTATGAATTTTGTGATTGTTTCGTTCTTAAATCTACTGAAATTTTTTGTCTTATCGTAATTCATCGTTGGGGGAGAGGGAGGAGATGGGAAAGAGATTAGTGCCAAAGGGTTCAGGCCTTTCAATAAAAGAATAGGGACTGTTTAAAAGTTTCGAATGTGAGGATATTCATTAGCAGAAAACAAAATTATTCACCGTCTGATGATAATATTTGCAGGATTCAGTTAAAGTGATGGCAAAAGATTTGGTACGAACTCGTCGCTATGTGAAGAAGTTTATTATGATGAAAGCGAACATTCAGGCTGTGTCGTTGAAGGTTTGCATTGGTTTTTATATTTTAAAAAAATATCATTTATGAATAATTTTTTTATTGTTTGTAGATATTTAGGCATTCATATATATATATATATATATATATATATATATATATATATATATATATATATATATATATTATTGAATCGCGCAAAAGCGATTATCCGTAGTGGTAGACATTTCGGTCTTTATCCTTGCGGACGAATATTTGAACTTTTCGTGTTCTTAAGAGCCCATTCGAAAAGTGAATGATTTAATCCACTTCTCAAACACATTAGAAAAAAAGAAAATCCTAGCAATGGATATACAGATTTGCCGTTTATAGCTTTAAATTACAATGAGTTTCGAAGTACCAAAATTTGATTATTTAATATATTGCTGAGAATGTATAGCTCTTTTTTTTTGTTGCTACTTTCACGGCATTGCATCTGAAAGCATCTTTGTAGTTATCCACCCCAGTATAACCTATAATTGGTCACTTGTATCACCTATGCAGTATAGATCTACGATATGGACGGGCTAATGTTCTTTTGCGGATTTTTATGAAAAAGAAAATGTTTTTAATAAATGGACGAGAATTTTCAGGTGCAAACATTGAAAAGCCAAGATGCGATGGCTCAGGCAATGAAAGGAGTAACGCGAGCGATGCAAAGCATGAATAAGCAACTGAATCTTCCACAAATCCAGAAAATTATGATGGAATTCGAGAGGCAATCGGAAATCATGGATATGAAGGTTATTAGTTCTTCTATCGACTTAGCTTAATTTTGGCCTATGTAATAGATGGGCGAACTTTTAAAGAATGATGAGAATACATTCAAAAATAGCGAGGGATATGTGGAGGAAGGGGATGGAATTTAGTCAAGTCAAGTCGGTAGAAAATGGAATATTAGGCACAAGTTTACTTCCATGATCTGATTCTTCACTTCAGTAGACTTAAAAATGATAGGTCATATATAAGTGGTTCGTCAATCAGTTGTCGTCTTAACTACAACCAATTGTCTTCTTAACTATAATCTAATGATCAATCAAGTAATCGTTGGTAATATAAAATAGCACTGTTAGACTAATAATGGACAAAATTGTATGGAATTTTTTTATAATTGAAGTTTTGAAGGAGGATATGATGGGCGAAGCGATCGATGATGCGATAGCGGATGAAGGTGACGAAGAGGAAAGTGAAGCCATTGTTGCGCAGGTATATACAGTCTGTTTTATTTACATTTGCAATAAATGTTAAGGCTTATTTAAATTTTTAATGCGAATTTGTAAAGGATAGGCGTCAAGTCATCGTTAAGAATCTCTCTGTAGTGTGAAATAATTGGATATGTTTGAAATTGGTCTATAAGTTCTTTATTATTTCTTAGGTGATTGGAGTTGTACCAAGACCGGGGTTAAGCCGGGGTTATTTTATCCTTCCTGAAGTTTTGACAAGATGCAGCAATAAGGAAACTTTCAGGTTGCAAGGTGGAAGAAGCGAAAGTAGTAGAGGTTAAAAGTTTTACTGAGGTGGAGTTATTTCCGCCGTAAAAAAATTGGAAGAATGGGATGGAGGCATTGGGTTGGTGGAAGGGGGAAGGGGTATTCAAGGCTTTGAGGTGATAGTTTAATCAAGGATAACTTCTAGAAGAACGAAGATGATGCGATATAAAATTTTCATTCTTTTCAGGTACTGGATGAGTTGGGTATTCAAATGAACGAGGAACTTGGTGCGTTACCAAATGCTCAAGGAACACTTGCTCCAGCAGAAGGTAAAAAGCAGCCAGCTGCTGCTCTCTCGGATGCCGATGCAGACCTGCAAGCAAGATTGGAAAATCTACGCAGGGAATAGTGGACAGCAGCAATAGGCTACCATCGTACCTATGTTTCGTTGATTTCTTTTTAATTCCATGTTTTTGCTTCTATTCGTATTTGATCACCAACCCAAAATTCGGTGAGATAATAACGCGAAATAGTATAGGGCAGCATCAAAACGGAGCGAAACTATAGAAGATCGGATGCTGAATATGTTCAGTTTAGTTGGTGAGGGGAAGAGGGAGGTACAGGTGGGTGATGGCCAAACTAATTTAGATGGGGAGGGAGGGGGGGGGGAGTTCCGGGAATGTTGAACGAACCATTTAAATGGGAAGAGAGGAGAAATGTTAATGACATCTGATGTATGCCGGTCGTCTGTAAGTTTATAATATTTTTGAAATAATATTTAAACGGAAGAAGAGGAAAAAGTTCAATCGGCCATTTCGTGAATTCTTGTAATTATTTATGGGAAACAATTCTTATGAAGGGGATTAGGCTGTCAGTAGCTTTTATTTTTTCATTATTGACAGTGTTTGAATGTAAAATCCTTATAAAGCATTTGATGTTCATCGTATGTGTAAGAGTTTCGGAAGGTAGTTTTAGAGGAGCTACTTTTCCTCATATATGGGACTACTAACCGAGTCAGTTGAAAATGATGGGTATAAATAAAATCATGTGGTGGCTCGGATCGCAGCCGGGATCTAGATTTGTTCATGACCATCGAACACGGCCACTTCTTTCTTCTGTCCTCCATCCCTTCCTCCCCACTCCCCTTCTTTGGAGTCAAAAAGGGAAAGTTCCGATTGTCCGTGGCTGTTATATCCTACAAGTGAAGGCCCGGAACTGGCGGTCGCAGCTGGGCACCTGAAGCAGCCGGTAGGGAGGGGGACTAATTATAATTAAACAAATCCCATACTGAGCGCGATCGCGACCGGGATCAAGTTTTGTACACATCCAAAATGGTTACTACGTCTTAGCAGGTGGTAAATTTCTCGTAATTTCGTATTATAGCACCGCCAAGTGGCTTTAAACTCTTTGAAACAGGTGCTGTTTAAATGGGGAAACCCTTTTTTTCCCTGAAGTTATCAGTTTTATATCAGATTTGTGGGAGTATTTTTTATAATTGCTTTATAAAGCATTGTAAAATATTGTGTATGATTTGATTATGCGTTGTGATTTCTCAATGGGTTTATTCCATTTATTAAAAAAATATTTTATTCCATTCATTAAACATATATGTTACAATCGATGCATCGATGTCTCATTCTTATATAAAAGGCAGTTATTATTCGTATCACATCTCGTCATTAGGCGCGAGGAGGTGGTGGTGGCGAGAGAGTCCGCGTAGCACAAGGATAGCGGAAGATGGCCCTCTGCTGAATGAAGTTCGTGAACAATTCGTTCAGTCATTCTTTTTTCTTTTTTTTGAAGGGTTCGTGGATGCGTAAATGAGCGTTTCGGGAGGGCTAGCAGCTTTTCTTCAGATCTGCAACAGTGGACTGGGAGATAGTCTTTGAGAGCTATCTTTGCGCGTGCAAGGTGGCGGTGACTCGTCCACGGACCAGCAGATTGGGACGGGACTGCATCCCGAGAGTATGACATTCGTACGGTTGCGCGGATTGGCAAGGGCAAACCCTGTCATCTCCCCGACTAGATCTCCCATATGGGACGGTTTTTCCTGCACCCAAAACGATCGCCAGAGCCCCCGCTCCCCACCCGTAGATGACGATGGCGGGCAAGGTTATGTTCGCGAGGGAGAGAGTGATTTGCCACGAACATCCTATGCATGTTTTATTTTCGACGGTTAGTGGTCATAGATACTCGTTTAGCATATCACAATATTCTAACATAAAAGCAACGAAAGCCTCTCAGGATCGGACGACCTCACTTTTTGTTGAGACATTTTTTCTCACTTTTTGACCTCACTTTTTGGTGAAACACTCCGCTTTTTGCGTGTCTTCTTCGTTTGCGTTTGCTGCCGCCGAATGCTCTGCAATCTTCTTGGCTCTCTCTTGTGCTTCGACAAATGCTTTTGGCAGATCACGACAAATTATCGAAATGCGACGATCCCTTGGCACCGGTCTTCCATTGAAAAATGACTCATCTTTTCCAAGGACCTCATGCGTGAACTCGTACCTGCCATATTCCCTACAAACAGCGTCTCTGACCTCGACTACATCAACGGTAAGCCTTTTTTCGGGAAAGAATGAAGCTTATTACGAATAACCTATTCAATTAAGACAGCTAACACCGTTAAACCGCTTAGAAAATGTTAATGTTAATATAAATTGGCATATCAGTGAACTAATTATTCTCATCCATAGCATCCACCCATTTGCCTTTGGTCGCCAAAATTATTGTGCACGGCTAAATACAGTAGTTATGGCGCTGCGGTCAAGTGCTTTTTTGGCTCAACGTGGGACACCATATAGTACCACTGAGGCATGATCACGGTCACTCGAAAGCGACGGGAGGGGGATGGAAGAACTTCTGAGTTTGGCATAGGGGCGGAAATGCTCACTAATGAAAACAAATAGGATGAATAGGATAGGATAAACAAAGTAGAATGAAAATAAGTTGGCATACCCCATGCGGTAAAGGCAGCGTCGAGGCACAAAAAAGTCGACGATGAGTTCATCTTTGCGGTCTTTATGCCGCAGACGGAGTACGGCATCCGATAGTAGGCACATACCCGATATTACATCACCGCAATACTGCAATTATACTGTATAAAGCCGAACGTATATAATTTGTTGGGTTTCCTAGTAGGAAATAGAGGGATAGCTAGCACTTGTAGTGTCTATGCTTTAATTACGGGGAAGTTGAAATTGTGAGAGTAAAAGAAATCATGAAAACTACGGGAGGCACGGCTATATTTCTAGTGAAAAAAAAGAAAAGAATATAAAAAAAAATTAAAAACTTTTCATTATAGGCAAGCTAATGAGAGCAGCAATTGATTGTAATTTCATCGACTCTCCCATTCCATGTATCAATGTTTCCTTTATCGATAGGGGTGGTAACATTATACAAAACAGCTTTTTGGTATTTTTTCTCATGCTTAGAGGATCGAAGTTGTCGCATAGGTAATTCACCATATAGAATTACCTATGCGGAAGGGAACTGGCAGTAACAAATCGGACTGGGAGACTAAAATTGACGGATCTCATATATTACACCCGGCAATGTAATGAACAGATAGGTGATTCATAAAGCTTGGTTATTTCTCGGAAAACAAAGTTTGAAGCCTATAGCCATGATTGGCGGAATACGGCATAGCAGCCAAGGCATGGAACACTCTGTTAGTTTATTTGACTTATGTAATATTAAAAAAATATTATGAAAATTGAAAGAAACGCTCACTCTAACGCTATCGATATGTGGTTTAATAACACCATCTTTGTGTAAGTCGAGTATATGCACATAAGATAAGTGTGCATCACCTTTCTTGAACGATCGATTACGTACGCGTTGTATGATTTGCTCGTTTTCTTTTGACCAACGTCGTTGTTCTCGTTCACGATATAAATGAATTGCCTAAATATATTCGTAATGGCTCAATTGGTAGATACGCCACCGATAATTTCGAGTGTAAACGTTTCGATTCACAATGGAAATGGGTAAAAAAAAGTTTTACAAATTGCTAGCAATATTTTTTTTCTATCTGATCCAAATTACTCATTTCAATGAATAAACAATTCAATTATTTTCACACGAGTACGGGTGAATCTGAAATTTTTACAAAAATTGCTACTATTTTTTTTTAATAATAGAAGTAGATCACAAATGATTGACTTTACTATCATTAATGTTGTTACTGTTATACGTTTTATTTAATTCATTTAATTTAATATTTAATTTCGCAAATCTATAAATTTTCGTGATAGCTGAAGAGCTGAATATTCGGCCGAGATTACTAGTGTTCTTATTTTATTGATGATATTGTTGTAGGATATTTCAAACGAGCTTTTTAGTTGCAATTATTGGTATGTGCTTTTTAGGTTTTGTTTTGCGATATGTGCTTTTTAGGTTTTGTTTTTCGATATGTGCCTCTTAGTTTTTGTTTTTCGGTATGCGCTTTTTAGGTTTTGTTTTGCGATATGTGCTTTTTAGGTTTTGTTTTTCGATATGTGCCTCTTAGGTTTTGTTTTGCCGTATGTGCTTTCTGGGTTTTGTTTTTCGGTATGCGCTTTTTAGGTTTTGTTTTCCGAAGGGTATCTTTTGTTTCCCTTTTTCGTTAGTGATGAAAAAGCTCCACCTCGGCCATTTTTGACGAATTAAATTTTAAATAAACGGCTAGTTTTTATATAAACATCATTCACTAATTTTTTTCTTAAAGTTTATTACTACAACTCCTTAACGCATTATTTATTTTTATTTCTACACTTAGAAATTTTTATTTTTTTATTCCTCTTTAGTGCAAAAATCTACTTATGTTATTAGTTATAACTCACATCATCCCAATGTGACTTCTCGTATCTAAGTCGTTTCATGTGTGGTTCAATTTCCTCCAATAACGATTGCTCCTCTTTTTCGGTGATAAAATTCGGTATAACGCAACATGAAGATGAAATAAGATCCTTAATTTTTGTTGGCCATATCGTTTCGTTATGAAAGAAAGCCAATTCGAGTGCTCGACGAACAACGTCTAGACGCATCTAAAAAATAAATCAACTCATTTTATTCGTTTCACTCGTCGGGTTAGATCTAAAGTTAGCGCCATATAGTTCTCGACCATACTCATACTTTGTTTTGAGTTGAGCGCTAGATATTGCTAGATCGTTTTACACGTTAAAATATGCATAGCAATTAGTCAAGTAGATGGAGTTGAATCGTTTAAAAATGCTAACAACAACAATCAGTACCATCGTTTTTAGCCTTTTAGTTTTTTTAAGGACCTAATTTATTTTAATAAAGCATACCTCAGAGAGTTCCAATAAAAAGACATCACCTATCACAAATCAGCCTACTACTCTTTAGGTGCACCCTACTCCTTCCTACTTCTTGAACTCATCTGGGAAAGCTTTGAAAAAATTGATTACAGCACTTCGTTCCTGGAAGAATCCAATGCTATAGTTCATTTAACGGAATAGCATGTTCGGTGGATTATACGGTGGATTCAAATATTCGAATAGGTGAAAAGCTAATGAGTAAAAGGGACGGAAATAATTGACAGATGGCTGCACGTGCACTTTTTAGACGTTAACAGTGGCGGTGAACAGCTACGGTAGAAAAGTAAATAGGTGCACAAGAGAAGGGAGGAAATCGAACGTTCTCCTTAGCGTGTATATATCGTATTCTTTCGTTTATAAGCCCATCCCCCCTCTAGACTAATATTGATAGGTAAATTATATATTTTGATGAATTTAGCGTCCCCCCCCCCCACCCCCGTCTAAGAGGTGACTGTTACTGAGGGCTTAAAAAGGACATGAAATTGTTAAATCCTAGTTGTGCTTTATGCTATGAAATATTATATTTCCGATAGAACTTTAATTTTATATTTTAAACGTGACCGATGATGATGACATTTATGATTAGTGATTTGTTGTATATGTGTGTCAGATATTGAAATATGCATCTATAATAGGTTTATTCGAAATATTGATGTACTGTTACGGAGGTTTCATTATTATTTCAATTATCTTTCGTGAGGGAGGGGGAATATTAAATTTACTATTTGCGAGGGAGGGAGAGACACTGAATTTAATATTTGTGAGGGAGGTGGGGGACACTAACTTTAATATTTGTGAAGGAGGGGGGACACTGAATTTAATATTTGTAGGGAGGGGGACGCCCAATTTAATATTTATGAGAGAGGGAGGACACTAAACTTCATATTTGTGAGGGAGGGGTAGACACTAAATTTAATATTTGGAGGGAGGGAGGACGCTAAATTTAATGTCTGTGAGGGGGGGGGGACACCAAATTTAATATTTGTGAGGGAGGTGGGGGACACTAACTTTAATATTTGTGAAGGAGGGGGGACACTGAATTTAATATTTGTAGGGAGGGGGACGCCCAATTTAATATTTATGAGAGAGGGAGGACACTAAACTTCATATTTGTGAGGGAGAGGTAGACACTAAATTTAATATTTGGAGGGAGGGAGGACGCTAAATTTAATGTCTGTGAGGGGGGGACACCAAATTTAATATTTGTGAGGGAGGGAGGACACTAAACTTCATATTTGTGAGGGAGGGGTAGACACTAAGTTTAATATTTGGAGGGAGGGGGACGCTAAATTTAATGTCTGTGAGGGAGGGGACACCAAATTTAATATTTATGAGGGAGGGAGGACTCTAAATTTAATATTTGTGAGGGAGGGGGACTCTAAATTTAATATTTGTGAGGGGGGACACTAAATTTAATGCTTGTGAGGGAGGGAGGACTCTAAATTTAATATTTGGAGGGAGGGGGGATGCTAAATTTAATATTTATGAGGGAGGGAGGACACTAAACTTCATTTTTGTGAGGGAGGGGAACACTAAATTTAATATTTGTGAGGGAGGGGGGAGGGCGCCATATTTGATACAGTACATTAATTTAACATCAATATCAGGCCGTTTTATTATTCACGTAGATGAATTTTTTTATATGAGTGAATTTTCTTTTTACTGATGTGAACGCAACAATTGCTCTAGACAAGGAAATGAATTGTTTTTTTTTATGGCTCGTTGAATTGTGAGGTGTTTGTTGGTACCTCATTAATTTGTTGCTCGTTTTTCTTGTACAAAATGCTCGAAGATTTAATCAGCAAAATCGTCGGTTTTATCTTTATTTATTTATTTAATTGCTGAATTTAATTTAATTCAATTTAAATCAGTTAAATGTTGCGTTGCTTAAAAGGGAAAGATTTAATTATCGAAAATATTTTCATTTCAAGTTTTTTACGTTCTATATTTGTAATATTTTCGCATGAACATTGTTTTATGCTATGTATAACATTGTAAACCTGTATTGATCTATTGATGTCACTGCTAATGAACATCAAAAATGAGTATACTACAATGATTCAGATGACGTTTCAATACGGTACGTCATCATAGACGATCTACATCACTAACGTAATCGCTAGATGGTGATGACAGGTACCATAAACCTTATATCTGAAGTCGGTTGATAGAAAGGAAACTAAAGCTACTTGTACTTTTATTTATGGAATAAAGGTAGCACAAGTTACCGGTAATATTTGAAGCATTACAGTATGTACGTTGTGCATGAGATATCCTTATAAATACGGTACATTACAGTAATTTGGATTATTTTTTGATATATTTGTATTGAAAGAGGAAATATGCTGTTGGCTAGAAAATATTATGGCCCTAGTATATCGCTTCACATGCATAACTGTGGTTGTCTAGAGCACCGCTAAAAGCTTCCGATTCAAGCACTGAGTACTAATTAAGCTTTAAAACTTCAATAATGGAGCAGCAGCCTAGGATTAAAGCAACCTGAATGAGAAAATATAAGATCCATAAAGGAGGACGGTATGTTTTCGTTGTGGCATGTTTTATTATTCAATATTCCAACTTGAGCTTATCCTCAAGCATAAGTAATAAAAAAAATTTTTGAAAAGGAACTAGATTCATGGCCTTAAACTATGACGACTCGTAGAGTACTCAAAATTATAGAAGTAAAAAAATATCGGAATAAAGCTTATATTTTCCACAATTCATTAAAGAATTTGTCGAGATGAGAAGTGAATAAGATGAGGCGAGACTTCGAGTTTAACTCTGAAAAATTCGAGTCGAGTAGTTCGCACTAACTTTTGCGAAAGCTTGAGCTCTTACCTCAAGTTCTTCAATCGAACAACCATACTAAACACTCCAAACTTAAAATGTCACTATCTTTTGTGTTTGAAAATGCACGTTTGTAGACGTCCCCACATCCATCTTTTTTTTCCTGTTCAACAACTCAATGTCGAAAGCAACTGAGTAGAAGCGAGAGAGAGAGAGAGACGGGTAGAGATGGAGAGAGAGTGTGTGTGCTCCGCAAAAATTGATCGTCATCGCTTCAACTTCCCAGTTTTTTTTCGTCTTGCCGTCTAACGTATTCTAACTCTTATCTAGTATTCTCTAATTCTCTAACTCTCGCAACAACCACAGCACATCAGATGTAAAAGTACTTACACTTGTATTGTCTGCGCTCTCATCAAGAACAATGATCTCTCAATGTACGCTTCACGTCTAATGTCGTGCTCAACGTTTCAGTTCTATTCTATTTATTTGCGGTGAAGCTGTGCATTGATGCATTTGCAGCGATGGGGAGTTCGCCATTGGTTGATACACTCAACGCTTCGTATGTGTGAGCGTGGTGTGCGGACAGTGTTCAGTTGTTATAAGCAGTTCGTGATGTGCGGCAGGCGTTCAGTTGCTATAGGCAGTATTGTTACGTTCAAACCGTTTTCATGAGTGGTTGTGTCTCGGTTTTCATTCGGTGTAGCTCCAGTATGGTTGTTAGTGGTGTGAATGGGATAATGAGGTTGAACACCGATCCATACACGGTCTCTTTGGTGGTTTTTATAAATTTGCTTGTGGTTTTTTAGTGAGGCATTTCTTGCACTTTTGGTTGGTTATGATAAGATTGGTTGTGATAAAATTTCAACCACGGAAAGCGGTGTAAATTTTACCAAATTTATCTACCTAGATATTAGCAGATCGTCATTTGCAAGATTTAATAGCAGTGAAACATTTTTGAGTAGTTTAATTCTGTATATTTCGAATTTGAAAACACCCTCATATGTTTCATAATCCATTAGGTTAGAGGTTTGCGGAGGAGGGATGGAGAAGATTTGCACAGAGGAAAACGGTTAGGCTCCAGGGGGGGGTGCGGTTTAACCAGTAGGGGGGGGGAGGGAAAAAAATGTGCGTACAAAAAATGGTTTCGCTCAGATCGGGGTGATTTAACCCTTTCTTTATATTAGATTTTCTCAGAATTTGTGCCTTTGATATTATTCATTTCTCGGCTATTTTCCGAACAATTTTTTATTATTATCGTTCTTTTCAATATTTTTTTCACTGAGAATGCTTTCGTTTTTCCACATTCGCACTATCAATAATGATTCATTGGTTTTGATTTCTCTTTTGAATTGAATTTATATCGAATATAATAAAAAAATATTTTTTAAACTTTGAAAATAATTTATTATAAAAAGGATTTTGATGTGCTTTAAGGATTACTATTTGAGTTTTTTTTTTTGAATAGGTAACATGACTTTTCTTGCAGAAGTAATAATTCCCTTTTTGCCTGTAATTTGAAGCTTATCGGGGGGATTGCTTACTGCGAGAAAGCTGTAACAGATACGATATTCCAGTTGACCTGTTGTATGCCGAATAGAATCTTCAGTCGTAAAGCGACCCGTTGTCGATTGAAAGTCATATTTAAAAGACTTTTCGGGGAAAATGAAAAGGTTTTTTTCCGGAAACTGGTGGGAAGTAATACGGAAAGGTTCCTTTAGGTGAGTTTTCCGGAAAACGCGGATCTATTCTTATTTTTTTACGTCGCTGGAATAGCTATAGTTGAGATGATATTCGCTTGGATTGAATACTTTAATGTGTCGAGTTTGTTTGATACGATAGGTGTTCTTTCGACTTATAGAACCGAGAGGTGAAGATCTAGGGAAGTATATCGCATTTTTTGATTAATGGGGATTCGATTTGTTGAAATCCAATGGCAGCCAAGCGAGACATTGAAATGTAGCATCATTGGCCATGAGTCGGGATTGGTCCTGACCAAGAGGGAACTGGAACGGGATTGCGGTCCTTATCTGGGATGAGCTTAATCCGATTTGCCAAGCCTTGACTGGATTTAATCCATTCTCATGTGGTCGATGGTTAAGTTTATTCAATTGGAACCTGAACGGAATTTAGCTAATATATTGAAACTAAAATGCAAATCCTGTTAATGTTCAATGAAAGAGCATTTTACATCTATGCTGAGAACGTATTTCTAGGGATGGAATATGTTAAGCGTCAAATTTCTTGGTCTTAGTCACGAAGCATTAGTTAGTTTTCATGCTTTTATTTTTTACGTCTGTCTTATCACATGAAAGTGTTGAATAAAGACACAGGGGGTAATATTTGTTCTATACGGTATTATATTATTTGTTTGAATAAGTAAAGCGATTTTCTCTGTTGACGTGGCTTGTGCCTCTTGCGAAGGGGCGTCTCGACCTTATTAGGGTAATTTAATACGTGATATTGAAAGATGCTTTTAACAGCCGGTCACTTTTTTCGCCGCTCCGTGGGACGCTTTCTATACAGCACTATGTCGAAGCCAAAGGTTGGAATCAATGGGTATGTTATCCATCCATGTCTTGCTTGCCTCTGTTCCTTATAGAGATGAAAGATTCTGGATGCGATCTGGATGCGATGCTCTAGGATCTCATTGGATTAAAACTGGAACGGTTACGATAATTCGTATTGATGTGTCAGATGTTATATGGTTTGCGATGAGCATGAATAGATTTTTGTTAAGTTTTTGGCTAATTGCGTGGGGCTAACTTGCCAAAACTTTGCAACTTTACAACTCACTTTCCAAATCCTCATCTTGCTTGTGCTTGGATTTATCTGGATTGTGGAAAAGGAGGTTCCGTACGGAATTTACAATAAACCACGAAAAGTTTTAAATGGTATGCGATATGGAGGTAGGTTAAACTCGTAGCAGATCGACGGTCGACTTCAGCTCAGTCGGCTTTGAGCCAAGTTCATTGACCAGTAACCCAGTAGTGTTTTAGATGCCTTGAAGTTGCGGAAGTAGTAAAAGGGAAAAGCTTTGCTTCGCTTTGTTTTGTTCTTTATTTTTTTGATTGTTGTGTTTGTGAGTGCAATATTTTCATTGAAATAAATTACTAACAATGTAATTGGCCAGAGTAAACAATTCTAGAGCATTCGGAGTTAATTTGGATCCAATATTTAAAACTGAAAAGGCGAATATTCTCTAAGAGGGGAAATGTTTACTGAAAATTGGTATATGACGAATATATTTCATCACTTTTGAAGAGAAAAAATGTGGGAATTGAAGTTCATTGTGAGTATCTCGTAATGAATGTACCATTTTTGATTTATTTTTATTTGGAATTTTTATTCTGATGCTGAAGTAGTTTTCAATTTGTCTAAATTTTTAGATTTGGCCGCATCGGACGTCTTGTCCTTCGTGCCGCAGTCGAAAAGGATACCGTTGAGGTCGTAGCCGTCAACGATCCATTCATCAACATCGACTACATGGTGCGTCGTCTTGCTTATTGACTTGTTTTTTTTTTTTGTTTTATGTGTTTTTCAGAAATTCAAAGGGATTTTAAATAGTTTTTTCAGTATCGGGCTACTAACAGTCAAGGTGTAATTTCCTACGGTGATCTATGGTATAGATTTTTGACCACTGATTTGGAATGGTGGAGGGATTTGGACTAAGATCTGAGAAAGGTTGAAATACAACGAAAGTCTGTGAGGTTGGATTCTTGGTTCAAGTTGAGATTTTTGGGGTTGGATATTATATTGTTACATCCTTCCTTAACTCTTTTGGATACTTTTGGGTGGATCTTGTATCACTCCGTCGTTCCTTAACTGTTTTGAGTGACTTCGAATGGTTCAATTAGATCGGAAATTGGTTTCACTACGCCTTTGAGGATGTAGAGCACAAATTTTGGAAATTTTCCAAGCCGGAATTTGCCACCTCATCCTTTGCCAACTGCCTTTTCTGCCTTCTAAGAACGAAATCTCCATCTAAAAGCTGTTATCGAATTTGAAATCAATTTTTTTTTGCGATCATGCGGGTTTTTATCACATCCAGAGGGACTTTTAGATCATCACTTGGATGCCTTTCTATAGAAATGGTGTCAGAGTTTATGATTAATAAAACTTGATTAAAGGTTTAGCGTCTGATCGTTTTATTATTTTGTCCCACATCCATATTCCGGCGTTGAGGTGTAGAGAGTTGTTATGTTGCAAATGACTTTATGGTTGCATATTGCTAAAGTTTATGACAAGCGGGGTTTTTTTAGGTTTACATGTTCAAATATGATTCCACCCATGGCCGATTCAAGGGTGATATTCATGCTGAAGATGGCAAGCTTGTGGTTTCCACACCTGGAAAAGCTACCCACCATATCACCGTTCACAACAGGTTCATTTACATTCGTTTATTAAATGACAAGGAAAAGGGAACTTGTTTACTTGGAAATTGGCTGGTCTTTAAAGAAGCTAAGCTGAAAGTTTTTGTTGATTTTAATTTCAGTGTGGAAAAAATTGAAACATTTTATGCTAAAGTGCAGTGGTAGTGATGAGATTATATAGGAAGTTGCCCAGAAAAGTAACTAACCAACATAGATTGCTAGTGAGTTGCAGAAAGAAAATCACCGTCGTAGTTATCCGTTGAATGCCCATGCAAGAAGCAGTTCTGGTTGTAGAAGACTGCCCAGAACGTAGATTATATGATGTGAAGTGACGTATTAATTGTGCTCATCTCGCAAAATTTACTTCTTTATGGAACTTTGGTTTGTTTGGGATTTAGCAAGGACCCCTCTGAGATCAAGTGGAGCGCAGACGGTGCGGAATATGTGGTCGAATCAACTGGTGTATTCACGACAGTCGAGAAGGCATCCGCTCACTTGAAAGGTGGTGCTAAGAAGGTTATCATCTCGGCGCCATCTGCCGATGCACCAATGTTCGTTATGGGCGTCAATGAGGAGAAATATGATGCAGCTAACAACCATGTTATCTCAAATGCGTCGTGCACCACCAACTGCTTGGCTCCACTTGCTAAGGTAATTCATTTTTATAGTTACTGCTAACGGGAGTTAAGTCTTGGTCAGAAGTTGTCACATGATTGGTACTGGCCAGCCTGTTTTAATGATATGCTTTTTGTTTACAGGAAGCTTATTGCAGGTAATCAATGACAAATTCGGTATCGTTGAGGGACTTATGACAACTGTGCATGCGACTACTGCCACCCAGAAGACCGTCGATGGCCCATCTGGAAAGCAGTGGAGAGATGGACGTGGCGCCGGCCAAAATATCATCCCGGCTAGCACTGGTGCAGCTAAAGCAGTCGGCAAGGTATGCTTTGTTCCCTTGATATATGTCGAATCTGCTGGCATACGTTTCATTCCCAAGGGTACATGAATTTTTTAAAAGTATAACTGCTAGATTTGCCGGACTGCGCACAGAGTTTATCGGGTCGATAGCTGCTTAATGCTGTGAAGCGACTTCCGGAAATGAAATTGGAGGGAAGAGTTCAAAGTGGGTGGTCGGCCTTTATTTGGAACCGTTGTTTGTTTGTTTTTAGTATTGTTTGTTTATCTTAATAAGTTCGACTGGAAGTTCATCAAGGTTTTGTTTGGTTTGGTATATATAGTATAGACTGGAATAAAACCACTGAGGCTATATATTTCCCAGAAAATTTTTAGTTGTTCAGGTTCCTAGTGAATTTTTTTTTTTTTTTTTGGAGCCCGATCTTGTATTGCCGAAGCATAATAATATTACTTGAGGTTATCCCACAACTGAATGGCAAGCTGACTGGTATGGCTTTCCGTGTGCCAACACCCGACGTGTCGGTTGTTGATCTTACCGCGAGACTGGAGAAGGCGGCTACTATGGATGAGATCAAGGCAGCGATCAAGGAGGCGGCTGCTGGACCGATGAAGGGCATCCTGGGCTACACTGAGGATTCGGTATGTGTTTCATCGACCACTTTATCGAAAAGTCGGGTTTCATATTTGGCGTTGTGTCATATAGGTAATTAGTAGTTTGGATCGGTGCAACTCCAGCTACCAGTTATGATGTAACCTATGTAGTTCACTATGTCTCCTTTTGAGTGTTGCTCATGGCATGCACCCAACCGGTTTGTTCATGAAATGATGGATGGGGAACAGTGTTGAACCGAACTTTATCTAGTGTTAAATGATGCATTAGTTCATCGGCCATACGTACGGTTTTGCATATATGATTGAATGAGTTAGGTTATATTGCGAGTAGTTGTGATGCACTATACGTGACAGTTGTAGGTTGTATCGACGGACTTCGTTGGAGATTCGCACTCGTCAATCTTCGATGCGAATGCGTGCATCTCTCTGAACCCACACTTTGTTAAGTTGATCTCGTGGTACGACAACGAGTTCGGATACAGTTGCCGTGTGGTCGACCTCATCGCTTACATCAGCAAACACTGAACATCAAAGCCTCATACACCATAGAGACACACATTTCTCGATATCCGTGATGTGCGCGTTGGTTTAGTTGTACTGAGTATTGAGACGTTCTAGTATCACAGCCAAACTTTAAAGCGTGATTTGCTGTATTGTTGTTTTTAGTGAAAGAAGGGTAGTCAGTATCCTGATATTGTAGTCGAATAATAAGGTGGCTGTGACTGGAACGTTTATTACTGGTTATTATGCTTCTGGTAATCTTTGTTGAGCAGTCTAATATAAAGTGGCAGTGTTTTAATATCCCGGTCTATTGTCAATGATGTTACAGGTTTTATCCATCAGCGTTGCATGAATGGATATCATCAGTCTTTTATTTTAGATGTTTTTTTCTTTAATTATTTGTTCAGCTAGTGTCCGGTGTTGTAGGCATCTGTTCGTTACTCTAATAAATCTTTTTTTTTTTTTAAATTGTTTCACAGCAATCATTGATGACGTATCTGTATGCGGACCATCACAACTAAGGTGCCAATTTTGTGCAACCAGTAGGAAGTTCTGTGGGCAAAAGCCTAGCTCTTTCCTCTGCGTTCTACTCGCTTTAGCTGTAACGTCGTTGCTTGGGGCTTATTCTCCATTCTTTAAATCCCCATTGCGTTCACACGTCGAATTAAAAGGAGCTCTGCGTGCATCGTGCAGCTGTTCTTAATGTGCTCTTACCGCATTGTTGATTTTCTTTTGCACGCACACAAATGAAAAAATTAAATGGTTTTTTGGTTTCCCAGTGAATGGGGAAGGCAGAGGAAAATAGTTCACATCGTATGGCCTGATGGTACGCGATCATACCAAACGCTGCTAACATTGTGAAGGTTGGGAGTTAGAGCTTCAGCTCGAGTCAAATCTAGGTGGTTGAGTTCGGGTTGAGGTTTCCGGCGTCCGTTGCGATGAGTTCTTCCACAGTTGTTGCTTCTGAACTGGGCTGTGTAGCCAATTGTCCTCTGAAAATGATAGTGCAATCGAAGAGAATAGGCAGATATCTTTGAGTTAAAGTCACCGAACTGTCCAATCCCTGGATCTAGAGGAAATATTGCAATTTGTTTGCTATTTTTTCGTAGACCGTGTGGTTCATGTATAATATTTCGGCTATACTAATGAAAAGCACAGGAAGAGGATATGTCAAAATAGATAGTATGAACTCAGCAAACATAAAAAGGTTCGTAGAGTAATGAAAATAATATAATTAAGGCTGTCAAGTATCGAGAAATTTCCAAATTTTCAAATTTTTTTCCGGTCGTTGGTTGAATTTGTTAGCGTCTAACACCCACGACGGGTTGTGTAAATAACAATTGAGAGTGATAAACGCTCATCACTCTCTCTTATTGAAGAATTTTTGTGTGTGTGTGTGTAATAATACGAATCGCCATTGCTTTCGTTCACAACTGTTCTCATCAATAAGGTTGAATTACAACCTGCACACCTATTCACTATACTTATTGATATATGGAAATAAATATTCTAGGAAATTTTACGCAAATTTAAAATTTTTTTTTAAATTACTAATTTATTTTCAATGGAATATATGAAGAAATTAATAAATTTCAGCCGTTTGAATTATAATAGACCAGTAATTTATTGATGAAAGTGACTAGCAATATATTTTAGTGGTGATTTATTGCAATTTTCATTTTGAAACTGGTCTGTTTTTCTTTTTTGAAATTTGAATTAAAGGTAACTAATCCTTGATGATCAAATTCCTCTCATTTACGCACGGTAAACATACCGTAAAATATCATAAATTGCAACCCCAGGGGTTTTATTCGAGGAAGTATGGTGCATAATTTTTGGAAGGAACCGAAACCGAAAAATATTATGTCCAGATCAAGACAAACGATAGCGGTTAAGAACCAAAAGTTGACCATAAACTCTACTTTAAAAAATAACCGTTTACGTTCGGATGCGTCGACCGCCTCGGAAACGCGCATAAAAACTTGTCCACTATCGATGACGTCATAGAAGTCGGTTTGTTCGAACATTTTCATAAGTTCTTCTGAAAACTTTAATTCTGTTGCCTCAGTGATAATAGGTGAGAAAAAATTTTGCGCCGCTTTTTTTATACATCCTTCCGTACTAGTGGGCAGGTCAACCGGAAACTTGGTTATTTTATACCATAGCCATACCACCACTTATACCAGTTATACTAGGTTATAGTGCACTTATTGAACGCGGTGAAATATGCTGAAATTGACTCCGCTATAAGTGGTTAATCCTTAATATCAAAGACTAACTACTGCGGAAATATGTGTTAATATATAAAAAATTTTTGAAAGCAATTTAAAAAAATTTGACATTACGAACCACGGGCTCCCGCAAAATACACATCGACACCTTCCGACGTCAATTCCATATACACCTAAAAAGAAATTAATAATAGTAAACTGTTAACAATTAATAAAAATAATGATAATAATAACAGTGGACTTCCACCATTAGAGAAAAGAATTGATATATAGCCAAAAAAAAATTCAAAAACCCCACTTAAATATATATGGATAACAAATATTTTAAAAAATCCTACATTTAAAATCTAACACTTCCCATTAAATATTTGCTGGGCTTGCTGCTATTAAAGCTCAAACTCGGTCTTTGTTACCTTTCCGGAAATTTTTTTTTCTGCAGGAGATTATGAGCTAATTTGAAACTTTCCAGTACTTGCATTTTATTTCAAAAAAAAAAAAATCTACGACCGTAATTAATAGAAAAAAGGGATTTCTTTTGAACTGGAGGGGGGCGAGGTGGGAAAGGAGGGGGGGGGAGGAAAGATGGGAAAGGAGGGGGGGGGGAGGAAGGAATCAAAGCTTTTTTGGTTCTTTATTGGACAAGAAATTACAGCTCTTGTCGCGACAAATAAACATAGGAGCCCTAGCAAAGTAAACTTTCCTGAGACTCGAAACAATATAAGAGATCAAATTTTTTTTAATCACCTGAGTTTCGACCAATTGTTCACCCTTTCATTTCTATTTCTTTCATTTCTATTCAAATATTTTCTCGGCAATTTTAAAATAAATAATCTGTTCAAAGAAAAAAAAAAAAAATGTGATATGCTTCTCAATGAAAAACCTCTAGTCATTATTGATTCTTATAACTTTTGAAAATCGTTATTTAATCAACAGCGATATAGACTTATAAAAAAAAGTGGGGGAGGGGGTAAACACAACAAATTATGGTACTTTGCATCTAATTTGAAATATGGGAATTAAAATTATCGCCATTGGTTGATTAAATTTTTATTTATTTCTTTATTTATTTTTTTTTGCATTTATTTGCGAATAGATGATATGGTTGTATTTTTTTTTTTTTTGCAGTGATAAAAATGCTGACGTGTTTATGACGGCCTCATGGTGATATGATGCATTTGCAATTTCGCACCACAAAACCATTTTCATCCTTTCGGGCATTGATCGAAACTAATTGCTTGGGGATTTTATCTTTAAAAAAAAAATATTCTGTCCGATTTTTTTCAATTCATGAAATGAGAGAAGGGCAGAATAGAAGAGAGGCAAGATGAGGGAATAAGAGTAGGGGAGGCGAGAATAGTCGGAAGAGCAGAAGAGGGAAGTGCTAGAGGAATTATACTAATTATTTTTAGACTAATTAAATAAATAATTAAAAATAAAAGAAGAGGTAATTAATTCCGGTGAATTAATTATGAAAAAATTTGAAATATTTTTTTTAAAGGAATTCAAATTGGCATTCAAATGTTTCGATTTTTTTTATGACGGAGCTTATTTGATGGGAAATTCGAAAGTTTTCATTATCGTCTCTCTAATCAACTTCTCTCGTAATTATGAAGATTTTTCATTTTCATTGACGATTGAAAATCATCGAAAGATGTATTTATGCATAAAATGTCATTTCCATTTTTTTTTTTTCAGAATATGGCATCTGTATGCTGCAAATCTCCTCCCCACCCTCCACCCTCCCTACCCATTTTCTTTCCTTATATCTTCCACCTGCTCTCTTCACTCATTACCCCCCCCCCCCCCAGAACTTGTTTTCTCCAACCTAAATTTAAAAATATTCAACTGTTGCAACCTTTTTTATCGTTGTGAGTCCAAGATAATCGACATATGGAAAGCCAGAGCAATCAATAACTAGCGAGACTGCTGCTGACTCAATTGCTGCTGCAGTCGTTGTATTGATGTGACGACGAGTGGAGTGCAACGCAGTCGTTTTACGTGAAAAAAATTCGCTTTCAATGCGCTGAAATATCCCTCATCCAGCACGAACACAACGATAAAATCTTCTTTCGAATATCCCCACTGAGAATCGAACAGGTGTTAGCAATTATATGAACAGGTAGATATCAATAATACACGAACAGGTATTATTATATAAGCAGTTATTAAGTAAGATGTTAACGTCATAATGACTGATAATGAAATCAGCCACATAAATGCACTAATAGATAAGTTTTCTCGCCTAAATTTTTGTCTAGATATGTTTTCTATGTGTAGATGTTTGATAATATTTGGAAAAATAAACTAAAAAGCGCATATCATTATTTAATCGTAAGAAAAAAAAAAAATTTTTTTTCTGGCGATCTGTCCATTTTCGAAAATCACTGCATTTAATATGCAATAATATCCGCTCACTTGATGAAATTAGATGAAAATCAGATCTCCTTTCAACTCGTTTAAAATCAGCCATTTTTCTCTCTTTTGAATTTCACAACTTCAGATATGATTTTTATTTTTCTGGAGTAGTTTAATGTAGAGAGTTTTGCGTTGAATTATTTTTTTTTTGCTACTACTACAAAAAAAAAAAAATTCTAAAGGAAGTGAATAGTTGTAGAAGTATAGCAATAAAGACCTGTTCGCTTTCACGATTCATCTCTTCGATCGTAACAAAATTTCTATATAAGCGCTTTCGTCTCCATTTTTTAACACATTCTTTTGTCGCCTATAAGAGCATTCATTAACAAATTAAGTGCTACAGCAAATGTCGATAAATAATTTTACATTGATGTGAATTGAACTCGTGATACTTTAGTTCTTGCTCCGATATCATAATCGTTGAGCCATTGTTAAGTCATATTTGCATTAGTAGTTATTTTAGCTATTTTTTACGTTAATACATATAAAACAACACCTTGTTTTTTTTTTTCAAAGCTTAATCGTTCATATCTATCAAATGTGTTTGTAGATCTAATTAAATTTCTTTTTTTTTTTTGGAATTTCTGCAGTTGCAAGCAATATCAAAATCGAAAGATCAATGATGTAGATCAAAAGTATGTTATTGCATTTTGCACTCTTATCGGCATAAAAAGAACGAGTTGAGATGACTTAATGGAAACTTAATGGGAGATAATTTTTAAATAATTGGGACATTGCAATTGATTAGTGAAATGAAAACCAAACGCAGTTTAATTATTTAGTGTGCATTTCACAGAGGAAGGAATATTTCCTAGCAGAAAAGATTCGTGAATCCTGTATTCAATTTTTTTCATACCCCTCCCCCCTCCCCCACCCCACCATTTCTGGTCACTCTTATATATCGAAGGCTATGAGAAAGAACTTTGATGATTACCACAAAAGAAATGAAAAAAAAAAATTGGAAAAGAGGAATACTCTATAAGTAATAGGGAAGAATAAATCAATTTTCCAGAAAAAACTTTCAGTATTGCTCGCAACTAAACACTCTAAAGATTTTCTTTTCAAATCAGAACATTTCTTGCAAATAATCTTGTACGATATGTTGAATGTCAATACTGCAAGCGTTTTTGAAAAAAGTTTTTCCAAAAATTCCAAAAAATTTCCAAAAAAATATGATTATTAATGATGGTATTCGAGGATCACATTTTTCCATTCCTGCTATAAGGCGAACGATGTTTTAATGAAGTAAATGATCGACGATCCCTCAGATTTATACAATAATTTTTGATCTACCAGTGAGTAAAACGCTTATATTGCGATAAATTGTGAAGGAAATCACTGTGTTAAAGTTCCCGTTCTCTTTAGCACACGTTCATTTGCCAAGAGTGTTAGAAAAAAAATATATAGCAGCCTTGTAACCGTATCGCGTTGACAGAGAGGGACTGTAACGAAGCAGAAGTTCATGGCTTAAAAGGAAATACTTCATAGATATTTCCTATTTGGATTTCACCTATGTTTTTAAAAATATTTACTAATTTTCATCTCAGATATGTTTGACTATTTTAAAAATCTTTGATAAAGTTGCAAAAATAAGCCAGCGAAATATGTAGAAACCAAAAATTTTCAACGTTTATTTAATTAAATCTATATTTATAAGCCAATTTTATTTCATAGTCTAAAAAATTTCCTTTATTTTTTAATAAAAACTCAACGCGAATTATTCTCAGCTCAAAGACCAGCCAGCTTCCTACAATTGTTCCAATTTACTATCGGTTTTCAAATGCTGGAATTTTAATGTTTGATCGACAAGCATTTTTTGGCTTATCATGTTCTTTGTTTTGGAGGGTTTCTTTCGTCATAAAAGCAAAACGTCAAAATATCGATTTAGTATTCTGCTTTTGCTACGTTCTCTTCATCAAATTTTTCATCAAATATTCTCTCAACAAAATTAAACTTCATCAAGCTTCAACAAGAAATATTCCCTATTATTTTGACGATAAAAAACCAACTTGCGAAAGTTGTTAATTAGCTTGCGAAAGTTGCTAATTAACCTGCAAAAGTTGTTATTGTTGAACGGTGAAGACTGATTACCTGTTGTAAGCGCCGAAATCAATGTGCAATACCTGATTGAAAGTAGAACTTGAAGGACTAAAATTGTATATTCATTACTTGACTTGTGTCAAAATTTCTAGTTCGCTGATTCGGGATACCGATATAATGCTAGACGTATTGAATGTTGGCAAGTATTTTAAATGCGCAATAATTTTTTTATACAATGAAATAGGTCTTAATAATAATTCGTTTTAATTCCCCACTTCCTAAATGATTTCTTGATAGACATACAAATATAGACAGACAAACATACAAACAAACGAACATACGAACTACAAATATCTATATAAATTTCCTGCGGTACAACATTTAATTTATAACAAACATAAATGCAACACAACAAAATTTGATTTAGTAAACGTTAAAAACTTTATTGAGTATAGAACAGAATAATTAACCAATGCAAATCGATCTACACTCGTAAATATGAGTGGTCCATCCATACGGAAAACACAAGTGCTGCCTTCGATGTATTCCATTTGTTTTTTCTTCGTTTCACGATAGTGACCTTCATCGTTCTTCGATAATATATGCCAACGAGGCCTAAATTTGCAAAAAAAAAAACTTCTAAAAAATTTATGCAAATTTTAAAATCATTTATCAGCAAAAATTTCAGCGTCGTATAGGGAATTCATCAAAAATATTGAGTATAAAAACTATGAAATTTATTCTAAAATTCGAATTACTTTTTTTTCACTTCCATATGAATGAAACCAATAAATTGTCCGATGAGTATAAGTACAACAAAATTTATAAATGAATTTATATAGCTTGCTCAAAAGTTTATTTCCGCAGACAAACAGACAAACACAGACAAACAAAATCGAAAACTCACGACTTTCTCATGCACCAAGGATAATCGAATATTGTGGCCAAATTGGCCAAGAAATGCGCTTAGGATTAATTTCGTCACATAATTAGCACTCGATTACTCATAAATATTAATTAATTTATTTATAAAATGAACCATTGATTGCGAAAAATCGTTGTGAGAATAGCGAATGCGATTGCTAATGCCAAACCTTCGGCCATATCATAACAAATTGTCAATAACATACTTACTATCCATATTACCTACAAATAAAATATAGTTAATCTTTTATAATGACAGGTAAAAATCTCTAAATTATTTGTTGCTAACGGTTATTGATATCAATGAATAATATGCACTTCATTTATGATTTATAATGAGATATTATATGATTAAGTCTAATAATTATAATAAGTTTTACAAAATTAACTCTAACAGTTTAAAATTTCCACTATATATTTTAAGTTCTTCCATTTGTAATAATAAAATGATCGAAAATATTCTCGTATAATGTTGCATAAATTTGCAATATGCGACATATGTCGGTTATAATAAATTATTTCTTTCCAAACAATAACAGAAATGGAAAAGGAAATTTGATTGATTCACATTCTATTTCAAAATTTTAAAATTTTCTACGCTAATATTTACTAAAACTTTGCGTTATCTTTTTTTAGTTTCATCAAAGCACAGCACTTTCAAATTAAAAGAGATAATAGATTTAAAAAAAACCTTTCATTTATACAACGATTTCAATTCGATTTTTTTACAATCATCCGCTTTTTGGAGAAATTGAAGACGGTCTTAAATCAACTGCTCACTGAAGGAATCAATGAATTAACCTTTAAGAACTCAAAGAACCAATATTAACGAAATTAATGGTACTTCCTTACTAGAAATTATTTTATTTAAGTCAGTCTCTAAATTATGATCTATGAAGGAATTTCTGTTGAATGTTTTTTGATAACTTACAAAGTCAATTTTAAACATTGGCCAAAGTTTTCGAAGTTCGGTGAATTTTTTCACATACGCTTTCATTGTTACCATTACCATCGATGCAAGAACACACTGAAACTTCTGAAGTATTAACTGAAAAGAAAGCAATTCAACGCAAACGTCAACCTCTCCCCTATTAAAATTCCTTTCAATTTCCCCCTTTCCATCAAAAAACAGTCAGTTACGAAAATCTTATCTTTCAAGAAGCAAAGCATAATCAGAAAATAATTCAAAGTTTCATACATCCTTAAGAACGTACTCAAAAACGTAAAATTTTTGGCATCCTGGGCGTTTTTCAATGTCAAATTGCAAAATTATCTAAAAAGAGGAGGTTCATGGTCCAATAATATAAAAATTCCTATTATAAAATAAAACTCTATAAAATTTGACATATTTTTAGACGATCCAAAAAAAATTTTTCCACAACATTTAACAGTAATTAACAAGAACACAGAACCTTAACACATGATGCAATTACAGTCAAACCATTTCAGATTTTAAGGGAACTCAATATGGGGGGATTGCACGATTTTACTAATTTTTGAAAGAAATAAAAAAATACTGAAAAACGACTTCAAAAAATCCAAACTACTTGACAGCCGGCGGCTCTAAAAATCGTAAAGATATGCTGGGAGGAGAGAAGGGGAGAGGGGAAGGAGAGGGAAGGAGGCCTGGAGAGGGGAAGGAGGGGGAGGAGGGGGGAAGCCATTCGCATTACACGGTGAAGGTGGGTAGCATGTCTCTCAACAGTATATTAATTTTATTACTAACAATATTTTCTAAATTTTCTAAGAATATCGTCTAACGCTAAGAATCTATATTTCAAGATAAGCAGTAAATCACCTTGGGAAGATATTCGAGTGCTGGTCCAATATATAAAATAACAGAAAGAAGTGCCAACGCTGAGAACAACGATGTTAGCTGAAAACAAATTAGAGTGAAAGACATAAATTACTTATAATTAGTTGAAAAAACCCTTATGAAAATTGATATTTTTTTCAGATTTGCAAATCATAATGCTCAAAATCTGATCCAAAAATATTATATTTTCAAGATAAAGAGATGCATTTAAATATAATTAATAACGAAATCGACAACATTTATATGAAAATTACAAATGAAATATAAAATATAAAACAAAATATTTTCCAGCAATTAAATATAAAATAAATTTTAAAAAAAGTTTGGAGCAAATCAAATCTAAATAAAATATTTTCCAGCAATAAAATAATAGTCATGATTGTGATATTCGCAATTGGTGCATAACATTAAAACTTTAATTTATCGTGCGATACACGCAAAGCGAAGGATTATTTATGAAACAATCAAGCGTAAAATTATAAAGTTGATTTTTCTCCCTGAGTAGGAAAATTATCAGTTGAAAATAGTCATCAATTTGTTACAGCTGTCAATTTAAGATCCAACTTCTGCTTGAAATTATAGAACTCGATGAGTTCTATCGTTTGAAACCCAAATTACCGAATTTTGGTCAAAAAAATTTTTCCATATCTTTGCCCGATCGCCAAGGTTCAATATGACCGCAATTGTCGACGACCCTGACAGATCCCAGGAGACAATTTGGAAAAAACTTTTCCGTCCGACATGGACAATTTTGTTGTCAGACGATAGAACTCGGTGAATTCTATCGTCCGGTGCCAAGGTTACCCACTTTTGGCCAAAAAAATTTTTTACATATTTTTGTCGAAGCCTGGATGATGCCAAGCGAAAATTTGGGAAAAATTTTTTTTGTCCGACATCGACACTTTTGGTGTCAGACGATAGAACTCGACCAGTTCGATCGTCTGGTGCCAAGGTTACCCACTTTTGGCCAAAAAAAATTTTTTCGTATTTTTGTCGAAGACCTGGACAGATGCCAAGCGAAAATTTGGGAAAAAATTTTTTTTGTCCGACATGGACAATTTTGGTGTCAGACGATAGAACTCGGTGAATTCTATCGTCCGGTGCCAAGGTTACCCACTTTTGGCCAAAAAAATTTTTTACATATTTTTGTCGAAGCCTGGATGATGCCAAGCGAAAATTTGGGAAAAATTTTTTTTGTCCGACATCGACACTTTTGGTGTCAGATGATAGAACTCGACCAGTTCGATCGTCTGGTGCCAAGGTTACCCACTTTTGGCCAAAAAAATTTTTTTCGTATTTTTGTCGAAGACCTGGACAGATGCCAAGCGAAAATTTGGGAAAAAATTTTTTTTGTCCGACATGGACAATTTTGGTGTCAGACGATAGAACTCGACCAGTTCGATCGTCTGGTGCCAAGGTTACCCACTTTTGGCCAAAAAAATTTTTTTCGTATTTTGTCAAAGCCCCGGACAGATGCCAAGGGACAATCTGGAAAAAAAAATTTTTTTCCGACATCGAAAATTTTGTTGTCGGAGGACAGAAGTCGATGAGTTCTATCGTTTGGTACCAAAATTATTTTTTTCCGTATTTTTGCTTGACCCCCAGGTTTCAATATGAAGAAATTGTCAAAGAGTCGAACAGATCCCAGGGACAAGTTGGAAAAATTTTTTCTGTCCGAGATCGGCAGTTCTGGTGTCAGACGATAGAATTCGCCGAGTTCTATCGTTTGCAACCAAAGTTACCGATTTTCGGTCGGAAAAGTTTTTTCCATATTTTTGATTGATCTCCAAGGATCACTCCAAGGTCTCACAACGACAGCAAGTGAACTGTTGGAGATTGAATGATTTGAAATTTATTCACACATGTGGCCAATGAGGCACGCCAATGGCCAGCGACTTGAAGTATTGGGTCTGAATATAGTTTCAGTTGAAAATTTCATAAAACTTAACCCACCTGTGTACTACCACCAACGGCAACACCAATAACGGATCGTGCAAATCCCGAAGTTACCGGAAAGACCGGGAATAATGACGATAATACGCCAACAAAACCAAGCGCATAAAGTTCCTTAAAATAACCTAATACTGACTTTCGGGTTTACGATAACGATAAGATAGGCTTGGTCTGGCTCAAACTTAAGTGATTATCACAGTTTGATAACGAATGAAAACATTGGCTGCAGGTGGAAATGAACCGGGCTGGATAGCGAAAGATTGCATCCTACAAGCCATCTGCGTTCAATGTTTTCACTGACCATCAAATAGTACTTTCAAACGAGTAATAAGTAATGATTGCTTGATCACTCTTGATTGATCGAATACCCCTATTTTAGGATGAAAATTACGTTCTTATAGTCCTCTGACATCTCCCATTCTCTGTCGCTCCCGGTTTTAAAATTCCCTTCTACTTGCTAATGATATCGCAAAGCCGCGACGACTGTAAAACGACCTAGAAAACTCATACTAACAATTGTTCCCTCTTTCTAGCAATAGTCGATGCCAGTGGAATTTGTGCCTTCACATTGACGATGAAAAGAAAAGGGGCTTAATCTTTCGAGTTGCCTTTACTGCTCAACGTCCTAAAACTGCTTGTAGGAGATTCTGGATTGGATAGTATCCCCCCCCCCCCATCTCAAAAAAATTCTCAGTTTAGTTTTAAAAAAACGATCATTCATAAATTAATTTACCTGTCCACATTTTATACCATATTCATAACGTTTTTCGACTATTTTTGCAACCGTTGCATGTACGGCTACTGCAATTGCAGCAATGCTTAATGCATCGATCGTTATCGCTGGTATAAGATCGAAACGTGGTAGAGATGGTGGTGGAAATCTGCAACTCCATATTTCTATATTTATTGAGAAAAGGATAAATAACAGATTGGCGGACGGGGGAAACTTCCTTTTCTTTCTCCCTATACCCTGGATGACTTCCTTATCACGATGTGAACAACGGCTTCGTTTATTAGGTTTCATATTGCTCAATCCAGCTATACAATCCTGCCTCTTTTGATGCACTGTGACGGTGAAAATTTTATCACTATAGTTTGAAAAGTTTTCTGAATTATTGCTCAAGTTTAGAAATTCAAGTTCGAACTTGACGATCATAAACTAAGATTTATGAAAGCGGATCGAATAATAATGGGCTCTAATTTCGAAAATATTATACAATCAAATGCATCCAGAATTTTAGGTTGAAATTATGAAAAGGTAGCTTCAATATTTGATATATATATTTTTTGTTTCAAAGCGCGCATTTCCATCTCATTTTTTAGTTATGCAAATTTTATTATGCAAATTTTTATAAAAATTTCTAAAAAAATTATCAAAGATAGATAAAAATATTAATGTACGATTCAAAGTGATACGATGAATATTGAATGAAAATTTTTTGGGTTCAATGAATTAAGTCGATGATGAATTAAGTTTCGCTTCGCTATAATGGAAAAAAAAAACCTCGTAGGTATGTTTCCAACAACGCTTATGCCGTGACGTTCAGAGAGTTCCGCAAAATTAGTCGCCGTTACAGCAACCACAGCCTGAAATTACTAAACTTCAGTTGTGGTTTATACATTTTAAAGCTTAAAAACGGTCAAGCCTTAATATAATATTCAAAGATAGCTAAAGGCAAAGCAAGGAAAGGGGAGGGGGAGTGGGGGGGGGGTGAGAGGGAGATGATTCGCATTACAACTTGGCATCCTTTTTCAGGTCAAACCTGGATTAAAGGGAGATTTTCCGGTGTAGCCGAAGAAGTGCTGAACTTTACAGTTCGTTAATAAAACTTTCTTTTTATTCATTCATTGTTTTTGATAAAGGTCTATTCTAGCAACAGCCTATCCGTAAAACAGTAGTCAACATCAACAATATTGATAAATAATAATTATAATAATGTTTATTAGTGATGATTAATGAAAAATATAAATAATAATGGTAAGAGTAAATCCATATTTAACTAAATATTCTATGGAACTAAGCAATTAAAAAATTGAATAGGAAAATGACCAGTTTCATAAAAAACGATACAGTTGTTATCAAAGAGTTCTTCCAGAAATTTCCCTAAAAGGTACTACCAATGAAAATTTTGGTAGATTTGCTAGAGGTTTAAGTAGCATCACCTATCAAAAAAGGAAATATTGCCGGTAATCCATGACACATAACGGTGTTATGATACAATTAAGATGCAATCAAATAAAGTAGGTAAACGGCTGGCAACTAGGATTGGAGGAATTATTGAAGAAATTCTATGAAACTTCAATTTTCTTCTCAAAATCTTATAAATATCTTCGACAACAATTAACCTGACGCGTAAATATTCAATACAATAAATAATCTAGGCAAAAAGTTAGTGACCAATAGTATAATCAGTGGATCACTCACCAAGATTAATTCATATGGTATTGGGAATAGAAAAACTTTAGAGAGCCATGGTGCGAATATCTCCTTGCCGAATATAAGGAACGCCATCGATGATACGCTCATTGCCACGGTCGGGGCTTTTGTCTCGTGAAGTTGTGCGAACAAATCTTGCACCCTCTTAATTCAATAAAAATTAAAAAGCTGAAATCGGAACCTATAATATTCCCTTACTTTTGGGCCCTATATAACAATCTTTTGATCTTCATAATAGCAGCAGTCGCCGATTGCAGCGATCGGCACAGGAGGATGGTGGGATGGATGGGTCTTGAAGTGGGTGGAATGGGAAAATGGGAAGACGGCGGAGGGTCTCAGCAGTTTCAACTAAGCGACTGAATAAACTCTAGAATTTTGAGCTAGATTTGAACAACTAAACCGAACTAGTAATAAATTTGTCTTGTTTATAATACGAACTTTCTGAACAGATAGGCCGCCATTGTTCTCTGCAATAGTGCCCAAATATTGGCTAAGATCAATTTACGATCAAATACGCAATCGTCTATCGTCGTGAAGTAGAAAGTTTTTGCAATTTCCCACACCGTATCGCTGATCACATAGTTCGTTACAATAAAGCGGCAAGAGGAAACTCTAACAAGGTATACTGTATAATTACCGTATAAGATCGGTAATTATATTGTTTCAATTCTAACACTTACATAATACAAATATCCAGGACCAGCTCTCCGTTGTAAACGAACGCCGAGTATATCTCCAATTTGTGCGAAAAACACGTGCACACAGCCACCAACTACAAAGCCAGACATAACTTGCTCAGAGAAGTAACATGTCAACCATTCTAATTTGAAGATCCCCATGAGAATCTGCAAAAGAAATCCTTTTTTTCGTGGAACAAAAAAAGGGACAATTTAAACTACGAAAATTTAAAGCTTTATACAATCATTTGGTTTCTAATGTAAACGTAGATATTTGAGTCCAATCTCACTTTCTAAGCGTTCCGTTGGTGAGCAACAAATATGGTGCAATCACTGGTTTCGTGACACCTGTTGTAGGTTTTATTTACATGAGGTTTTTTAATCTCCCCATCGAACTTAGATCTATGCGCCGATCGTTCAAAATTGGTAGAACTTTTTGCCAAAAAGTGCTTTCGTTTTATATCATACAAGCCCTGCTTTTCCATAAAATATATCATTTCCAATAAGCAACACACAAAAGTAAATTTAATAGTTTAGTTTGGCTCTTCCTCTACCACCATAGCTTTCAACAGCCTAAATATTAGCACATTTGCTTCCATTGAAAACTTTAAACTTCAAGAAGTTTCAAGCATTAAAAACTTTGAAAAAACTTGAAAAGCTTTAGAAAACTTTAAAACTTAAAAAGAGATTACTATAAATTAAAATAACCTGCAAAACGCCACTCAAAAAAACAATAGTAGTGGCGATGTGGATCGGCTTAACAGGTCGATATCCATTAGTCCATTCTTCAGTGATTACCTCTTCGATAAAATTGCTCTCGTTTAGCGTCACGTTTATACTTAGAGTTGTGCTCAGATCGGTGAGATCAGCATATTCAATTAAACTGTGATTCAAATAATTCGTACAATTATAATTAATTGCTTGCATCGTTAGAACTTTTTCGATCGCTGCATGCGTCATAAGAGATAATACCGCGAAACCACCTAAATTTATTCATTAAGAAAAAATTTTAAAGAAGAATATGCAAATTTATGCAAATTTAGATAAATGTAAATAAATTATAAATTATGGTCTATTTTCAGACTATGATAGCATGATCATTTTTTGATCCTTTGATATTTAACAACGTAGAAGCTTGAAATTCATGTTTAAAGTTATGTAAAAAAATATCTGCAAACAAAAAAAAAACTGTCTATCACTGCGAAAATTTGCATATGAATATATATAAAAAAACAAATTTTTTGTTAATTTATGTGAAAAATAAATACATCGCTGCAAAAATTTTTTCTGAAAAATTTTACGCAAATAAAACTGCAAATAGTTAAATAATGCAATTTTTGAAAATCTGAAAGAAAATAATTAGTAATTCTCTTCTTATATATAATATTTTTCAAGTACAATGAAAATGGACAATATTACTTTGATACAACTGATATAAACGATTGATGCAATTGTTTTGTATAATAAAAATTTTTTTAAAAATAGAAAAAATTATTGCAACTCATCGATAAAAATAGAGGATATTTTCTTCGAACAAATAACTCACCTAATGAGTTATGTTTCGATGTGCCAAAGAATATATAGAGAAATGAGGGAAATATCGCCGTATAAAGGCCATAAACTGGATCGACTCCTGTTATTGCAGCATGTGCAATACCTACAAACAAAAATAATTATTTTCCATCATTTTCCTTTACTTTTCTTCACTTTCTCGAAAACATCCTATGCGTAATTTTTAGCGCAAAGAAATATTATGGCTGAACGTCGAATCTATTAAACAACCTAGATCCTATTAAAGCATAAACTCTCAGGATCGAAAGTTTCCTCACCTCAGGAAGGGTTGTTTTGATGACAGCACGTTTAGTGGAACTGATTCAACGACAGCACGTTTAGTGGAACTACCAACGGACATTTTCGCCGTAAGTTTCTCTGCTACTGGACAGTTCGCCGTTTTTTCACGCCGGATAACTTACGCCTTGGGAGATAATTTAACCTCATCAATATTAAAGAACGAAGTTGTATGCTCATTTATCTATATTCGAAGAAATTCAATAATAAATTTGGCAAACCTTGAGGAACAGCGAAGACAGCCATTGTAAGACCTCCGCTAAGATCGCCAAAAAATGAACGTTGCCAATTATAGTGTGGTAGCCATTCAATTATCGGTATAAATCGAATAATTGCTGATGTTAGTGAACGATAAGTAAAACGATGTTTTATACTTCGAAGTGCTTTTTGAAGAGTATCAGTTCGACGTAAACGAAATGATCCGGACGTTGCCATCCTTGCGATCTCTAGCGAGCTGATGGTAGGTCTAAATGGCTTAGTGCGTGTCGTTTAAGTCAATAAACAACAGCAGTTTGGTACGATTCATAGTAAGGATTGTGTAGAGATTAAGAAGATCCAGTTGTAATCAACAACTCGAATGAGATTTATGCACGACTCACTTAAAAAGAAATTCAAGGGTACAGGTTTTGAGGCAAGAGAAATTCGAGTAAGCCGCGTTCGGATTTTAATTCAAAGAACAAGCCTTTTAAAATTTTGATTAAAATACATTGCATTAGAAAAATAGGAAAGTGCATTTGGAGAACAGCGATTCGTTATTGGAGAACGACAACGGACAATGGCACAGTGGTCACAGTAGAGCGAAACACTGAACGGCTACCTCGATCTTATATATAGATACTAGTCAGCAGGATTAGTATTCACTTCGAAAACATTCTTTCGTGTCCAATAATCACTTCTGCAAACAACCAGCCATTACACGTCGCTCAACCTCAATCCGAATATACAAGTCTTAAATATGAACAAGTATTGCATACTAATTGCTAAGGTGGAATTGAAGCAGCGATAATCGACTCCGGAACGAGGCTCCTTTCTAGAACTGTTCATGAAATTCAACCAATTTAAAGCGTCCGGTTGCTAGAACCAATTGTTGAAATATTGAAATGCGTCTATTGACTGAGGAAATTCGAGATGAATTGCCGAAGTTTAAGTTCTCGATCCCAAAGAAGACTATGTTGGACACATCCGCGGACAAAAGTATAAGAGTGGTCGATCCCCTCATTTAGGCAATCGTCAGCCGTACATGGAGCAGATAGCTGAAATGGAAAAACGTATGCTAACAATGCCAAAAACAACTATTCGACAAGATGCTAGAGCTACATAAAGGTGTCGCTGTTACCTAATGCTTTGTTAGTTGCTGAGAAGTGAAATTGTGGTAACGACTGGTCGTTCTCTACTCAGTCGAAGAGTCTACATTCGTACTGATCGCGATTACGTCACTGCCGGCAATAGCACATTTAACAAAACCTTTATAGATGTCGACGCCACTCCTGAGGGCATGAATCTACGCGATGAAAGGAAATGCCATCCACTGAGGGTGATTTTCGGGAATTTAGGAGTGCTAGAAAGTTGAAAGATCCCCTACGCTTTCACAATACTTTTATTCGAATGTAAACATCGCAATGTTCTGAAGGTTATTTGTGAAGTCAATAATAAATGTTTCACTTACACCACACGATATACAATCATCGTTTCTAAAACACAACACAAAACTAATCTTTGACCTTTGTGGCCATTTAGTACGATTTTTCTACATTTTCCATCTTGTTCATATCTCCAGCCTCTTTGAAGGTGTGCGTTCGTTTCATCTTTGCTGAAGAAATTACCCGCCACCTCAGTAGAAAGCTATCACCTCATTGATCTGATCTCTATTAGTCCGTTTCGAAGGTTTTCAATGTGGTTGTCAGAGATGCACTAATGGATTATTTTACGGGAAACAACATTCTGAATCCTGCCCAATTCGGCTCCATCCGTGATCGATCTATGACGTCACAACTTATTTCTGGCTTATGCGACCGAGTGTCTTGTTGAATATGAAAGTTCAGACCGAAACTGTGTACATTGATTACGCTAAGATCTTCGATATAGTCTTTCACAAAAAACTGGATCTGAAATTCAAACAATATAGCGTGGGTTAGAGCATTCTTATGCGAGTTTCATCACATCAGCGTAAAATCTACGACATATACCATTGGGAAAGTAAGTAACTCAGCACCAAGATTTTCTATATGCATATGAGTGATTAATGAATTTAATCAAAACGAAGAAAGAAAAAAATGATTTATTATGCAAAAAAATATATGGAAGTAATTATGTAAATAATTGTGGCACACGAATTATGTAGGTCAACAGACGAAATTCTACACGTTATTTGAGATAGAATCCTTCCCAGCCCACCTCGAGAAGAGTTGTTCAATTTCTTCACGCACTTCTGGTGACATTTCCTTGTAGATTTTCACTCTTTCCTTCCTCAAATTTTCGAGCTTCTCATATGCTTCCTTTGCTTTAGGTGAAAGCTTCAATACCTTAAAATATTTTTTTCTAAAAACATATCTTAAATTTGTAACTTCAATTCTCTTACATTGTAAAAAGATAGATGTATTCATGATAAAACCTACAGCGTGTTTCACCTGTTTGAAAGCCAAGGATTGTGGCATGCAAAATATGTTCCTTACTAAACTGAGCGAAAAGCGATGGAAGAAGAAGGGGGGGGGGGGAGAAAAAAGATTGGGAAGGATATGCTTCCTTCTCCCATTTTACGAGTAGTCGAGACGGACTTTTTTTAGGTAACTCGAAAAATACTTCCGCCCAGAGAAATTCGACTTGCAAGATCATTGGCATAACTAGAAAAAAAAATTACATATTACTCTTGAATATTTACGAATCGATAAAATTTATAGAAAGGAAGAGAAGCGACGTTCATTATCGACGGCTTTTTTTTCTTTGTAATTGCAAAACGAGTTTGATAAAATTTCAAACATCAAAAATATTGTACCTTTTCTGCGAATTCTTCTTTCATTCGTTCACGTTCAGCATCGATTTTTTTGAATTCGGCCAATTGTTGTTTATTCAGTAATTTGTTGGCCAATTCTCTAAAATTTAACGCTTTATTATTATCATTATTTTTTTTTTTTTAAATAAAGGCAAAAAAAAAACTCATGCTAAAGGGAAAATTTTTGGGGAAATTTTTTTTTACTTATCATCGAAAGCATCAAAATAAAAGACGAATAAAAAAGATGATATATGTGTTTAGGTGTCAATTATATCCTGTGATCGCCGATCTATTCATCAGAAATGCAAAAGAAACTAAAACAAATTACTCTTACAGGCATCATATATTCTGCGATATCAAAACTATCGACATTTATATTCATTCTCCGATAAAAACACCATTGTTAACAATAGGTGCACCTTATAAAGGGCTTTATTCTCTTGAGTGTTTAACAAAGAAGGCAAATAATTGGGAGCCTGATGGAAATATTAATAAAAATATCTTAAAATAAGCAAAAAAAAACCTGAATTTTACTGCTTTTTCCTCACTGGGAATCGACCAATTCCTCCATAGATCCTTGAATTGTTTTCTCACCTCATCGGATGCTCCTCGAAGAAACGGTGGACCATGATGAAAGATTCTATCACGAGTCTCCGGTGACAAACGATCCAACTTAATATAAATATTGAGCCGTGCTTTATGAGAAAGTGGTGCCACTCGTAAAATTTTTCAAAATAATATTAAATGTTTTCGTAAGAAAACCGATTTTCGAATTCATAAACTTGGAGAATTTTTTGCTCAGAAAAAAAAAATTAAAATTCGACTTTTCAGTCACTCAAATTTTTGAGATTTTTTGAAGCTCACATATTTAATCGACCGACAAATAAGTTCATACAGAGATCATTTTAAGTTTACACAGAGATCATTCTATGCGTGTACGTTATAGCCATCAAATGGAACGACACATATCACATGATATAAGTGTAATAGGAAAGGCTAATAAAGCGCAATAATACGCATTTTTTGAAAGTTCTCCTCCAACAATGCCTATTCAGGAGTCTTACGCTCAAAGAAGAGCATAATTTAAAAAAAGAAAACTTTGAGAGTAAAAGAAATATAGAAAATTCAACTGACCACTGCTTTTGTGCGCTCTCTTCGATTCTCGCAATCGTCACCCTCTCTATAGTTTCGCCAAATTGCCCGTACCTCTTGCTTCTCTGCCTCAGGCATTTCAGCAACAAAAGGTGGTAGACCACATCTTTTGCCCTGAAAATTTCAATTAAAAATTTTATAGCCTAGAAATATGTTTCAAAACGATATGCGATTCTTCATCTATTTGTGTGTCGTTTATGAATTAAAAGAGAATTTATTCATTTTTCATAATTCAGTGCATAACCTTTCATTATTATTTGAATCGTTTTTATCTCTTCCCTCAACCCTCCACCTTTCCATTCTTCCAGTGGAACAAAAACCCCCATAATAAATATCAAAACGTCGACTTGTTTTTCCGCATTTTCTTGCCGTTTTTTTCATTCACCTCTTTACCGTATAATTTCTTTTTCTACAAACCCCGTCGGTTCGCTAATAACACCCTCCCCCAATCCCCCCTTTAAATAAAAAATAGTGGCTTACCCGTGCAGAGATGACAGCAGGCAAGATGGGTAGAAGAGCAACCACAATGAAGAGTTGCATCCCACTGAAAACCATATAAATTACAAATAAAGTCAGAGGGAATGCTGAAAAGCGATAAAGACTAAAGAAATTTTTTCTAAAGATTGGCAATTCTCATAGAGTGTTAGAAGCATTAACGTTCCATGATTTCTGGGAAAAAGTGCATAAAGACGTTCGAGATAACGTGGCATCCATTGCCTTCGTTAATTATGGGAATATTGCAAATGCGATCTGCTTCTATTTCTTTTTTTGCAATCGTTTATCGCCTCATCCGTATTCTATACATTAGCAGGACAACGTCCTAAGGAAATAGCTATGAGTAGCACTGGAATTTGGTGGCCCCAATTTCAAAAGTTCTCGAATTTCAGGAAGTCAAACTCCACAACCTTTCGCATGAGTTAGCAGAGTACCTGCTCGATATTCGATATAATCCTTCCGATCAGCAAGAACTGGAGATTAAAAAAGATCATAAAAACTTATAATATATTTATAAGATATAAAACAATTTACTTTTTCCTTAAATTCCTTAAAAACTATCAACTTATTGCAATTCGTATATTTAAATAAGAAATATCTGCATAAATAAAATTATAATAAATTTACTCAAAAAATTAGATTAAAGCATTATTACATCACAAGTATAATTCTAGGTTAGATTTAATTTTTTTTCAAGTCGAATATTACTATCATTGCATAGCATCTTTAAATATCGATAAACAAGGCAATACCAAGTAACTATTAATGCTTAAAGTGAACCACACTAAAATTACTTTAGCTCACAGTCTTTTTAAAGCAAATTTTTCCCGACCTAAGCACTAGATCATAAGGTGAAACGTTTGTCAACGAATGCAGTTACGCCGTTCACATCAATTTTCGATGTTTTTTTGATGATATGCAAAACAGGTTTTCTAGCAACATCAACGAATGAATCATCTTGCGATGAAATGGCCGAATAGGGAAACATTCTCCCAAAAAATTTCAAAATCAAAACCAAGAGTTAATTATATAGGAAATAAGTTTCGAATTTATCCTTATTCAGGTAATTCGATGAAATAATTTTTTTGGATACTGTAACATACGTACTAACTTATCCCATATCCGACAATACTGTAACCATATAGTCCAAAATTCGACTAGATCATTTCGGATACAATTTTGCAAAAAAAAAAAAAAAATTGCAAATTTTTTTCCAAAAAAAACATTTCCATAAAATTGGCTCACTATTTTTTCAACAGTATGGAAGAGAAGAGATCGTTAATAGAATTGTCGTTCGAGCGCGGCTTGCTAGGATAAATTGTTGATAAAATTACGTTCAACGGTATTGAAAAAAATTGCCTAACAAAACGTTCATCGAATTGTTTTAACGCGGAAAAAAACAAATCTAAATTAAAAAATTCAATTCATAAAATGTCGAATTAATTAGTTCTTCGGCTAATCGGATTTACGCATCAATTTCCACCTCAGGAAAAAAAAAGACGTTTTCAATGAAAAAAAAACTGAAAAATATTTCAATGATATCAATTTTTAAATCATAAATAAAAGAGCAAATTAATAAACTTCAAACTCTTATTGATAATATCAGCAGAATAATTTAAAAAGATGCAATATTGATGTTTGAACAAATGAAATATAGCGATAATTGGCGAAACGTCTCAAATAAAGCAATAAAAAAACTTATTCAACTAATATCCACTATAGAATCTAAAGCTAGTTGACAACTAAACTATAGCGCAATTGTTTTGATACAAAAGAAGCAAATGATATGATATTCTTTTTGAGATGCAAATTGCAAATTTTGGTATGCGAAAGAAATGATATGCAAATTCGAGGCGTATGAGTGTTCTTTTCGAAAAAAAAAGGACGCTTAATAGGCTTTTAGTGATATTTAGAATATATAAATTTCTAGAAAACTTTCCCAAAAACGATAAAAATTAAGAATTTTATTTGAATAGAAGAAGGAATAAAGGAATTATATAAATTAAATCCATGCATTTTTTGGGGAAATTTTGCATAATCTTAGAGGTTATAGAAATTTGTCAAAAATTGAAAGCCTTAAGTTCTCGAATAATAACCTATCGAAAGGGTAGCATTTATATTTCGACCGATTGACGTATGCACATGCAATATGATATCATATGAGGGAATTATTCCTTTCAGTATGCTTCTTCTCGACAAAGAATAAACAAAAAAAGCTTGATGTTTATATGTGAATTTGGCATGCCAGAGAAAATTGCCTAAATGCAAAAAAAAAAAAAATTCCAACCAAACGTAGATGCGTAAACAAGTGAATTATTTCCCCTAAAAAAATGGATTTCCCAATTATTTCCTAAAATATATGAGTAAATCCCAAATTCCCAAAATCCGTTATTATAATTCCCAAAAAGTATAGGACAACCCGAAACGGGAAGAAAGGTAAATAGGTGATAGATTATTGAACATAATAGACTTAGCGTTGCAATGAAATACTGAGCATAAACGAAATATAAAAGTTAAAAATAGAAGACATAAAATGAAGCAATTGTGATGCTATATTAGTGGGACGCAAGAGAGCGTTGAAAGCATTTGTGGAATAAACAGAGACGTTATGGCCCATATGGTGGGTTGTCCATTACGTTCACATCCTTAAAAGGAGTTTGCCCGAATGAGTCAAATTAGTCGTTAATGAGTGGTGCACATACTGAGAGAAGGAGTGCAACAGAAAAAAAAAAATTGATTATATGCTAAATCTATTCTCTACGATTCCGCTTTTCACTTTTCACAAATTGTTTCCACATTTCCTCAAAAAAAAAAAGAAGAAATCCAGTGAATATATATATTTTTCTTTTAATTATATTTTATATCATCGTAAATTTTAAATTTTCAATGCGAAAATTTTCCAGTTGAATTAGATTAGTCGAATTAACAATCATACGAATTTTTTTCTTTTGATACGATTAATTCAAATCTCGTATTCAAGTGAATTTGAAGAAAATTTCAAAGTAAATCAACTGCAAAATTCGGCTAATGAAGAAATTTAGCTAACAATTTAGAAAGTAATCTTTTTCAATGATTAAGTAAATGATAAAAATATTGAAAAAGAAATATGCAAATCTAGCTTGAAAATAGATGAAAAATTGAGCGCTGAGAAATTATACGAAAACCAAACAACGAAGAAAAAAGATTGACAATTTTGCACAAAAATTAACGTAGTAACTATTCAAGCGAATAATTTCTCATAAAAAATGCGAAATAATTTGCATAAAGTTATGCTCTCAATGGCGGACCTATCGGATATACACATCCACAAATAATGGCACTGAATGAACCGTCGTTTTCAATTCACATTAAAATGCGTTCAAGGACACTCGACACTAATTTCGCCTATAATGCCCTTAGCGCTCTTAAGTGGAAGGAATTTTATTCCATTTTATGACCACAATGGGGCATATTCACATATAATGGCCCAAAGTAACTAGCGATCACGCGAGTGGTCAATATCGATATCGTCCAATAGGCGAACTATTCGAGACATTGTTCGACATATAACTAGTTCATATGAAATAGTCTACAGGTTCTCCTAAATTATGTCTGATTATGTCTGATGTCTGATGTGTCTGTTTCGTTGCGGAAAAATGATATATTCGCTTGCTAAAAATATCAAATAATATTAAAATAATTGTATATTTAAAATCATAGAATCCTTTTCAAATAGTGTATTTTTCTAAATTGAGAAGTCATTCAGAAAAATAATATAGGAAGTCACTTCATACGTACGGTAAAGCGACCAACTTTTACACCTATAACTTCAATAGTCTAAGAGTTGGAATTACTTAAAGAAGAGAATACAAAAGCGCATAGATACATAAATATGTATAGAAATGAGGCATTGCTACAATTGTACACTATTCAAATATAACTCTGCAAAGAAAAGGTGCATAAAAAACCTCTATTTATTTCTTGCATAAATCTAAGGTCTTTATAAATTCCTAAAAATATTTTTCTTTTAGTATTTCCTATGCTAAAAATTTCAAAAATTGGTTAAAAATTAAATGAAAAATTTTTACTAGATTAAGATGAAATAAATTTAACACTTTTTAAAACAAAAGTTCTAAATATTTGAGGCAATCGGCACAAAATTATTTAGCACTTCTAAGATTTCATTTCAATTCTTTGCTAGATTTAATTCAAAAAAAAAAAAAAATTCAGTAGATGAATCGTTAATTATAGGAAATGTTCGAATGTTATTGCAAAATTCTCAACTAATAGTTTTGCTTTCTAATTTTATTGCCATTAAACGGCGAAGAAAATGAAAATAAAATATGCAAAGAATATCGAATTTTTTTTTTTTAAAGATGACTCATTTTTAATGCGTTGATCAGAAAGCAATCAATTTGGCTTTATCATATAGGATTTAAATGTTTCAATCGTCTCTAAGAAAAACCTCATACGCTGGGGGGGGGGGAGAGGAGGGAGAGAGGGGATGGAGAGGAGAAGAGGAAGGGGATAAGTGGTTCCATAAAATCCTTCAAGTTTCCTAAAATCCTTCATATATATTACCTCAAAAAAAAAAACCTCTTCATATTTGTAACGAGTAGAACGAATCGCATAGCATTTACAGCGAGCAATTTTAAGTGAATCATAAAGTTCGACCAAACGTAGCGTTTATGAAGAAAATAAAAATTAATCAATTCGACTATACAGAAAAAAAGTCTATTAGACGTCCTACAAATAGGTGAAGTGTATTTCGCGGATCTGACGATAATTCAACCGTGAAAATCATTGCAGTTTATAATTCACTTTAAGCAGTTGCTACTTTCTAATATGGAACCATACTCATGGAAGAGTTCAAAAGAGAGTTTTTAAATTATTTGGAAAAACTCGTTCATTGCAAAAGTTCTTCATCACAATAAAATTTTTTCCGGGATTTGAGATCCAGAAAATTCAATTTACTAACTGCTAATCGTTTGCTAGCACTTATTTCACTTTTCAAATGAACCAAATTAAAATAAATAAATAAATAAATAAATAAATAAATAAATAAATAAATAAATATATATATATATATATATATATATATATAAATACATAAATATATAAATATATATACATATATATGTATATATATATATAAAATATAATTAAAAGATCGCAAGAAAAACTATTTGGAGTTAGTTATACATTTATACGTGCAAATCATATGGAATTTTTTTTTTTCAGTGAACGAAATGATCCAATTGCATACATAATTAAGAATGCATCGATGGTATTATGCTACTTTCATCGATCATCAACGACAATAAAAGATTATCGGAATTCATAAAATAGCCTATAAAAGTGGCACTCATCGATATATTTCATTATGTAATTCCCTACAGAACAATTTTTACGCTTTTCGAAGCAGCTTCCTTTTTCCCATGCTTTATTTTTTAAGTGATTTTGCTGCACAACGGGTATATTTCCATGTTAGGATCTCCAATCAAATCTTTTTCTTTCTACTACCTTTGCTTTGTCTTACCTTCCCCCCCCCCCCCCTCTCCCACCTGCTGTCTCCCTAACACTAGTGAAATTGTCGGTTTCAAGGAAACACTGCAGTTATTACCCTTCAATGCGATCGTTGACTTATCTTTCATTCAAATAAGAATGCAAATAATTTGTGAACTAAAAAATATTGATGACTGCTGTTACAATTAAGTCCCTGCGGAAGTGTCTCGAAGAATGATCCATTCCTAATTTAATTTACAGCATTTAGAGCCTATTTTATCATCTATTTCCGCTCCAAATCTTCCATATTTCCTCAATTGTAAGTCTCTCCTCTCCACAATTCCCCACCTCGATGGCAGGTCTTCTTTTGCACAGGTAAAGACAGATAGTCTTCCGGTTTTTTTCTAATACTTCCAATCCATTTCCCTATCACCATCTGCAGATTCTAGAAGTGACCAGACATTTAGATTACATCAATATGCCATACATTTTTCTCAACTCTCATTTTCTGGAATATCTCCAAGTATCTATAAAAAAATTTGAAGTTAAAAGACAATAAAAATTTTTTATTCTTTCATGATCACCTAATTATACAATTTTTTGATCTACCTATCATAATTTTATAATTTCCAAAAACTATTGCAGGCTTTATGAAGGTTCTAACTTTATTACTTGTTGCTTCATCTACAGTTCTCACATATCAAAAAGCCGTTACAAATGTAAGCTTTATAGATATTTCAAATCTCCCATTTAATCCGTCACTCATCATCAAAAAAGATTGGCATGCTAGCGCTCCTATTAAACACCAAATCCACCTTTTACCGAAGTATTCGTATGCGCATAAGTACAGCATACTGTGTTTTGCTTGAATACCGTATAAGAAAATTTCCTCTGAGCGTATAGCAGTAAGATAATAGCATTTAATAAATTGATGAGTTTCTCTCTGGCTTAGAGCTACGAATAATATTGGATATAGCACGGAGATATATCATTATAACACAACTCCCTGTTATCTACTCCCAGCAATGCTTACAAATAGCAAAGGAATGTGTTATAATGGTACATTTCTTTACTTGCCCTAATATTTGCTCACCAATATAGCACTTTCTTGTGGTATATAACAAACAAGCAACCATATTCTAAACGAGTTAATTTGTATACGAAACTAAAATTTACAAGGATTTGTCTTTCTTCTACATATGCCATTACTTTTATAAATTATTCTTTATGTTTCAGTTTCTTATTTACTTCCCGTTATTTCTCTTTTTAATTCCCACAAATATTTAAATTCCACCCATGAAAATATTTTCGAGGACAATAGAAATGGGGTCTCTTAAAATCGGTGAAAAAAATGAAACTCTGGGAAATGGAAAATGGATTTTATTTTCTCCAGAAAAACTCAAAAATATCTTTCTAGGTGACAACGATTAGTACTTCTACCGATAAATTTACAACTGCAAACGCCGTTACGATAAATCTCGATGAAAATGAAGATCATCAACAAAATACGTTTGAACAAGGAAATCAAGATGGTCTTTCCGCAACGACGGGAAAGGTTTTATTCATTGTTTTATAGCAGAAATTTTTTTTCTTTTTTTGATGGGAAAATTTTGTGAAAATTTCGAAGTGATGGAAAATATAAAATAGAAAAATATATTTACAATCTTTATTTAATTATAAAAATCTTTATTAATTTACAATTTTCTAAACGACATACTAAATGACCGCTATTCCTAACAAGATAATAAAGGATGCTAAATCGATGTCACAAAAAGTCGAAAAGCACAAGGATCACAAGTAGTAAACTCAAGAATATGGGAAGTGCAATAAAATTGCAAATAAGTCATGATGCTGGAAGCTCTCAAAAAATTCTACTTCATTCACTACATAATTTTTTCGATGAAAAGAAAACAAATAGGCATATTAAGAAAAAGATAAAAATTTATAAGTGCAAAATTTTTTGAATTTTAAAATAAATTAACGAAATAAAAATTTGAAAAATTTGACAGCTCATTTATCATAATCTAAAATTGATAAATACTTGCCTTTTTTAGGTTCCAATCATCAAAGCTCTAATTAATCGCATATCAAAAGCGAAGGAAACGAAACTTGGATCACTAATAACTAAACTTCATAAAGCACATAAAAATAAAACAATAGAAGATATAAAACTTGCAAATTTAGTGAAAAATCGCAATGAGGAAAAAATAAAAAAGATTGCAACATTAAGCTTGGAAACACAAGAAATGATCTCCGAATATTTTGATGATCTATCAGAAAATATTCTAAAACAATTATATGCAGTATTCGTCAATGAGGAATCTAGTCCTAACGATATGAAAATAGTACTCGATAAACTTATCGCCATTCTTAATGCATCACAAAAAAGTCAATTCGAAGAAATTCTATCGAACATGGAATCTGTAACAGCGCTAAGAAAGAAATTGGTAAGTATTATCGATGTTGATTTATGAATTTTTATGATATTATACGATAAGGATGAATCTAGTTTCTTTTTTTTTTTTCAAGAATTACACTCAAAAATATTTGATATGGGATTTTTCACTTGTATTTTGTTTTAGAAGTTCGTACCATTGAAACCCAATTGATTCATCGGTCATTATCAATAAAAAGATGATAGCCATTTTATTGGCTTCCGAAAAAGGAGCGAGGATGATATAAGACAATGAGAAACCATTTACCTCCAACCATGTTCCCTCCTTGAAGCTGTAAACTTTATAAATTCTATACAAGTGATAAAGATAGCTTATCTAGCATTTTTTATAAAAAAGGTCCAATCGTTCTACCGCATTGTAAGCTGAACTTTTTTCTAAGATCGACCTCAGGTCATAACTCGCAGCCTAAAAGCACTCGATTTTAAAGCGGAAACGAACGTCAGTCGCTTACCAATTAATCAAGTTCATTAACCAATCGGCTAAACATGTCCACTGCAAGTGCTCCTATATTTTAGTTGTCGTTTTAGTTCAGCGAAGTTAGCGAAAATGCAAAAGAAGCGATTAAAAAAGTCGACGCTATCAAAATGGATGAAATTTCGACACTAATGAAATTGGATTACACTACACGAGTAGAGGTATATCCTTTAAAACGTTTATCCGATCCATGAAGCAAGTAGTACCATAAGTTTTATACCTACGAAAAAATTTTTCCCTGGATAGAGTTGGCTGAATCACTCGTCGAATAGTAATTGCTTTATTGCTAAGTAAGGAACTTTAAACTGAAAAAATTAATTAGAAGCGTTGATCCGAATCTTTCCATAGCTAGCAACCCCTAGTAAAACCAAAATAAACTTAAATTCGAATTCTTAATCTATATTAACCCATCCATATCACCAAGCATGCGGCATCCGAATTTCTTTTCTTTGTCGAAAGCAAAACGTGTGCATGCATTAAGGTTTTTTGCTTAATTCATTAAGTTTTTATTGTTGAAAATGTGGTACTGAAAAAATTTCTGAATTTCTAATTTTCAATTTTTGCTAATCAATCAAAGACGAATTTTTAAAGATATTGAAATAAATTTCAGTTCATGGAAATTCTAGCATTGAAAAAATAAGGAAAATATTTTCCTCAAAAAAAAAAAAACTTAGTGAACAAATAGGAAATAAATAATTATATGAAGATTATATTTTTCTATGTGGAAATGAATTTTTTCCTCACAATCTATTGTTAAATTAGACGCCTATATGAACTATAACGAATCCTAAAATTCTAAATTTTTTTTTTCATATTTCATGAAGAAATCTTCATTTAAACAAAAATTTATTTCTTAAATTTCTTCATATCACTGATTTTGGTAAAGATTTTGGGTAAATTTTTACCTATTTACCTACTTTACCCACTTTCAGGTAATCAGTTATTATAAGAAGATCGCGAATATAAAAAATGCATTGATGGGGAAATTACGACATCTACGCCAAGACGTGCTACAAAGCAAAGAGCTAAACGAAAACGATGAAGGAATGAAAAAGGATCGAAAAATTCATGCACTAGTCACACCTTTAACGTCATTGGAACTTCAAAAAAACGTAACGATTGAAACTAAAGAACATATTAATGACGAGAAGACGAAAGGAACGAAGAAGCTTATAATAAATGATGCAAAAGAGCACAAAATTGAGGAGAATTCGACTGATAAAAGCGTGCAAAAGAAGACGATTTAACATGAGCAGGAAGAGAAGAAGGATAATGGATGATGTCGAGAATATTGTCGTTGATAAAATTGTCAATAATATAGCCAATAAACAGAAGAGCACAAGATAATGAAAATAAAAAGATATAAATTTCTTCGCAAATTTAATTTCATTCTTAATGTTTATTCTGTAAAAAAATAAATTATCCCCACTGATATAAAATCTTCAAAAATTTACTTTTTTTATTTATTCATTTTCTATTTGTTTTTCAACAAAAAAATCTAATATTCTCGTGGAGTACTGATGATCTATGAAACGAATAAAAAAAGCTATCCAGATGAAGTGGAAAGATTATTGAGTGAAAAGGTATGGCAATCTGTCGATTAGAGTCAGGTGATTCAATAAACGGAGTCAGGTAATTCGTAACTGCCTGTAATATAAGAAAGCAATCGACTTTCGACAGCATCAGATTAGTGGAACTATCAAGCGACCAACAAAAAACATAGGACGAAACGACCTAAGGAAACGAGTAGCGAAGGTTAGGTCAACGATTACTTCCGGTGTGGGTTGCGTTCCTTATCACATTTCATTGTTATAGCTTTTGTAGTTCGCGAGTTGAAACTTCCGTACAGACAAATGCAGACATACACATGCATACATCTGCATATGCAAACGTACAGATGCACAAGGAATAAAAGCGAAAATTCGATTGTGCAGTAATGGCTAGGGCTAAGCAATGGCATAGAGATGCGAGAACATCGGTAGAAAAATGGGAGAAAAAACGTTAACAGGTCATCTGCTATATCCGGCTAATCTTCTTCTTAGCACAACGTTCGTCAACTTGCTTTCCTTCCCGGACACTTTCAGCTCTAACTAAGTTTTGCGATTCTAACAGAAGCAAATTCGATGTCAGATTCCAATTGATCATATCTTACTTCATTTTCCATCGATTTAAATAGATCTTTTTTTGTCATCAATGCCTTCACGTTGATTAGGCTTCTTAAATTATCATTAAATCAATCGATCAATATCACTTTATCACTTATCATTTATCAGTTTATCAAACAGTCATCAAATAAGTAGGAAGGCATCTTTTTCGACAAGAAATATATCGATGGTGAAATAGTGTAAAGCGATAAGACACATTGCTAGCTAACGCATAGCAATTGACAACGCCAACACATCGAAGTTGAGTTTGTTTGCTTAGTGGTTTCTATCGCGTTGATAACTCGTTCACATTTCATTTGGCTGAGTTGACCATCTTGCTACCAGCCGATGAGCAAATTGGATCGTGATCGGTTGCCTTCATAAGCACTATGCATACTCAACAAATTATTACTATTTTCCTGGCGACAGCGATTTCATTATGTACAGCTAACGCTATTACGGTGAGTGAGACCTTTATTTTATATTTGTCGACTAGATTATACTGGTAGTTTAATGCTGAAAATAATCTGTGTGCTCCTGAGATATTAAGATTTGATTTCATCTCATCTTTTTTGACGATTTTTGGCGATTTATTTTGGCGACTAAGATTTCACCAATGGACTTAAGAACAATCAGCAGCAGGCGAAGAAATGAGATAAGGTACACTTAAAACCAACATCTGCTAATAGCTTTCATCAATACAATCTTCTAAGCTTTTAGACAATTAGAAAGATGTGCCAGCGAGCTGGCACAATATGCGCTTCTGCAGACTTGCCTAGCTCTAACATCAATATTAATAAGAAAACGCCTAGCAATGCATAAAGGAACGTCTATCAACGCACTTTGATACGTCTACGATCCACTACAAAAACTTCGTGCTGGCATTTACTGAACCGGTCATAAGGCAATCAAACAAATCCGAGCTCATTAGGTTTCATGCTCGAACAGATCACAGTTCTAGACACCAAGATTAATTATAAAAAATTTAATTGCCTTAACCTTTCTAGTCAGTGAATTAAAACTGGCGGACAAACATCACAGACATACAAACATATACACATCTCATAAAAAGCGCCATTTCAGTCAAATTATTTCATTTACATCTAACGGGTTCATCGCATACATGTTTATTTGGATAGTTGCAGTGAGCAGGTGGTGTGCACTACCATATAGATATACTTGCGCGGCTATGTTGCAAGCTAACGTACCGTTGTTTTACTGCACGCTTTGACCTAACTCCAAATCGAATTGATAAAATTTGCTTGAATTTTTCATGAAATTTTTGAATTTCCACAAAATTTTCAAAAAAAAATTTTCGAATTTTCATAAAAATACGCTAAAGAGTACTTTTACTTAAGTGTGATGCGGATCTAACTACAAAATTTGCTATCGGCAAACGACAAATTGAGAAGCAAGTGGAATGTAGAATAGAAAAAACGAATATTGCAAATTGTGACGATGTGAATGAAGTGGATAAAGCATGGCAAAATTTCGAAAGAATCAATGATGAATACTCAAAGGTTTGTTTTGAAAAAAAAAAAAATTTCTTTTTCAAATTTTCCAAATTTTTCACTCAAATTAGAATCGAATGCGAAAAATTTTTACAGTTGTATATATTTTGTCAAAAATTTATTAAAAATATTTTTGTCACCAAAAAGTACTACCAAAAAAGTATTAAAGGCATAGCATTAGCATAAATAATCGAAGCAGAAATGTCTATTCCATAATAAAATCATAAAGTAACAGAAAAAAAGAAATTTTTTAGATAAAAAATATAAATTTTACTGTTTAAAAAAAAGATGCTTTATCTTAAAATATTCGTCATTATATTTCTAAATAATCGTTGTTGCATTTACAGGCAATTTTTGAGTGTAAAATAACGCAACGTTCAAAGAAGCGACGCTCTTTGAATTGTGGTTGTAGTCCACCTAAAGAAAAAGAACCATATCATCAACGAACAAAACGAAGTTGTGGTTGTGAACGAGTTGATGGTAGCGATACAAATCAACATACGGAACATCATCACCACCATGGTCATTATCGTCGTCGAATGAAAGAAACCGATAGATTGAACGACGATGAGGAGCGATTAAATCAAAGACTACGAAGACATCGTCATCGTAATGCTCCCGAATTACAAAAACATGAACGTGGAAGACATAGTCGTGCGCATGTACATCATAGACATGGCCATAAATGGTCGAATAAAGCAAGCGGTACTCATCAACGAAAACGTCATGATCACGGTAGTAATGACGATCGCAAAGAACAGGTAATTCATAGCTAACATTATAAAACCTAATTAAGCTGAATACTTATATAAGTAATGCTCAAATGACCTCACCTATCGCTATTTGATTATCTACATCGATTCGTCAACCACCTGCCAACGATCCAACCAGAGAATATCATAGTTTCAACTCGACAGAAACGTCAACGATGCAACCAGAGAATATCGTAGTCCCAACTCGAGAGAAACGGCAACTCACAGCCGTCTTGGAGAGAGATAATCGGTCGAATACGGCGAATCTTGCTGTTCACCGATTGATTCAATCAGTGGCTAGTGACTTGTGAATAGATCAAGATCACAGAAGCTTCCATCTAACGAAGTTTTGATCTTCAAACTTTTCCCGTCGATAAATTAATCGTCAAAAGTGATCCAGTTGAAGCGGATTTTTGCATTTTGCTATAATCTAGAACAATCCAGGACTATTTAATATGCAGCAATTTCCAGCTTGCCGATACAATTGAATTTAGAGCCAATTTTGTGGATTCGATTCGTTGAACTTTGAAGATCATATATGTCGAGTTCGAGGGAGTGCGCTCAGCTTCTTTTTGCAATTGTGCCCGTAGAGGTTTCTAGTGAGATAGAAGCTCATAAGAGATCATAGTCAAACGAATCCACTACGAGGGAGTTTGTTAACACATTAGACGAAACAACATTAAATCAATACGTCACCTCAACGACTAACACAAAATTTTTGTTGAATACGTCGAAACGAAAGTTCTCGAATAAAATCTTTACTATCTATAAATTTCTAACGATTATATATGATATAGGTGAAAATTTCACTATATCTATCATCATTTGAATTTAAATACTCATGAAATTGGTTAATTTATTTACGTGATGATATATGCCATTGTCGAAAAATTTACTACTTTTTTCATTTAAAAATATATGTTTGGGTGTTTAAAATACATTTTAAAAATTCACCTATATCTAAATATTATCCAAAATATATTCACTGATGCTTTAAAATGTTTAAAAAGGCTTATGGTCAAATTTGTGAAAAGGTTTTCTCAACTATACGAGACCGTTAGCGCTGAATCAACATAATACATATCATAACTTCTCAGTAAAGAGAAAAGAAAAAATAAGCTTAATATAGTTGATTACAGGAGCAAGTACCGGATGCACATGATCGTTCAAAAATTTCACGGCGTAAACGTCGAGGGAGCTGTATCCATCAAGCTAAACAAGAGACTGATCGCCTTGAGGCAAAATATGCGTCCCTTTGCGACCGATCACAAATGTAGGCAGTGATTCATACAATTTAAGGGGCAAAAAATTCTATGAAATTCGATTGATCGATGATCAATGGTCAGAAAATTCCACCGACCGGTTGATCGTCGAGAATAGATTACTGGAGCGGTTGATCGTCGAGAGTAGATTAATGGACCGGTCGATCGTCAAGAGTAGATTAATGGAAATTGACGAATTCAACCGGCTGAAATTTTATAGAGAATTAAATGAAGCCATTTATGTATTTTCTACGTGAATGATTTTCAAATTTTTAGGGGTTTACGTTGTTAGCTAAATTTAATTTGGTCCAACTTCAATTCCTATTTCATTCTTCAATTCAAGTTCAAGTTCAAGCAACAGTTCGAATTCAATTTCCAATTTTCAGTTACTAATTAAAATTTATTTTCTGGTCCCAGCTAGTCTCAGCTAGGATTCAATTCCAATTCTAGTTCAACTATAATCTTGACTTTCACAATGCAGTTCAGAAATAATCCCAGTTCGATTTCACGTCGATTTCAACGTCACAACCAATACATTTTCATTTCCCAATTCAATTTCAAGTCAATTACAATTTCAATCCCACTTTGCTTCTAATCCACTCTATTTTAATTAAATTCTAACTCCCTGTTCAGTTCTCCAGTTCCATTTCTATCGTAGCATTATTCTAATTAAGACTTAATTCTAAATGCAATAGAAACCCAATCTGCGTTCAATTCGTGTTCAACGAGAATTCAATTCTAGTTCAGTTCCGATTCCAATTCAAATCCAATACCAATAATCCCAACTCAAACCATAATTCCAATTTCAGTTCGTCCCAATTCAATTCAATTCAAACATTGCATTTCCACTATATCAAATCCTTTTCCTTAATTCCTTCAAAAATAAAAATTACAAATGCAAGAAATAGTCCCCCTCCTTCTCACCATTCAAAAAAAAAAAAAAAGAACAACGTGTATTCGTCTTTGCCTCCTAAGTACAATCCCTACCACCAACCTAAGGATCCTTTATGAAGGGATGTTCCTATTCATCAATTTTAACTTAACCCCCAGAAGTTGGAAAACACATTTTTCTTTAAAAAAAACTTCTGAATCCGAATAGCAAAAGCCAAGTCTTTAAAAAAACATGCGAATAGACCGTTAGATACATAAATTTTGAAAGACAAAATGGGTGGTCCATTAACGATGTTGGCAAAAACTAAAATTTATAGCTTGATTAACATCTAAGTGGAAATTGTGCAGAACAATATTTTTAGTGCAACATTTTTCAGGCAAGCTGAAACTGAAAATACAGACTGAAATATTCTTGACAGCCGAATGGACAAAATTTAGTAAATCTAGGAATCAAATTAAATTAGAGCCTATGCTATGTTAGTGACTCTAAATTAAAGAATTCTAACCTGATAGTATAATTCATCTGCTATGGAGTAGAGCAAATCAAGTGAAAAGCAACACACAGATTAATCACTTCTAGGAAATTCTTCTAGAAATTATCAGAACTATTTTATGCTTAAAGATAGTAGAATATTTTTTAAAAACTTCACTTTATGACTTTTTAGGTTTGGAGGAATTTTATTTAAAAATTGTTATTACATTCCACCTTTTTTATAAGCAATAGGAATTGAAATTGTGGAAATTTATAGATGTGATAAGGAGAATTTACATGGCGAACAAAAGAGAGCAATGAACGATCTCTCAAAGAGACGTCAACGAATCTATCGCGAATACCTCTCTATATTTGATCGATGTTATGGCTCAGTGTTATCATAACCCAACTGTTTCATATTCGCTATTGCTTATACATATTTTTGTTACAATTTACTACTTATTTTAATCGGGCTTTTTTTGTTAAGGAACACATTATTTTGAATTATACTGTAGATAAGGTGCACGATTCAACGATAAAGTGATTAGCTGATGTGTTAACATCGTCTAGCTCAATGCCAATGAATTCACCACACCTTTGATTGTAAGGCTTTAATGACAGCCGCTAATGAGAGAGTATTAATGCCAGCTATTAACAACCAGACGGGATATTAGCAATCAGATATGAAAAAACAAGACTGGATATTTGCAAACGGATATGCGAAAACGCTTCACTCGTAGGCACTCATATTTGTATCGGATATGTGCATGTACGCCCTCCAGTCAGCCGTAGAAATCAAGGCCTCTTTACGATCCTCCTCCTTGTCTCTACTTTTCATTCAACCGTTTCGATCCCCCAATCTTCTCCACTGGGATTTCTAGGCTAAAATTACTTGCACTTGAGACACTTTCAGGAACAAGACCTCCCACATAGGTCAAGCTTTTCCCACATATCTCCCCCTATTGGCCACCTTTAGCCAAATATTTCCCATTCCGATTAGCCCACCTTGTTGCCGACTTGCCCAGCTTGGTGGTCTTCAATGAAAACGGATTGAGATTTGCAAGATCGAAAAGATCCATTCGTTAATGTTAGAATACAATAAATATTTTCTTCATTAACAAACTCTTTCACCGCGATAAAAAAATGCACATTTATTTCGATTAATTATATAAAAATAAAACGCAACTCTATTCAAATTAAATTGTAAAAGCTAAAAAAAAGAAGATGCACCACACTTCCGGTCGAACCCGTTCGACATTGCAAGAGCGATCCATTACTATTACTATTATACCTCAAATAGTGAAGAGGTATACAGCAAATGCATAGAATAGAGTATACAATAATAAGCAATATACCTTTACCTTTAATTATATTCACGTAAATGGCACACTAGAAATCAACGAATCCACCGACCGCACGCTACGGCAAAATTATAAAACAATTCATTAAAACAATTAAAACTCCTATTAGAATACCTTTGCATTTTGTGAAAAACAAGTGACTGCAATGCTTCCCGATGATTTTTTAAACGATATACCCATCCGCTGGAGAAAATATTACTGGATGAAGACAGACAGGGACAAAAGAATCATCGGTGGTGATAGCATGAAAAAGAATTTTTGTACTTTTTTGGATAATTTTGCGCAAAGTTGTTGAGCAATAAAAAGGAATTTTTCCGATGCCGACAGATTTCCCATATTTTTCTTGAAAAAGTTTCTGAGAAAAAGCTCACCAAAATTATAAACATTTTCACCTCAGTTAGATCAGGAAAGAAAAAACTAGCTGGGATTGCAATATCCCAATTTCTTTCCCACCGCACATTCCCTCTTCATTACATCAACAAAGAATTTGCAAAAAAGAAAAAAAATCCGCTACAAAAAAATGTTGGATGCAATTATAAAACATATAAAATGCAGGTTCCATCGTAACTTCTCCAACAAGAAGTAAGCCTGCGAATCACCTCAACCTCCTCCTCCACCTTCACACAACCACATACATGGAAACCACTTTTTTCCATCCACAACCATCAAATATCAAATCCGGAAACACCTGTTAAGTCCAGAACATTTTTCAAACCCGGAAACATCAACCAACTCGTACAAAATCGCAAGGTGACTACAAAGCGTCTAAAACAGCACTCTACAGTAGCTAGTTTCATTTGTTATAAGACAAATAAAAAGCATACGACAACCTAAAAGCTATACATTTTATACTTTTATATAATCGAAAAAAAAAATTCAACAAAAGCACTAACAAGCGATAATAGTGAGGAACAGAACCCTTTGAAATAAAAAAAGCCAAAAATTCAAATCATCGCTTTACCTTCATTAATCCACTTTATTCATTTTACCATTCCATCTCTCCCAGCTTTAAGCAACCTTCTTCAGAGATGTGAACATTCAACAACATTTCGAAGCGGAATTAATTAAAACATAACCAGCGCTACTAATTCCAACGACCCATTGCCATCCATATTTTGCACTGAAAGTCAACTCACCAGTACTAGAAGGTAATACCTTCATATCAACTGAAAGTACCATCACCTATTATTATTTTGAAAGCAAACGTTCGACCTCCTGGAAATCCGGTGACTTTTCCATCTACGAACCTAGCATCTACATTTCCCGAATCTGAGGATGCAGAGCCGAAGAACATATGGTGAATTCGTTAGTCACACCTATGCAGACTGGCAACGAAAAAAAAAACCGTGTGTTTACTCAATTTTTTCGAGTACGATAGCGGTTCTGCATGGAATATACACACACAGATGGTTCCTTCTACCAGCATATCCCTCGGGGAACGTTATGAAGTGTTGAGAGTTGTCGATCCGGTTCATTCCGCCGAACTCCTCATGATCACTGTTCAACGCAAGCGCATATCTGTAAATAATCTACCTGTAAATGAGCAGGAGAGAAAGGGTAACCTGAAGCAATACTAATAACTTGTATATGGAGATTTAGAACCTCTTTCAAATCAACTCATATATACGCATTCTTCAAATCAACTCATACCCATAAATTCTTTTTTTTTTTGTTAATATGGCTTATCTTAATAAATTCATAAATTCATAAGTACCAATGAACATATTCTTAACCGAGTATGAAAACGACAGCCATTGCTGGAAATGAATTAAAAAATAATCCTGAAAAAATAAAAAACACCTCCAAAAATAGAACAAAATTAGTTATACGGAAAATGCAAAACTTCTAAATTTTCAATAAAATTATGGAAAAAACATACTTTCCGGGGACTTCGATGCCAATTTTGTAATCGGCGAAACTCTTCACTGTGTGAAAATTGAGAACAAACAACAGTCCAGCACGTTCGAATGCGACCACCTTATCGTCTTGGTGCTTCCATGATACATATCCCTATAAAAGATTACAATTTATTGAATGTATAAATCAAAAATAGAAAAATCCACAAGAAACCCAACGCATAATGAAAAAGAATACAATGAAATACAAATCTGTCGTAATCTCGCAAGATGTGCACATTCCAAAAATTGGAAAAAAATGTTTAAAAAATAAGCAATGTAAAAGATGGATGGAGAGCGCAAAATGAGTTTTGCACTTCCGTCAATGTTCCAACCGGTATAGTAAACTATCAATATTTATAATTGAACTAAGGCAACAGTGTAATCAGATCCAACCGAGCCGCTGCTAGTCCATTTTCCTGATCCAGTCGGTCGCAAAACGTGCCCAATCGGTTTCAAAAACGCAAATATTTAGGCACCTTCAATACGACTTCCCTCAAGGCTGAAGGGCTATCCAGAAAGTTGGTAGAGGGGATCAGTCTATCATGTAAAACGCACCTAGCAAAGCCCGCAATCATAGACTCAATGATTCCTGAAACTTCAGGACAGCCGGGTGGACAACCCCAATGTATATATTCTGGAAATCTGTGTGAACAACTCCGGTGTATATATTAAAGACAGCCAAGTGGACAACCCCAGTACATATATTCAGGACAGCCGGGTGGACAATCCCGGCGTATGTATCAAGGGACAGCCGGATGGATAACCCGAGTGTACATATTCAGGACAGCCTGGGTGGACGACTCTGGTGTATATATTGAGACAGCTGGCTGGACAGCCCCGCTGTACATATTCAGAACAGCCGGGAGGACAACGCGGGTGTACATGTTGGGGACAGCCCGGTAGACAACTCCGTTGTACATTTCGGGACAGCCAGGTGGACTAATCCGGTGTATATGTTCAGGATAGCCGGTTGGACAACCCCGGTGTATATATTCAGGACAACCGGGTAGACAACCCCGGTGTATATATCCAGGACAGGTAGGTGGACAATTCCGGTGCATATATTCAGGAGGCCTGGGTGGACAACCTCGGTCTATACATTCAGGACAGCTGGGCGGACAACTTCGGAGTATAGATTCGGGGTAGTTGGGTGGACAACCCCGGTATATACATTCAGGACAGCCTGGAGGACAACTCCGGTATACGTATTAAGGACAGCCGGGTGGACAATCTCGGTCTATATATTCAGGACAGCTAGGCGGACAACTTCGGAATATACGTTCAGGGTAGCCGGGTGGACAACCCCGTCGCATCAATTCAGGACGGCCGGGTGGATAACCCGAGTGTATATCAAGGGACAGCCGGGTAGATAATCCCGCTGTATATATTCAGGACAGCCAGCCGAGTGGACAACCCCGGTGTATATATTCAGGACAGCCGGGTGGACAACCCCGGTGTATATATTCAGGACAGTCAGATGGACAACCCTGGCCTATACATTCAGGACAGCCGGGTAGACAACCCCGGCGTATACATTCAGGACAGTCAGGTGGACGCACCGATGTATATGTTCAGGATAGCCGGGTGGACAACCCCCAGCATCAATTCAGGACAGCCGGGTGGATAACCGCGGTGTATGTATCAAGGGACAGCCGGGTGGATAATCCCGCTGTATATATTAAGAACAGCCAGCCGAGTGGACAACCCCGGTGTATATATTCAGGACAGCCGGGTGGACAACCCCGGTGTATATATTCAGGACAGTCAGATGGACAACCTCGGTGCATACATTCAGAACAGCCGGGTGGACAACCCTGGTGTATATATTGAGGACAGCCGGGTGGAAAACCCAGGTGTATATACTCAAGACATCCAGGTGGACAACTCCGGTGTATGTATTAAGGACAGCCGGGTGGACAACCCCAGTGTATGTATCAAGGGACAGCCGGGTGGGTAATCCCGCTGTACATATTCAGGACAGCCGTGTGGACAACCCCGGTATATATATTCAGGACAGCCGGGAGAACAACTCCGGTATACGTATTAAAGACAGCCGAGTGGACAATCTCGGTCTATATATTCAGGACAGCTGGGCGGACAACTTCGGAGTATAGATTCAGGGTAGTCGGGTGGACAACTCCGGTGTATATATCAAGGGATAACCGGGTGGATGATCCCGATGCATATATTCAGGACAGCCGGGTGGACAACCCCCAGCATCAATTCAGGACAGCCCGGTGGATAACCCAGTGTATATATTCATGACACCCGGGTGGACAAGTCCGGTGTATATATCCAGACAGCCGGGTGGACAACCTCGGTGCATACATTAAAAACAGCCGGGTGGACAACCCCGGTGTATGTACTAAGGACAGCCGGGTGGAAAACCCCGGTGTACATATTCAGGACAGCCGTGTGGAAATCCCCAGTGTATATGCTCGACATCCAGGTGGACAACTGCGGTATATGTGTTAAGGACAGCCGGGTGGACAATCTGGGTCTATATATTCAGGACAGCTGGGTGGACAACTTCGGAGTATACATTCAGGGTAGCCGGGTGCAAAACCCCGGCGTATGCATTAAGGACAGCCGGGTGGACAACCCCAGCATCAATTCAGGACAGCCGGGTGGATAACCCAGTGTATATATTCATGACACCCGGGTGGACAAGTCCGGTGTATATATCCAGACAGCCGGGTGGACAACCTCGGTGCATACATTAAAAACGGCCGGGTGGACAACCCTGGTGTATATATTAAGGACAGCCGGGTGGAAAACCCCAGTGTATGTATCAAGGGACAGCCGGGTGGGTAATCCCGCTGTACATATTCAGGACAGCCGTGTTTACAACCCCGGTGTATGTACTAAGGACAGCCGGGTGGAAAACCCCGGTGTACATATTCAGGACAGCCGTGTGGAAATCCCCAGTGTATATGCTCGACATCCAGGTGGACAACTGCGGTATATGTGTTAAGGACAGCCGGGTGGACAATCTGGGTCTATATATTCAGGACAGCTGGGTGGACAACTTCGGAGTATAGATTCAGGGTAGCGGGTGGACGACCCCGGCGTATGCATTAAGGACAGCCGGGTGGGCAACCCCCAGCATCAATTCAGGACAGCCGGGTGGATAACCCAGTGTATATATTCATGACACCCGGGTGGACAAGTCCGGTGTATATATCCAGACAGCCGGGTGGACAACCTCGGTGCATACATTAAAAACAGCCGGGTGGACAACCTCGGTGCATACATTAAAAACAGCCGGGTGGACAACCCCGGTGTATGTACTAAGGACAGCCGGGTGGAAAACCCCGGTGTACATATTCAGGACAGCCGTGTGGAAATCCCCAGTGTATATGCTCGACATCCAGGTGGACAACTGCGGTATATGTGTTAAGGACAGCCGGGTGGACAATCTGGGTCTATATATTCAGGACAGCTGGGTGGACAACTTCGGAGTATAGATTCAGGGTAGCGGGTGGACGACCCCGGCGTATGCATTAAGGACAGCCGGGTGGACAACCCCCAGCATCAATTCAGGACAGCCGGGTGGATAACCCAGTGTATATATTCATGACACCCGGGTGGACAAGTCCGGTGTATATATCCAGACAGCCGGGTGGACAACCTCGGTGCATACATTAAAAACAGCCGGGTGGACAACCCTGGTGTATATATTAAGGACAGCCGGGTGGAAAACCCCAGTGTATGTATCAAGGGACAGCCGGGTGGAAAACCCCGGTGTACATATTCAGGACAGCCGTGTGGAAATCCCCAGTGTATATGCTCGACATCCAAGTGGACAACTGCGGTATATGTGTTAAGGACAGCCGGGTGGACAACCTCGGTCTATATATTCAGGACAGCTGGGCGGACAACTTCGAAGTATAGATTCAGGGTAGCGGGTGGACGACCCCGGTGTATATATCAAGGGATAGCCGGGCGGATGATCCCGGTGTATATATTCACAAATACGCAACATCGACATTAAGTGTTCCGAATACAAATTTAAAAAAAATTGCATTGAAAACCGGTAAAATGAATCAAGCATCTCTGCACAAATATTACATAATTTCAATACCTGCACCTCACTTCTTACAACCCTCTCCAAGAAGTAAATAAACAGGTAAAAGCTCCAACACAGATAACCGAAATTCTGGGAAAATTTTCCACTTATTTCCTGGGATGAATCTATTCCAAAACATGTAACGAATTCACCGAACATCTTCGATCAGAAGGTGGAAAAAATATGAGGAAAAGAGCGAAGCACGATCCCTCTCCCATTTCATTACTAAAGATTCCCCTCTTCCTCTTCCACAACCCTCGCCCAATCAATCCTCTCTTCCCATTTCCCTCAAATAAACTACAAAAAAAAAACCACTTACTGGACCACGCGAGAGGAAATGATGCTTCTCCTCGACGGCATTCATCGCTCTATCCCACCGGTTGAGGAACTTATATCTGAGCAGGTCATCATCAGCCAGATGCCATTGTCGTCTACAATAATGGAACGACTCGTTGTTGCCTTCTCGTGGGAAGTCGAGCCACTCCGGATGACCAAATTCGTTACCTAAATCAATAAAACAAAGGTAATTTCTTTATCAGTTTATATCCGTCAACCTCAGTCATATCACCCACTCTGAAAACCCCAACCATAACCAACTGGAAAGCCCACCTTAAAGATTATCACTGTATGGCTATCCTTAGGCACTTTCAATATAACTTCCTTCAAGGCTGAGGAGTAAATTGGTACCGGGATCAGCCTATTGTGTAAATTTTCTAGAACAATCCCTCAAAGCCATCTCCGATCCAATAATACACTCTTCAATGAAACCGATTAGCTGTTGAAGTTATTCACATGATATGATAAGCTTCGTGTCGATGCAAAGTTTCAAATTGCAACTTGCAAATAATAAACCTAACTCACAATTGAAAACCTGAAAATTTGAAAACAAAGAAAAAAATTAACCGCAAAGAAATCTCAATTGACCTCAATAAACATGATCAGTGAAAACACAAGTAGAAGTTCGTTCCCACCTTCTCCCCTCTCCCTCGAATCGATCAAATTTTAATAAGCAAACTTAACACCCATTCAAATTTTTGGCAGTTAAAATAAAAATAAGCGAATGGAAAAAATTTTCGAAAGGTGGTTAGGAAATTTCAAAAATCCAAAGAAGAAATTTCAGGGTGTAAATTTGCAGCTAGAAATTACGACAGTAAAGCAGAAAGATGAACATGCAATCCGATGCTTCCAGTAAAAACCCAGGAAATCGCCGTTTGAATGCAAGGCCCCTTACAGATACGAATTATCGTCATTCGAACTTTAGATGGGGCTACAACCACTGCGCTAATCCAGCACACAAACAAGCCACATCAGCAATAGGAATGAATAAACCAAATCTCTTAGTTACAAATAAACAAAACAAATCTATATTCATAAATCACAACTTGGGAGCTAAAAAGCAACGACACTAAAATAATACCTTCTCACCAAGAATATTAATAAATAAATCAATGAGATAAAAAAGCGTACCCATAAAATTGAGCCATGCCTCTCCACCCAATCCATAGGTGACAAGACGAATGAGTTTATGCAACGCGATACCCCTTTCGATAATTGGCGTCAATGGTGTCGTTATTGACATGAAGTCATACATCTCTGCAAATATGCTAATTCAACTGATCATCAAGATGTTAGGTTGCTGTATGTGTGTGTGTGTGTGGGGGGGGGGGGGGGGGGGGGATCACTGCCACCTAGAGATAGTACCAGACAAGATTACCAATCACGAGGAAAAGTGATCGAAATGGGACCACTGGATACGAAAAGATGAAGGAACAAAGCAACTATCGGCATGCTTGGAAGAAAAAATTTTCTGACAATTTAAGATATTTAAAAACAAATGCTATTTAAAGTAAACAATCTGTTCTCTAAAATAGAGAATCTGAAAGAAATCAGTGGAAACTCTAACTGCAAGTTCCATCAACTATATCCTCAAAGCTTTACAGTGGCAAGCAAAACCGCTCCAAAGAGTAAAAAAATAAGAAGAGGGATAGGCTGCCCTCATTTAAACCCTGGGCTTGTAATCAAGGTACTACGATATTTCAATGTGATAAACGACGGAAAACCTTTGTCCATTAGCCAAAAGGCGATAGTCTTGTCGCCGACAAGCGCCTGATCGTGTGATTCAGCGTACGCAACGTTCTTCTCACCATAACTGCAAAAACATCACAATTAAAAACAATATACTGTGTATAAATATTAAAATCCCGCAACATAACAATCAGCGCACAAAAAAGACCACCCGTACTTTGTTCTATGACGTAACAGGAGATACATGCGCACCGTATATCCCGTATGTAACCCCTCCCCCACCTACCAAACTTTTTTATTATACTTATATTCGGCATGCATAGTGGAAAATTATCTACATCTGGCATTTTTACGAAAAACTCAAAATTTTCACCCTCACCCCTCCTCTTTCCAAAATTTCATCTAGAACCCTCCATACTTTACCTCCCGTTTTACTTCTGAAGCAAAAGGAAACTATAGAAACAATTTTCTCAAATCTCAGCGCTTCTCTAAATAAAAACTTAAAAATCGAAGTGATATACCGTCTATTCTCAAGAGTATGTATCATATCCGCCATATTCCAGTCTTCATCCGACTGGTGCTTCAGGATCTTAATCCACATATCGGGCAACGCCATCGCCAAACGATAGTCGAATCCTTGTCCACCTTCTTCAACTGGCCGACATAATGCCGGCATTCCGCTTACTTCCTTAATTCATTTATTAATAATTAACAGGCTTTATTTAATAAAAATGCGCAAATGTAAAAATGACTGTGTATTAAAGCCAAAGTTTTTACCTATAAAAATTACTTATAGAATTGTAGAAAATTAGTGCTATGGCACACTCATATTTCGTAGCAAGTGATATGCATCTTTGAGGGGGAAGGGGTTATATTACTGTGCTTTACTGTGCAGTCACAGGCTCCAGAAAGCCTTCTCTATCCCCTTCGCCATTTCCCATCCTCCCTTCGCCCGCCCTCTCTACAGCATCTGTCCAAAAATATGGTTAAAAAGACACCCCTCTCCTTTAATATCTGACAAACAATCTCTAGAGCAGCAAAAAGTTCACTAAATAAACTGAAAGATTAAAACAAACAAGCTGAAATTAATATAAATAAAAGCATCTGTTAAGGTAATAAAATAGTTCCATGGATAAACAGTGACTAAAAAATTATATAAAAATTTAGTAATAGTAATAACGGTAAATCAATAAGCAAATAAATAATAAATAGTAATAAAAATAAATGCAATAATGATGTAAAAAATAATAATAAATGAGCTAATGGTAATAATAGTACTGATAAAAACAATAATACCTCAGCAATTGTAATGATGTTCGGGAATTTTCGGTGTAGGAAAGAGTTGGCCAACATAAGATAAACCAACGAATCGGTGTCGACGTTCAAACCAAAATACATATCATAACCACCGCTTAGCGCATCGGCTGAAATAACAATTTTTTACGTTAATCGAACGAATAAAAATTCAAATGGTTGTCCGATAAGCTTTCAAAAGTTAGCACAAGCTCCAATGCGGCTAAAAACCTAACAAACTTCGACCTAGAAAATTACAGGTCTTAGCTACTAAATATTCTGAAGCGAAAAATTTGGCCAAACTTGACAAAGAACGTCATGAAAACTTGATAAAACTAAAACCTGAAGCTTCAGCCAAACATAGAAACTTCAAAACTCGAGTTTTAGATCAAGCAGAAAATTCACGACCTTGAATTTCACTCAGTACAAAAGTGTTAGACTATAACTTAACAACTCGCTCCCTCCTTTCTTTATCAATACCAGATTCATTTCCTTTACTCAAAAATAGCAGAAATAAAACTGAAGGTAGAAAGAGGAAATTAACCTGCAATTAACCTGCAAGGTAGAAACAAATTAACGCCATCACAGCGACTAGAAGCATAAAATCTAGGCAATCAAAACTACAACGATATGACAAAAAACTCTTAGTGAAAATTATTAATACTTAAAACATGCAATGGATATATTGCCCAATCTGAGAAAACAATGGCAATTCCAAGAATGAGGCAGCTGTTCATGAGCCTGAGTTAAACAAAAAACACCTGCTCAGGTAAAAAATCAGGTAGCAATCTATCAACCCTACGAAAATTAATCAACTATTCACAAATTTAGCCAGAGAATAAGAATAATTAATTTTTAGAATTAAAAAAAGTTAAATTAATCAACATTTCGATAAAATGAATAAATAAACGATCAATGAATAAAGAGAAACGTACAAGTAGTAGAGGATGTAGAATGAACAGATCTGTGCGACCTACCAATTCCATGAGTATGGTAAAGCATCGACGTTACGCCATCAAAACGGAAGCCATCAAATCCATACTCCTCCACCCACCAACGTAAATTCGATAATAAGAAACGTAGCGTTTCAATCCTATAAGTTCATTTACCCACATTTCAAAAAATATCACTATAAAATATTCATCGACTAGACTATATTCCAAAATGAAAACCCATTTAACGGTTAGAATGATACTATAAATTGCTTAAATATCAAATCACATGAGTATGAAGATGGTTTTATTGCGAAGCTCATCACTTCCTTCCTCTGCCCGATCGTCGTCAAATCGTTAACATACAATATTCACTTCAAACCCCGCAAACTATGCAAATTTCACGCATTACTCTCGCTGAACCACCTGCCCCCTCCCTCCCCTCCAAATAAGAAAAAAAGAAAGTAGTATCTTCCAATTATTGAACGCTGTTCCCCTAATAAGCAATTCCAACTTTGCATAGTCGAATAATCAATGACCAATAAGTTTTCTTTTAATCAACTTCATTCCAACTTACTGTGTATAGTCGAATAATCTGGAATCCCATAGCGAATGAAATCCTCGAGCGTTATCATGGAAATAGCATCCGTTCGTTCCATCCCATTCATTTAAGCCATCGTCCACATTCTTCGATGCATGTGAGTGGACAACGTCCAGCAGAATGAAGATCCCCTTTTCGTGTGCTTTATCCACCAGGTATTTTAAATCCTCCGGTGTTCCACTACGACTGAAAATAAAAAGAATTCAGGTAAAACGCTCAGGTATACATCAATCAACTTCTCAATTTCTCTGGCTTCCTATTTTACAATGAAAAATTATTTTTGATGAGAAAAAAATTCCCAAAATAAAATCATTTTAATATAATTTATTACTCCCTTCGCTTTAAAAATAAAAACTCTAACTGGAGAGCAGATAAAACACGTAGTAAATATTAAGCTAGTTCTCTGAATATCAAACAAAATTAATGACATATTTACCTGGCAGGTGCAAAGAAACTAGTCACTTGATAGCCAAAACTAGCATAATATACATGCTCCATTACAGCCATTAACTGGATCGCATTATAACCTGAAAGAACAATTTTCATCTAAACAAACATCTTACAGCAAATGAAATACCATATGCTCTTAAATAAAGGCCCATCACAACAAGAACACCCATGTAGTTTCTATTCCAGCAACGGTGATATGGCTGAAGCTACAATCTCCCCTCCATAATCCCATAACATTTATGGCATCAAATTTCCACAGTGACATTACCTCTTTTACGGTAGTGACATATAGTAACTGTAAACTAGTCTTGTATTACTATGCCGTGCATACCATATCAGGTAGATCGCACCACCCTTATCCTGAAATAAATACGCAAACCCCCCCCCCTCTTTCCTCCTTTCTTCCACCATCCATTTCATATTATCTTTCACTCTGTCATAGAAAGCACCTCATAAAGGTCACTACATAAGGGACTATCTTAGCCTCCCCCTCCATCCCTCTCCCTTCCACTATCCATTTCATTCCTAGCCCCGTCAACTCATAAACTTCAAATGCAATCTTTTCTAACACAACTGTTTACAACGGCACATTAGCAGATATCAAAAAAAACCGACTCACGAACCGTTGGTCCATGTTTGAAGAAACTAATTTCAGGTATCTGCCCTAAACCACCATGGCTGGGCAGACAACACGCAAACTATAATCTAAACCATAAACTATAAAATATTTTGAAATTCTACAAGCAACGTGACAAGCATCGACCGACGATTCTGGATTCAGATTCCTTTAGGATCAGTGATCGACAATAAAATAAAGTATTGGATTCAAAAAAAAGTGAAATAGGTCTTACCGCCTACTATAATTGAAACAAGTTTCTACAAAGGTCCTACTTCAAATGCCAGTCATTAATGTTCACTACAACAACAATTCTTCTAGTCGTCGACAATGATCAATACAAATATAAAAAACATTATTAGCCGGAAATAAAAAATTAAAACTTGTCAAATAAATTAAAAGAACCTTGATTGTGTATTCTGGGGATAATATGATCGGCAAAATCTTTGTAGGTGTTGATTTTGCCCTCCCAACTCGAGATGCCGACATGTGCTTCATAGATACGCAACGATTCCGGCTGTCCTGGCTTAGGGAATTTGAAACGATAGATCTCCGATTGTGGTGGATTATAGAATGGCTGAAAACCAAATGAAAAACTATAGCTGAAAACGTGGTGCAAACTTGGCTATTACCAAATCCGCGACAATCGTTCAACAACAGAACTTCGAGAAACGGAAGAAGAGCTAGCCTCAAAAACTTTCTAAAATCCTTGATTTATCCTCAAATCTAGTGAAGTGGGGGGGGGGGAGGGGAGGGGAGGGGAGGGAGGGAATAAGGACTTAAGAATCTCTAAGATCGACTTTTCCCTCACTCATCTCTATCCCACTGTTGGCGAACACTCAGACAATACGATGAGCCTCTCGTAACTAGATAAACGTTTTGAGGGGTATTAGAAAACGCAAATTTAGGGAGTGCTTCTTGTAATAACTGAAAAATTTACAATCAGTGATTTCATAACAAAATTTCTGATGAAAGTCGATATAAATTTTCGATAAAAATACCATTCGAACATTTAAAAGAAAGTTTTATATATAGGTAAAAGTTTTATATCCCATTTTATATAGGTAGACTCAAACTCAAACTCGAAAAGGACCGCATTCCAACGTTTAAGGCGCCAAAAATTAGAAGAAGCAGTTCCACAAAGACAATTATTAACTATGAGGGAGAAAGAGAAAAATAGAAATACAGCAAAAAATATAAACTAAAAAATAAATTAGAAAATATACACCTCAAAAATAATATTGAAAAAAAAAGAAAATAACCTGATGGTAGATGAGAGAATCCTTTGGTCGAGTCACATAATGTGCCCACGGGGAAAGTTTGTTACGATAGACGCCTCCTTTTTTTACGGCAACCTATAATGACACCCTATAATGGGCAAGAATAAATTATAGAAGACTAGTACCATTGGTCGAATGCGGTTTTATCCTCAAGGCTCCCTTCCTCCTTTCCTAACCCACCCCTCCCCCCTCTCTTTTCTTCTATGCCTCGAAAGCTTCTGATCAACGATTTAGATGAGCCATCCTTCATAAATAATCAGGTGAATAAGGTTTGACTTGCATAAAAACGATAACAACGGTTAGTCACAACGAAACTGGCCAGCCTCGGGCAATCTAAAAATAAGCAACTTTAGCCCACCTCAGGTAAGCTGACTGCAACAGTTCTTCCAACTCTTCCCTCAGCTCACTTGTATCTTTAATCTTTAATGTTCGTTTCAATTTTTGATATGAAACTTACCCACCCAGGAAACTATTACATAAGCAATCAAAAGACCTATCAAAACATTTATAAAATACAACGCACATATTTCACCAAATATAATTAATTATACCTTTATATGAACATGGAATTCCAATGATATTTATTGCATATAAAAATTACTACATTTGCCAACCTTTACTAACGAATCCATGTTCATTTAATAGCGATAAAATATTAATAAATTGTTGGAAATATAATAAATAACAACAAATAATGCCTAATAAAAACAAATTCAAGGAAGGATCTTCTTATGATTAACATCGGATCCCTTCTTGTGAAGCCAAATCATATAGCCCACACCGGAGAATTATTCGACTGGAGGATACTATATAGTAAATAATTCAAAACAAAAAAATCGTGCCGAAATTAAACATCTCTTTCCGGATGCCTATCGCTCCGTATCTCAGATCTATTCGTCGATTGATTTCAAACAAGTAAATCGTTTACCTTAACAACTGATAGGTGATCGATAGGGCACGATCCATCGGGTTTTGGAGGGATTATTAACTCCCAACGACCGTACTCCAATTTTTTGTATTGATGTGACTGATTGTTCCAATTATCTAAATACAACTTCCGATGAATTCCAGTAATAGGAAGGTAAAGGAAGGCAATTAGAGAGGAGGAAGACACTGCATATGTCTAGAGCAATGCAAAAATCTGTATGAACTCACATCACCTCGAGCCTTCCTTCCCCTCCCTTCTCCCTCTCTACCTACAACCTCGACAGTACTCCATTACAAGGACTAGCCCAACTTTCAAACACACTGATTATTACCGCACAGGAAACAAATCATTACAAATTTTCCCAGAAACACCTTCTGTTGCACTGCCAGTTTCCTCCTTTCTGGACAGGAAGGAGGGATATGGCGACTCCAAATCCTGCGGATGCCAAGCATGACCAATTAGGAAATGGAGCAATGATACCTTACTGAGAAGCCCCTTACCTACCCAAGAAACTTCACTCGAACTTTGAAGCATACTGAATTTTAAAAAATGTCATCCTTCAATAATCAGACCACTTCATTAAGCACTTGTTAAGGAAATAGTACCAGCAAGGAATGCATGCTGGGTGATCAATTTCCTTTTTTGCTTCATATTTGAAAATATTTTCTCGAATATCCGCTTACGAATTCTTACATAAACGAGTTAACGAGAGATTATAGATCATAAACAAGTTTGCGAAAAGGTTCGTGAACTTACTGAAGTCGCCAACAAGCGAGAGCGCTTCAGCGCCAGGTGCCCATTCGTGACATCGAACAGAATTGTCTTTCAGGACGTTTATACCGAATTCACGATAGCCTGAGGTAAATGCCTCCCAACCACCACACTGTAAAATAATTTTTTTCGTTATTTCAATCTAAACATTTACGGCACTAATCCTACAAATTTATATGCACATATAGAAATGTAAATGTATAAGTATGCAAGTGCTGATGCACCTATCTCAGATATATTTGTAGGCAAATAAATAAATCTATATATATATATATATATATATATATATATATATATATATATATATATATATAAACTTTTTAGTAACTTCATTCAAGAGCAAACCTCTTCGATTTTCTTGGAATAATCGAGGAAGACGCCATATCTACGTGCTATTTCGTTTTGATAATTCCAAAGATAACCATCAAGCTTGAGCAGGTTATCGATTTGTGGTGGTCTACTTACTTCACCGCCCATTCCACACAATCTGCACCTTAAATATATCAAAGTTCAGATTGTCGATCATAACGTTTATATAAAAGTCACTACAGACGCACATAAAATTATAAATTAAATGAATATATATATATATATATATATATATATATATATATATATATATATATATATATATATATATATATATATATATATAATGCGTGTAGAAAGCACAATGTACCACTCTTCAGCACCATTCAGCCGTAACTAATGACACACCGTTTGTTTTATCGGTCTGCACTGCTCCGCTACCATCAATTTATGTTTTTCTAATCGTTGCTATCATTTGCAGTACACTTTCTCGACCAAATCATCTTTCGTCTTCACTATCTGTACCACACAAACGTTACAAATCCCTACACAAAGTAACATTAGGTATATATTTTTATTATATATACATATATATATATATATATATATATATATATATATATATATATATATATATATATATATATATATATATATATATATTTATTTATTTATTTGCACTTCTATTTATTAATTTCTTTACTACTAACCTTCTAACCTCAGTACAACTCAATGACAGTGGTAAGGCCATCACAGTAAAAGTTCTTCTCTAATAGTATTACTTGTAACTCTCTCATAACCAAGTTAATCACTGATAGTACATAAATAGCAACCAATGCAATAGTAAAGTACATAAACCAACAATATAAACAAGGTACAACATTAATAACGCCACAAATAACCTCAATATTGCTCCGTACTATTTGCATAAATATCCTTCAAAAGCATACAAAATAAACCAACGAATTGAAAAAGGATTCAATAAAAATTCAATGCAAATTCAATGCACTACATTTCTATATAACCAGTTAAAAAAGAAAAAAGCTAAAAGATATGACTTCTAGCGGGGTAATTAAAATAAAAAGACAACTGAAACGTTATAAAACTTAAACACGACTTCCCTTCTACGCTCGAAATAATACACTTATCTGATACTACAGTAGACTAAAGATATAGTATGACAACAAGATCCATACAGTATGATAACAAGACCAATCACCTAAGAACTCATTTACGAATCGATGCCAATTCCAAGGATCCCTTTCAATGATTCCACAGAAATTACATCCACCAAAAACTTAATTTTTTTAATTAAAAAATTTTTCAATAACTGCAAAAAGACAGCTGCTTTTTTTTTAATTCCATGATCACGATTGAAAAAACTATGCAGTTTCAACAAATTAAAGGTAACATAACAACATGCCCTTCACGTTACCGTAAGACGCCAAATACAAGCACACTCCTTGCAAATATAGATAATGCCCATTCCTTTATAATATTCCACTCTTCTTTAATCATAAATGATCAAAACTCCACTCTAATACTTCAACTGTATATCAGTAGTGCAAATATATTAAACAAAAATGTGATACATAAAAAGTTGATAGTCAATAAACTCAAATAGTTCGCTGCAACACCGTAATACTTCAAACATAAGCCCCCCCCCCCCAATACATATTCTGTTCGAAAATACACCTCATAACCACTTCACATCCAAAATTTCCGCTTTTGCACCTATGCCTTATTACACCTTGATTACGTGCAATACGTTAAAGTTGTTATTGCTGCAAAGTGCAATCAATGGCAACAAGAGGTGTTTATATTTCTAAAAATCTGTTTGCAAAAGGGCAACGATCAAAGATCACTTAAATTTCTCCACTCTTCGCCGTCCATTAAAAAAAAAACTTTTTTCGCAATTTTTTTTTACAAATATTCTGCATTATTCATATGCAAACACAGCAAAATATAACACATAATACGAACGGGTAGTAACTAATAACACCTTACACTTCAATGCAAATCCTATTCATTACTTAACCATTCATCGCTATTTAAATATTATTATTTTTATTGATCATATTACTTAATTTTTATTACTTATAACTATTTTACTATTTTTTGTATTTAATTGATAGCTATTTTTATCTATTCCTAAATAAAAATTTTACTGCATTTTATTCCAATTTTTTCAAAAGGCCAAGCGAGAAAAAAAAGCAAACCACTAAACTTCCAGCTTATTCTTCAAAAATGCCTGCAAACAAAGTGGGAAGGAAAGCTTTTCTATGGTTTGATCTCGAACTTCTCGAACTTCTAGTTCAAGAACATGTGAGCTCGAACTCTTCAGCATACGCAATTTCTCCTCTCGTTTTCAATCCCACATTTTTCTCTATAAAAAAAAATTCAACTCACTATTTTCAAGAAAATGAAAAATGGAAAAAGATTGAAAAATTTGTCTACTTTCTTTTCTATGAAATATTATCGCCGTCAATTGGATGCAAGTAAGAGTTCAAGAATCACTATTAAAAAAAATGGCGCTTCTTAAACAAAGCTAAGATAAATGGCAATTCTCTTTTATACTGCAACTACCACAACTTCTAGTACAGTTTAAAAACGACAAATTTTCCTTTCTTTCTCTTCCCCTTCCATCGCCAACTTCATTTATCGTTTATTTCTCTTAGTTCCCTCTCTTCTTCACCTGTTATATTTCCCTTCCCCCTTCCCCTTTATCGTTTATTTCTCTCATCTCCCTCCCTTCCCCTTCTGTTTCATCTCTTTT